>CAOLHI010003480.1:0-175718 GCA_948474755.1 Ctenosaura bakeri | reverse complement strand
TAGAGTTGGGATAGAGTCAGAGGCAGAGCTTGGAGTCTGGGGAGGGGGAGGGGAGGCATAGTGTGTGGGGGCATAGCTTGGGGGGCATGGCCACAGTGCATGGGGACATGGCCACAGCACGCATAGGTGTGGCTACAAGCCAGGATGCCCCAAAAACATTGCTGCCCGCAGCAAATTGCCCACATTGCACCCCCCCCCAGTGCCTAAGCAACTGGATAGAGTTGGGAGACAAAAGCTGCATTGGACCGCTCCCCCTTGAGCAGCATATAGGTCAAGGGCCACATTATTCTCACTTTTGTTCTCTTGACACTAGTACATGGTCATCTTTATTGGGGGGACATCACCAAAGAGGAAGTGTCCCCAGTGTTCCTTCTTCCTGATGCCTATAGAACTCAGAAAAATTAGTTTTTTTTAAATCTCCCAGGACCCCCTCCCCAGCCAGCAGGATCCTTTGCAAAAGTTTAATACAGTCTATCTAATCTGGAGCTGTCATCACATGCTACTTCATCTTTTTAACTGGAAATACCAGAGGGTGAACTTGTGACCTTCTCTATAAAAAGCAAATGCTCTTGAATGGAGCTATGGGCCTCCCATCATTGCACTTTTTAAGATTCCATCTTTACAGCTTGCTATAGTAGTCTCTGGGGGTCCAGGTTCAAATCTCCGCTTATGGAAACCCATTGGCTGACCTTGGGCAATTCACAGTCTTTCAGCCTTAAAGGATAGCAGTGGAAAACCTTCTCAGAATAATTCTTGCCAAGAAAACCTAGTTGAAGCTAATTTGAAAGCACATAACAACAACAGTAACAGTAAAACTCTGAAGCTGGAACAGTGGTGGGATGTGGTAGGTCCTGACCTCAGAATAGCATTGCAGAGGAGAAAGGAGAGAGAATAGATAAGACTAAGCATGCCATCATACCAATTTTCTCCTGCCAAGTCCCAGTGTTTCCATTGTTCTCACAAACATGGTATTGGAACTATACTTTTAAGAGTGACAATGAAGAAAGAAAAAAATAAATCAGAGACAAAAGAAACAAAGAATGATTCTGAGTAAATGCAGTTTACTGGAGCTTTTTTTGTAGCTGTGTATAAGGAATGTGAGTTAAGTAAAAGCCAAAAGTGGCTTTTGAGAAGAGGTTCGAAGGAATGGAGAATGATATCCATCACATAGAGGTTAGGAGAAAGAGTTCCATACAGTGGACCAGCATGGATGGCTTCATTGTTGGACAGCTGAAATAGGGAGCAAAATACCTTTGCAAAGTTAAACCACCAAGGGGGTTGACAGTGGCATTAGACTTACAAATTGAAGACAATGAATATACCAACACCAAATGTTTATAGCAGTCTGATCCCACTTTAACTGTCATGGCTCCTTCCCATGGAATCCTGGGATCCATAGTTTGGACAGGGTCTTAGAATTCTCTGCTAGAGAGCTCTTTTCCACTCTACTGGACTACAACACTAGAGTGCTCAACAAAAGAATCTTAATTATTTAACCAAACTACAAATCTCAAGTTTCTATAGGATGGAACCATGACTGTGAAAGTCACATTAGAGTGCTATAAATGTATAGTGCAGATGCACCCAATGCTTGTGTGAAGCTGGAAATGCCACCATGCGCTGTTGGGATGTATTTTCCAGCCTTTTATGAATTTTAGCTATTAATTCATCTTCGCTGCCACCACCCGCTGAATTATGAATTATCTGGACACTTGGACAGTACAGCGGGACCCTGTCCAACCACGTACATCCCTAAGCTTAAGGATCTTCCTTTTCCCCCAGTCTACCTAGCTTGGCGTGGGAAGGAGAGAAACAGGGCCTTTTACAGAAAGTATTTATTAAAGGTATGCAAATAAACAAGGCAAATTACCACACATGGGAAGCCCCCTCCTCCCAGGCACGCTTAGTTACAAGTAGTTACAAAAGAGCAGATATAAAAGCACAGATACATTCTTTAGATCAGCCAGCCTCCAAAATAACAGAAAGTCCCTAACGCGACTAGATAACTATTTCTAATTACTCACAGTTGTTCCTAGGCTTAGATGTTCTAAAGAGAAGGGCCAGGAGGTGAGGTGAGGTGAGGTGAGGTGAGGTGAGGTGAGGCCTGCGGCCTGCTACTGGCTCAGAACCCCCCCTCCATGAGGTTCTTGGGTTGTTCTTCTTTGTTATCCCTTTGTTATCTCTCTCTGCCACATGGCCTTGCAAGAAGTTTTATAACTTCTCCTTGGAAGCATCTGGAAGCATCCTGAAGATGCTCACTTCTTTCCTTTTTGATTGGTCAGTCTCACCCTGTGACCTGTGATGCTGACCCACATGACCTATGATGCTGACCCACATGACCTATGATGTAATCTAATCCCCAACACTTTATTAACCCTTGGTTTACCTGAAGAGGGAAATTTCCCCCTTTAGCTAAGTCAAGATAATGGGAAGCCCCATTATCACAGCTTGGACAAATGCTACATTGCAGCATGTTGTTGTTGCTGTTGTTGTTGGGTGCCTTTAAGTTGTTTCTGATTTATGGCAAACATATAGTGAAACTATCACTAGGTTTTCTGGGACTGAGGGTGTGTGACATGCCCAAGACCACACAGTGAGTTTCCATGGCTGAGAGGGGAATTGAACCCTGCTCTCTAGGGTCATAGAGCAATGATCAGACTACTATACCACACTGGCTCTGCCAACATTTCACAGAAGAAAACTGGGAGGCATGTGGCTAAGCAAAATTAGTGTGTGGTCAAAATGGCAAATGTTATAAACGAGCACAAGCTAAGAAAGGCAGCAGCAGTTTTCCTGAGTCTACTGAGAAGGGCAAGGTTCTGACCCCTCTTCTCCCCTTTCCCTTGCTGAGTTAATTGGGTACAAACTGTTTTTTGCACTTTGAACTCAGCTTGCAGCACTTGAAGTAAGCTGAGGATGAAGGGGGGAAAGGGAGAGAAGGAGAGAAAACTGGGACATTTTAAAAAACAGCTGTAAAGTGGGATGACAGAGAATTAAACAGAACTGTCCCTATCAAATCAGGACAGTTGGAGGGTATGTTGCAGAGAAAGCTTCATGCTGATGGGCATGGTTAACAATTTGCTTCTCAGAACTGGAAAAGCTATTTGCGCTTAAGTTTCATAGGGTCAGATGCTATTTATTTGGTACTGTTAAAGGTACACACAGAAGAGAAAGAAAACTCTCAAAAGAAACATTAATGATTGTCCAGTTGGAATAAAAATATCTAGGCCCCACAATCTGGGGGGGGGATGATGCTAGAATGTCCTGTCCATTACTTAGTTGTTAATGAATTTCACTGGTGCAATTGACATTTTTTAGACTGAGGTCACAGCCCTGTAGTAAAAACAACATGGAGGCTTGAAATTCTGTAATTGGAAATCTACCTTTGTAATTGGAAAACTGTTTCAGCTGCATGACAGGAAAGTGGCCAGATGCTGAAAAGCAAACCTTACCATGGTAAATCAAAACTGTGCAACTTGTCCACATCAGATTCAAATTGATGGAGCTGGGACAGCAACAGCAGACTCCAAGACATTTCTCCTGAGCCTCCCTGCCTTCAGCATTTCCTTCTGTTAAAAGATTGAACTCTGTGTAGCATATAACTTGTGCTGAATCCTCTAAATTTGTCAGGTGAAATGAAGAATGCTCTCCCATCACTACTGCTGAAATAAAATTCAACTCCCAGTTCAGTTTGCTTCTGTACATGGATAGGATAGGGAATCTTATCCTTTCCCCAGGACGTTAAAAAATCTTCAACCAGTCCATGACTTGATATCATCCTACAAGGGCGAGAGACTACAAATCAGAATCCTCTTAGCCTGATCCACAGAGATTAAGCCCCTAATTGCTACTCTTCCAAGTGTACGAGGCAGCATTGGAGTGACAGGGCTCTCCAGCAGAACCGAAGTAGTCTATTTTGACGATTTTATAGGAGAAACTGTGATTGCTTTGCTTTTAATTATTTATTTTATTTAGTAAAGTTCCATGCTAACCTCCAAAAATATAAATGTTCTCAGGACATCACAATTACAATTTTTTTAAAAAACAGCCACAAAACTATGCAAAGCTAAAACAGCCATTAGAAGTTCTGTTTCCAGTTTGGGGACAAAATAGACTATACTGTGACTATATTGTAAGAAAGCTATTTTCAGTGTTTTCCCTTTTTTTTTTTTTTTTTTTTTGCATTGTGCTATGTTAGACTTAAAAAGACAGCTACAAACCTGCAATTTTAAGCAATGTCCAAGTAACCACAAAGCTTACATAATGCCAGAATGGATTATAGAAAAGCAATCCGGAAATCCACAGACTGACCACAGAAAGCAAACTGATACACACTGAAAACTAAAGCTATTGTGCCTTTGCTCCTAAAATTTGATAACTGATCATGTTCTGTGCCTCAGCATCTGATTATAGGTTATCCAAACATTTTGGTGTTTGGTTTGTTCCACAAAGAGGTGAAATCATTAGTTTGATTTGTTTCAAAAGTTGCTGATGGGATGAACAGATTATTCACTTTGTTGTATTTTCTTTTAGAATTGCAGAATTTCAGATTGTGTGAAATTATCTGTTTGTTTGAGATTACCTGATGAAGTAGACTCCAGTCCACAAGTAGATGTGGCAAGTAAAATGTGTTGGTCATCAGGTTTCCCCAAGATTCTTTGTTGCTTTTGTGAGAAACAGACTGACACAGCTACCTCCAGTCCATCCAGTTGCTTACATGTCACTTGGGTGGTGAATTTACTCCTGGTTTTAGCCTTAATTTTAAAGGAGTTATCCAAGTTGCTGAAACTATTCTGCACGTTAAACACCTTGATCAGGTATTTTTAAAATTCAAACTAAAACTCATAGGAGATTCAACACCCCAATGAAATGTGAACCACCAGCCCCTTCTGGCTACCTCAATGGAGTTTAATCTTGGAACAAGCTCTAAGGCCATTTCTGCACTACACTGTTATAGGCCATTTCCGCACTAGCCTGTTATAGCACTATTATCCCACTTTCAACATCCTATGGAATTCTGGGGTTTGCAGTTTCAGGAGGGGCCTCTCTGGTTAAAATGGTTTGGGAGGGCCTAGAATTATTCACGGTTTTTTCACTTGTGCCCCTAACTCTAGCAAATATGAAGGGATGACTGTAATATTAGAAGTAAGGCCAATGGATTCTTCTGTTATTTTGGTATAACAAGTAAGATTTTCTAGTTAGTTTTCTGCTATTTTTAAGGTGATTTATATTTCATTTTATTATTTTTTATTTATTTATTTTGCATTTTTGAATCTTGTGAAATGGAATTTTTCATACCATTTCTTATATCAATCTTATCAATACCAGTATTGATTATGGTGATAAATAACCCCCCTCCCACCATTAAAATGTAACATGAAGTACTAAAATAGCTTAGGAACTTCAGAGCAAAGTTGTATTATTCAAGGGAGTTCTGTAGTTTGGTGAAGGTGTACACTACAGTTATTTAGTAAAGACTTCCAAGTACATTATCAAACTTCAAATCCCAGGATTCCATATGACAGAGCCATGACAGTTAAAGTGATATCAAGCTGCTTTAGGGCAGATATGTTGTCATGTGCGGTGAAGCTGACCATGCCAAAGGATTTTCTTGCCAAGATTTATTCAAAGGAGAATTGTTATTGGCTTCCTCTATGGCTGAGATTTGCCCAAGGTCATCCGGTGGGTTTCCATGTCAGAGTGGAAATTTAAACTCTCTTCTCCTTGTGTCCTAGTTCAACATTCAAACCAGTATACCACACTGGCTCTCCAATATAGATACACTCTTAACTCATTCAGAACATTCTGTGGATTATCCCACACCTAATGGCATTTGCTTATCTCTGTTTATATAAAAAATAGCTTCAACTGTTCCATTTGTGGTTCTCCAAAAGTTACAATCTTTTGACATGTGACTCACAAGCCTCATAATTATTTATTTCATTTTATTTATATCCTGCCATTCTCCTAGCATGGGACCTGACGTGGCTCACAGAGTATTGGAAACAAAGTACAGCTAAAACACAGTAGCAGATCCTCTGCACTGGCTGTTCAGTTATGTATGCATAACTAAGTACCCTTTCGTGGCTCAGTCCCACAACTACACCTTAACAGCCAGTGGCTACATAGGGCAAAAGAGGTCTGTTCAGATGCCAATTGAGGCTCAAGAAGGATGCCATTTCCATCCCCCTCCTATCAGCAAGTAATGCTGTAATGGGGAGTTGTGACAGGGGTCTTTGCTTTGGATTGTCACAGCCTTGTTCACTAGTAGAAGAGACCGGAAATATCACCCTCCTTTCACTTTGATTAGCAGTGGAATAGACCTTCCTCACCCAATGTGGTTGCTGACTGTTAAGGTGGGTTTGGAGAGGCATTTACAGTTGGGGCAAATTGGCACAGGTCCTTTCCACAGCTTACCTTGTCCCAACGTGGGCGCATGGGGATAACGTGAGTGCAAGAGGCACTCACGCCCCTCTGCTTCTTCTCTGCAGCAGCTCCCTACTGGCCGGAAGGAAGCGAAAGGGCTCCGCCCCTTCCTTCCGCAGCATGCCAGGTACTTTCCCAGGCTGCGCTGGGCAAGGAAGTGTGAGGGCTGTGTCTCTGGAGGTTCAGCATCCAAAGGAAGTGCAGGTAGGGCCCAGGAGCAATGCACAATCACACATCATTTTTGGCAAGAAGCTGAAAATGTTATATTGTGCCATTGCCTCCTATTGGCCCCGGCAGCATCTCGCGATTGCGAGGATGTCATGTGAAACGGTCCTCACAATTGCGCGATGCTCTGGAGGCTCTTTCGCATGTGAAAGGGCATGCGAAAAGGGCCACAATCATGACTATGCTGTCTTAATGAATATGGAGCAGTTATGGATTTAGAACAGTTTAAAAGCATTTAAATCATTATAAACTATATGTTTACCTAAGGGAGAATAGGGGGGAGAGAGAGCATGCTTCCTGTTTTCTGATGGATGAATCAAGAGGTGGCAATGAAATCCTTCTCATGTTCCCTTGTCTTTGGCTCATTGCTCTAAAGGCCTTCGGGGGGAAAAAAGAGGCACCTGTTCAGTTCACCACCTGCAATCACATTCCTTGCTCTAGCAACTACCAACTGCTGCAGCAGCTGAGCTAACATCTCCCTAATGAACAGGTTAGACATGGCCTGGCCATTATTCCATGACCTATAATAGGCGCCCCAAGGCCTATATCTTTCCTCTGACTGTTCAGTGGAAATTCACAGAAGCAATAGTTCTTGCCAATAAGGGAACATGATTAAAAGGAAGTATTGTACCCAGCTTGTTGGGGGCATGTATAGAAATGTATTGAAATGCATGCTATTTGTAAGTTGTTCGCCGCCTCGATCCATATGGAGAGGCGGGATACAAATAAATAATAATAAAATAATAATTAAAAGAAAGAAAGTCATCCTAAAGTGCCTTTATAAGCAACTAGATTTTGTGTTGATACGAGGGCAGAAATCTTATATTGCTTCAGTGTAACGTAAACAATTGCGTAGAAATGGGGGTCAGGGGGCGCTTCACCCTGGGTGGCAAAGTTTTGGGGCGTCCTCGCTCATAGCCATGCCCCCGCATGCCCTGGCCACACCCCCACGCACTGCAGCTATGCCCCACACACTGCAGCCATGCCCCCTTGCACCATAGCTCCGCCTCCTCCCACCCCCCCTCCACACACTCCAAGCTCCGCCACTGAATGTAAATATGCACCAACAGAGTTACATTACAAAGCTGTTATATGGAATACCTCAGTATAATGCAATATATGTTAATCAATGGTAAGTGCACATGGCTGACAAACCATTGTACAATTGCAGTGTGCAGTGCACAAAGGTGATGCATAGAGCCAATGCACATTCATACACTACTCTGTGTGCTTGCGTGCACTACCAGATGAACATCAGTCCCACATTCACAACTTGCCATCAGCTGGATGTTACTATAGCCCACTCCCCCTCACAATATATATATATATGTAGTCAAACTTACACTTGCTAATGTTACTAACAGGATGCAAGGCAAACCTCTCTTGGTTTACCATTCTGCTATTGTTGGGCAATACTGATCATCTCCATAGTAAATGGGTCTTTAATTGTGACCCAAAGTGGAGGATCTAGAACATACAGGTTGTAGCCACAGCAGAGTTCTAGCAGTTACAACTTAGTGGAGCAAACTTCTTTGGGTCCCATATTGGAAGAAATTCATTTTTAACTACCTGCACTCTAACTGTCCTCTGGGCTGTATCAAGGGACCTTTCTGCACTACACTGTTATACTACTATTATTCACTTTTAACGTCCTGTGGAATTCTGGAGTTTGTATTTTACTGAGGCCAAAGGGCTCTCTGGCTGAGCTGTAAATGTCCCTCCCTGAACTGCAAACCCCAGAATTCCATAGGATGTTCAAAGTGGAATAACAGCACTATAACAGCACTATAACAGTGTAGTTTGGAAAGGCCAAAGGACCTCACATCACTTTTGAGCCAAGGAGAGCTGAAATATCTATGATGTACAGCGGGAAGCTCTCACTCTCAGGAGAAGGCAAAGGCAAACCTCTCTCAGAACAAATCTTGCCAAGCATGCTAGGTTCTCCTTAGGGTCACCCTAAGTCAGAAACAACTTGAAAGCACACAACAGCCACAGCAACAACAACAACAACGGAAGGTGTCCAAGAGCCACTATATCACTGTGTCACATTCCAGGAGGCTACAAGCCCATCAGCAGAGTGACTGTCTCTCTGTTTCCTCTTGGTGGCCCCTGAGTATAATTTAGCTCTTGATAAGCTCTCCAGTTGCCAAACTCAGAGACAACAAGAAGGTTAATGGGAATACATAGTACATCAAATATGGAAGGAAATCATGTGGAAGGATCTCCTTGTCAGAGTGACTTTCCAACCACACTATTGATCAATCTAAATGTTGGTCTCAAAGAGAATAGACCCACTGAATCAACGGACATTAAGTAAGTCAACACTGATGTAACTTCCAGTGATTCATTGTTTTGGTCTAGCTGAGGCCCACACTTGGATTTAGTCCCAAGTCTAAAGAAATTTTACTACAGGCATGGGAAAAAGTATAGCCCTTCAGATGTTAATGGACTGCCATCAGCCTATGATAAGGAATGTAACAATAACTGGAGGATTAGAGTTTGTCAGCCAGCTGCAGGAACCCTTTCACCTTTTGCATGTGGCTAGTCTAGTCCTGAAGCAGATCATCCTAATAATCTTAATGAGTAAATAGTGTGAACAAGCTGTTTCCCCATGGGTTGCTGCATTTGGCCACTCCCTTTAATACATTTTGGAAACACTAAAGAATATTTTCTGCTGCCACCTATAAAATGCAGGGCCACCCCTCATGAGGCAGGTTGAAGTGCCTCAGGTGATGGGCAGTAAATCTTCCTCTGCTTGCCAGGTGGGACTCCTGCACCACTCTAGAGAGCCTTGTTAGTGCTCCCTGGCTGCAGCAAATTCTATTTCTGGAAAGCAGTTGGGCAGGCTCTCTGAAGAATTGGAACAGTTGCTTTCTTGCAATGCCAAAAAAGAGAAAAGGCCAGTGCATGCTTTTAGAATCCTTCCATGTCCCCACATGCTATGCTTTGAAGGCACTGTGCTTAAGGTGGCCATGAAGTTTACCTGTGCCACCTCATAGCCATCAGTGTTGACAGACCATAAGACCCCACCAATGTTCCTTTGCTGGCCTTGACCGTCCACTCCTCCTTGAAGCCCCAGCTGATGACACTGGGGCACATCCTCATGTTCAAGCAGTAGCTGAGGGGCAAAAGTATCCAGGTTCCACCTCGCTGCATTTTTGCAGCTGGAAATAAGAAGAGACATTTGTAACCCCTGCTGTCAGACCCAGTCCCGGGAGAGTATAATATTTAATATCCAAAGTTATAAAACCAGAGGTTCACTGGACAGAAACATAGACACCTGGGTCTAAGACTGAATGAGGTCTTACTACCAAAGGCCAGACCAAGGCTCTCCCAGTCATGTCTCCAGTAGGGAAACCTCAAAAGACACACACACAGACACAATGGACCATCAACAACAATGGTACCTTGAGGGGATTACGTGTCCTCCTGATAAGATTAACACTTGCAACAGCAAGAAATACAAAGACAAAGTCCATCTTCATGATTCAGCCATTGTCCTTTCCCAGGAAAGGGTCTGCCTCTGAGGCATGTTTTGCCCTGTAAGTGAGTTCCCTTTTGGGACTGTCTTCAGAGAACTCCCATGCTTGACTAGTTCACCAGCATTCTGCTAGTCGAGAGCTCCCCTCAGCATTCTTCCTCCGCTGAGCCACCTTTGCCTTACTTCTTCCCAGGCCGAAGACTACAAGATCAGGTCCAGCATAAACCATTCTCTTTCCCTCTGCTTTTCCTGATCTTCATAACTTTCCAACTCATTAGTCATTGGGCATTTGTGTGAGTGACTGCTTTGTTGTGTGTATGTGAATGGATATTTTGCCCATTCTGCTGAATAAACTACTGGTGATTGGACATTTGGCCTGGCTCTCATGCAGTCTGACTCCTTAGACAGAGGGTCCAAAATCTCGCTGTGTTGCCCTGCCCTCCACTTTGCTAAGCAGTGCTCTGCTAACTTCCCCAATCTTTGTATTTTTGGAGCAAATCAGGGTGTCCCCCAGGGACCCCCAGAAGTCAGGATAACACATTTCCCTCCTGATCACACCTCCTCTGTCACCAAAAGGATTCAGGGCAGAGTCTTCCCAGACAACCTCACACAGAATGCCTTTTTCTGAGGCATTCCTCCTGAGAAGGAGAAGGCTGAGTGAATGTAGTTAGAGTGAAAAAAACTAAGCAGAGATTTATGAATTATTGGGTGGAGGAATGTAACTTCCTTCCACCTCTGGTGGTGAGATACCTTGTGCTGCACCTTTTTAAACATTGGGACACTATCAAGCTTTTATTCACATCAATCCACGGAAGCAATGGTTTCAGAAAAAAAAAAGTCCAAACAGCTAGAGAAAATGCTGGATACAAACTTCCTGCTGGGTACAAATTAACTACACACCAGCAAGTAGTATGCACAGTGGTGGCAATTAGTCTTCATTTTGTTACACAGAGATAGAAATGAAGCACCACAAGCACCATCTTCCACAAGGCCACAGACTTTCCCAATGCAGGTCCATGACTCCTATGAATCCCAGCCCTAAGGGCTTGTGTCATTGGGTAGCAGATATTGTAGTCCAGGACATCTGCAGGAAGCTGGGTTGGGGAAAGCTGGAGGCAAAATTTATTCTTTTAATGAGGTAAGAGAAGCTGACCTCTCCACCTTGTTTCTCTGTTTACTTGATTGGCTTCAGGATCTATCCTGGGCTACACTGGCATGCCTCAGGGTGGCAGAGCATTTGCTTCATCTGTTGTGTGCTTCCTGTTCTTTCATTCCTCAGCATCCCTGCAAAAATAGTTTCTCTGCATGGACTTTGTTGTGTTGCTACAAAATAGACAGTCATAGTCTGGATGGGTTGACTAGAGGTTGGAAAAGTTACCCTTTTTAGATCACAAACTACAATATAGTTATGCTGGCTGGGGAATTGTGGAGGCTGCTGTCCAAAAAATAAAATAAAATAAAATCCCAGGCTATGTGCAAAGGCCATTGCCCTGATTCAGTAAAAGGCAGCTTCTTACACAACCACTTCCTCTATTGTGCACTGCTTAATAACATCTGGACAGTCCATCAACACAATTCATTACCAAAAGCTCTTTTCCCTTTAACTGCACACAGGAGGGCAATGTATACATATTTCATGTGAAGTTAGCTCTTAACAGTTCTTTTCCTCAAAGAAGATTGATTTTTCTTCCTCCACCACAGTCCAGCTACCGGCATTTCAGATCCCCACTAACATCCTCATCTGCACTAGCCATCCTTACTCCTGTTTGAAACAGTTGAGTTGACAGAATGTGGAGTCCATTAAGACAGCTTGGCTATGGCTTAGTATTTTCTTTGACAGGTGGTAATGCAAGGCAGATCTTCATTATACAGATGCAATCACAACTTGTATTGGTCATCATACAGCTGGCAGTTCCACAAATCTTTGAAATATCACTCTGTAAGTTGTTGTTGATGTTTTTGCTGTTTCTGGTGTGGGTGTGCACACATGCAGGAGAACATCTTCTCATTTGAAAGCAAAGCAGACAAGTGTGTTGAAGCTAATGTTTACCCTCCAAAAGGATAAATATCTGATAGCAGCCATGGCCAATAATATAACTGTAATATGTTATAATCTGTAATTGTGTGTGCTACAATTAGAATAGGGAATTAGAAAGAAAAATTTTAAAATGTAAAAAGGATACAGAAGTGAAACCTCTATTTTAGGCTGTGGGGAGTAAGCCCCATTCAGCTCAGTGGGACTTACTTTTCAGTGGTTAGGTACAGGATTGCAACAATAATTTTTCAAAACCAAGTTTCTAGTCCTCATGACTGTGAAGACATACCTCAAAGTACATGGAGATAACTGCTGAAATCTCAGTTGCTAGAAAAGGTTGATAAATAATAAAATTCTTGAAACCAAGATTGATTGTACCTGTCCTGCATTTTTTCCCTTTTCCCACCAACAGCAAAACCACAAAAAAATAACCCTGCAGTCTAGAATAATCACCTGTTTGCAAAAGACAGCATAATCCAGCTATTCTTAGCACTGAATTTTGACTGCCATTTTTAAGAAAGAGCACAACATATAGAGCTCTGAGTAGAACAGACTTCAAAAGAGGACAGGAGAAATGGGAAGAACGAAGGAAGGAAAAAGTAACCATGGCCCGTTAAGTAGGATGTTCCTACATCTGTTCTAAGACTTCAAGTGTTCCTAATGTTCTTAACTTCTGGAAATTATTAATATGATTAGAGGTAAAGATTAGATGCTTTACAATGCTTCATGGGGCAAATGTATCTGGCCATATGGAAGTTAAATGCTGGTTAACTAGGTAGATCATTTTTCAAAACCAGGATGGTTTAGCCCTCTGTTCTTCCCACCTGCTAAAGCCTTATAATATTAGGAAGCATCAGCACATTGAGAATAACACATTCCAAAGGGACAGCTATGTTAGCCAGTTTCAGATTTATTACAGCATGAGCTTTTCTTGACTATTGCCCAAGAAGATCGCACTATAGTAAATTTATCAACCTTAAATGAGTCACAGGATTGATGGAAGGGCAGGGAAAAGGAGTTGTTATCATCTTCTTTGCTGCCACCTGTTACTTGAAATTCATCAACTGGGTTGCTTACTTTGTACAAACCAGTAAGGTTGTGTTGTGAATTTGCCTGCTTTAAACTGGCCCCTTTCTCTGAACTAATGAAGAATTGCATCTGCCTGAATTACTATGTGCTTCTTTAGCTCTACTTCCTTTCTTGTCACACTTTACTCTCCACTCAACCCCTAGCTGAGAAAGGCCATTACTTCCTGTCGGAGAGAGAGCGTGTTGTGTTTAGAGGCAGACGTGCTGGGTGAATAATGAGGCTAAGGGCAGAAAAGTCTGTATGCAGCTGCTAAAGAAAGCAAAAAAGAGCAAAAACCATCACAATGAAGAACTGAGGCAAAAGTGAGGCTTTCTAGGGGACGAATTGCATTTAGGAGAATACCCTGATTTGGAGAATACAGAAAGATAAATCTGAAGGAGGAACCACAGATGTCAAATTATAAGCAGTTACTCAAAGCAAGTGAAGCAAGGCCCCTCACATGTTGCTCACATGCAAGGGTGCCAAAAAGCTGCATCTGCTGGAATTCTTCATCGCTACCATCTTACCCCGCCCCCTTTGTACCTGGTAACTTTTATCTTCACTCTGGGTATCACAATGGGGTGGTATCTAGAAAGTGGTTGGGGAGCTGGGCAGAATGGGGTGTCTGTGAAGTTCTGCTAGCATCTCCCTTTAATTATTGGAGATAAAAGCAGTATTTTCCTCCTTCCACCATGCAGAGATGTGGCTTTAGTTTGGAGGAGAGGGAGGGGCCTCCTCTGCATTCTCTGTGGGTCGGAAGAGGCTTGCAAGGTAGAGTTGCTGCTCTGCTGGTGCATTGCATCAAGCCATAGTTGGAGAGAATTAATTCTGGCATTTTCCTGAGGCTGGCATACTGCTACATGCATGAAAGGGTGGAAGTAAGCGTATGTGTACATGGAGGTGTGTGAGTTGTGCTGGTGCTGTGAACAAAGTTCCTCACCTTCTTCAGTCATACTTTACTGGCCTTTCATGCCCCTCACCATACTGAAAACAAACCAGAGCTGTGCTTCTCTTTTCCTGACACTCTTTGTTCCTTCCATTCTGTCACAGTTGCCAGCTGTTGTGCTGTTTTCAACTTGCTGCTTTGATATTCAAGTATAAGTGCATCTCAGTACTGCACCACTCTTGTATTTGAGTGGAAATAAATTAGCCTTTGAAGTATGAAGCTCAACAAGGTGTTTTTGTTTTTGTTTTTTTGGACTCCCAGGAATCCACCATACCAAGAGATGGCCAAACAAAGCAGGAATGAACACCAGATGCCTGTATTCCATGAAATCAGTCCTCCCACAGTCAAGGGCCAACACAGCCATTAGACAGAGTGAGGCAGCTGTTCCTGATAGCAGGCAGGTACTAGAAATGGGGAGTGCTATCAAGATGTTTCAGACAGGATAGTGTGGATCATGTGGCCTACTGTTCTCTAAGGATGCCATCTGCAGTGTCAAAACAACATTTAGCTGCCAGTCTGAACAGTTTCTGCACATGGAATTGCTGCTGCCATCTTGTCCTTTGCTAGGGCAAACCTTGATGCAATTGGGTCTGTCATCACACCTCCTCTTCAAGCAGACGTGAGAATGTAAGAGGCTTGTCAGGTCAGACCAAGGTTCCATCTGGACCAGGATCCTATTTCCCACAGTGGGGCAAACAGATGCCTCAGAGAAGCTCAGAGTGTAGAGCATGGGGGCAATAATTCTCTTTTCTTCCCCATCCCCACATCCCAATAGTGTATTTCCTATTTATCTTCCATGACCAGTAGCTGCTGACAGAGTATCTTCTACAGATTTTGTCAGTCTTTTTTGAAAAAACATCTCTCAGCTAGTAGCCACCAGAATATTCCATCACTGGGAAAGCATACAGTTTGACGGGGGAGACACATGACTCAGGGCCTCATGTAGCCTCACCCACTGTTGAAGCCTCCAGAATCTCCCTGACACAAACTCTCATTGCCATTGGAAACCAGAGATGGGGGTAGGTCTAAACACACACACACACACGAAAACCTCAAGGAAGCACAGTTCTCCACTACAGCAAGATCATTCCTTTGATTTATGATGGTGTATGTTTCAGTTTGTTTTAACCAGAACTTCTGTCACTTTCAAGTTTTACAAATTGGGAAAAACAGACTTGGAAGAAGGTAAAAATAGTTCCCTCAGACATATCAAAATTGACCATTCCTCACATAAATGAATTATGACTTACTGTTATCCATCTACAGCCAATCAATTGTATTAGTAATCCTGAATTCTAATATTATGAACAGGGGCAAGGGAATTTCTTGGAAACTTTTCCTAAGCCATTTTATGAACCTGTATTGTCCAAAGCAAGGTCCTTTCCCCCTACATTAGGAATCCAAAAGACTTTGATTTTCCTTATGAGGAAAGTGTTTCAGCCTCTTGACCATTTTGCTTGCCTTTTCTACCGTAAGTATCTTTTTTGGAAAAGGGCAACCAAAAATATATACAGCATTATAAAGTTACACCATCAACTTAATAAAAGCATCACAATGGTAGCAGTTTTGCCATCAGATCCTTAATTCTATTTCTAATAAATGGATTTTATTAGTTAAACTGAGTAGAAATGAGAACAGCTATAGTCCAATACATCTGGTAGGCATCAGACAGAGGAAAGATGTTTGAGAGGAATCAACCAAAATGTAGAGAATTAACACTGAATCTGCATTAGTCAGATGTGCATAGTGCAGTGATTCCCAATCAGTTGGTCCCTAGAAGTTGAACCTCAGAATCCCTTCATGCTCATAGGAGCTTCTGGAAGTTGCAGTCCAGCAGCATCTTGAGGAGTTTGTATTCTCACCTCTACACTGGTACAGCCAAAACACAAGCTGAAGAATATCTAAGTTTTCCAACAACCAAATTTATCAGCAGGCAAGCTTTTATATTCTTGTGATGAGGCAGTACTCAAAACAGACAGTATTTACAGAACTTACAAATATGCAGATTGATCTAGGGAAAGCAAAGGCACAGTGGTAGACTATCAAACCACCTCAGTTCCCCACTGACATCACAATAAGCAACAGCATATCACTGTCACATTCAGCAAATTAAGACTGCTGTTTGCCACTCTACTGTTAAACTATAGTCAGAATCCTCCTAGTGTATCACACTAGTGCTTGTACTTTTTCCAGGATTGTAGAGCAACAGTGAAAAAAGGCAGACAAAGCCTCCTAGCTCCAAGCAGCCTATTTCTCCAGTGCATTGCCCCAGAGGTGTATCTAGGGTGTGGCAAGTAGGGTATGTGCCCCAGATGCCGATGCCAGGGGGGCACAAAAAAGCCATGCATGTAGGGGTGGAGGTAGAGGTAGGGATAAGAAGGTAGGAGCGCAACTTCCATGCTTGCCCTAGACACTGTTTAGGCTAGCTATGCCACTACATTGCCCTTCATAGCTGCTGTACTCATTGCTTTTTTCCTCAAATTGCTACCTCCTGTACCAGCATTGTCACATTGCCATAGCATACCAACAAAATATTCCAACCACTGTATGCTTCTCATGCCAAACCAGTAGTACAGTGGTAAAGTTTGAAGCACAGACCCTCATCATGAAGTTCCTACAGCAACAGCCCCAAGGAGAGTCCAAAATGCAGACATGTACATAGCAATTTTCATCTCCACCAGGTACAGGTTTTTGGAGAATTAATGGATCTTTTCCACTCAAGACCAACCCACCCCAGTACCAGGGTTGTTGGACAAGCCCAGGTTTCCTACTGTGGTGATTGCCACTAAATTTGGAGAGAAAAGGGGAGTCCAAGGGAGTGGCAGAGGATGTCCTGGCTGACAGGTCCCGATGGCTTCAACCTTGCAAATCTTCACTCCACCATGTCACTATTTACAACATACCACCCAACATTTCACAGATAAAAACCAGTAAAATGTGTGGCCTAGCAATATCAGTCTGTGGTAAGGATAACAAAAGTTATTATTGAGGAAGAACACACAAGCTAGGAAAGAATGTAGCAGTTTGCACCTCTTATCCCCCTTACCACCTTGATGAGTTAATTGAGTGCATACTACTTTTGTAGTTTGTACTCAGTTTGCATCTATTGAAGTAAGCTGAGGAGAAAGGCAGGAGGAGAAGAGAGAAACTGGGACATATTAAAGCATCTGAAAAGTGGAAGGAGAGAGGATTAATTAGGCCACTTGGTGGGTATGTTACTATACCAAATCAAACTGTTCAAGTGAGTTCCAAGCACATAGATCAGGTATGTCATGTCTTTTGATAACTATAAGTGCCAATCCACTAAGTTAAATCCCTTAAGCTAGAGAATGGTACAGAGGTTCTGAGAACAGAGAGCTTTGTCCCTATGCTACAGAGCACGCAGGCGAGAGCACTGTGTTTTTAAATGCTAGAAAAATGTGGTACCCTCAATACTGAAATGTTTTCCCCAGGGAAAACGTCTGGATCACCTGGGATGACTGAGCAATAGCTGTCTATTTATCATGCAAAAGCACACTGGAAAAAGATTCCTTTGCTTGTGCAGGAAAAAAAAGCAATCATTGATGCTTAGCCTGTTTTCTTCAAGTGGAATATATGAAGCATAACAGACCTCTCTATTATTTGGCTTACCTTAGTCGGGAACTGAATTTGTTTTCAACTGCAAACCCAGCAAAATACAGTGTGCTCCAAGAATATCTTGGAAATCTGCACTTTCTCTCTACCAATCTGTGAGCAAACCTATTTTCCCAGCCCATTTGAACTTGAATGGCCTTTTAAAGGTTGTGCTTACCTCTCCTTTACAATCAGCTGGATGTGTCTGTTGTGATTTTTTTTCACATGCCTAAGAAGGAAATATGACTATGTGAAGGAGCCTCATACTGAATCCAATTATTTTTCCATCTAGCCCAGTAACACCAAGTCTGACTGACTGTAGGTCACTAAGATCTCAGCTGCAGAGCTAGGAAAGTTTACTGTTTTTGACTACAGCTCCCAGAAAGCCCCAGGTAGTATAGACTGTATTTGCTGGTGTATAAGACTCACTTTCCCCCCTGAAAAATACTGTTTGAAAATGGGGTGAGTCTTATATGCCAGTGTGTCTTATATGCTGGCAAATAGTATCTTCCAGTGTGTAAATGGGGTGTGTCTTACACATGGGTGCATCTTATATGGTGGCAAATACAGTAATTCTACCTCCACATTTGTGAGCTTGACCTTTACGAATTTGATTATTCACGAGGTGCCCACTTGCCTCCCCCATTCTCCTCTTCCCATTCCCTGGCCTTTTGCCTAGCTGTGCTCCAGTCCTTCTCTGTGTCCCAGCAAAAGCCAAGTGAATGGGAAGGGGAAAGTTTCACACACAGAGACCTTTCCTCCTCCCTTTGGTTGCCCTTCTGCCAGGCAGCATGAATGGGTGACAAAAAGAAGGCAGCATACATGAGCGAAGGGAAGAAGAAGGGATGGGGCAGGTGTCCCCCTCCCTTTGCTTGCCTTTCTGCCACACAGGTGCACAAAAAGAAGGCAGTGCACACATGTGACGGGCAGGAGAAGGTATGGGGGAAGATGTTCCCCCTCCCTTCGCTTGCCTTTCCACTGGACACCCACCTTCTTTTTGCATGCATAGGTGACAGACAAGAGAATGGTGGGGGGACACATGTGCCTTCTTTACCCATGGGAGTGCCTCCTCCCATTTTGCATGGTTGCAGAGGACGAAGGCATACCCGCTCAGGCAAAAAACAAGGGAATGGCAGGGGAGATCCCTGGAAGGGATTGGTAGTGGGAACACTAACTGGGAGGGGAGCTATTGGTGTGTTTTTTAAAAAAACTTTCTTGGAGGTTCTGCAGCCCAAACCCTCACAAAAGTCAAGGGGCCACTGTAGTCATTGCTATGGTTGCTGGCCTAGCTAGGGAATACAGGTCTTGAATCTGGTACCTCCCGCATACAAAGATGCCCTATTGCATCTTTGCATACTATATCTCATAATAGATATGATTTTTAAAGACACAAAGATTCTCATCATGGCTGCAGAGTAGTGGAGCAGAGTTCCAGACTTAACTGAACCTAAGACTCCACTTTTCAAGCGAGCATTATGTAAAGATTTATTAAGGAAATCTAAAATCAATTATAGTATATGCTTTGGTATACGTAATTTTTTCCTAATATTTCCTCAGGGAAAGCTAATTTTGAACCTTATGTAATACAGAGGTTATTTTGCAAAATATTCCTCACAAAAGATCTTCATATTTATAATAATTAAATAAACGTTGTCTTTTAGATGGTGGTATTATCTGTATTTTAATGTTACATCCTTCTGAAATTTGAGTTTTACTGAAAGATTTGATGTCATTTCCAATCTACTGCTGTAATGGACTACAGTCACCTAACTGCAGTAAGTCACTCTCGCTGAGGGGTCTGCTAACAGAGAATAGCTTCCTTGCCTAATTCAGACTACTGGATATCATCACATATATTGCCTCTGGAACAAAGATCTAGCTGGTCTTGTATGTAAGATACTTTTATAGATATGCTAGGCTTTTTTCTCATTCTGAGGTGGTTTTAAGCTGTTGGGTCATGTTGCTTGATATCTCTACTGTTTTCTGAATAGTTGTGAGGACTGCTGTTGCATTTGCTCATTGATACTATAATTTTTTTGACTGTAATTTTTCAGGTTGGCTTTCAGTGGTCCATATAGTGTGGTATCTGATACACTGTAAGCTGCTTCTGGGACAAAGTGGCATATAAATACATGAATGAACGCTTAGTTCCTGCTGACATGCTTTCTTCAAAATGAGGTAGCAACATCTGGAGTGGAATTCCTCTGTAATTCATGTGATTCAATGTAGTTGGCCAAAGAGATGCTAAATCCATTTCCCCAAGCAGCAGGAGACACTAGGGCTTCAAAAGAAGGGTTTGTTTTCTTCTCATCAGAAGCACTAGAGACTTGGAGCGAGGGAGAGAGCTTTTGTTATATCTACATGCTGCATTCTCTAGCTGAGCACAGAAAAGCAGGCAAACAGCCAGGTAGCATCAATCAGTAAAGCAGCATCTCAGCAGCAAACAACATGCCTTCCAATCCTCTTCAGTATCACTGATTTCACTTTAAAGCCAGCTGCAAAAGTCAGTCCTCTCTGTCCTGTTGGCTTAAATTCTGATGCAAAAATCCTGCTTTTCCATCTACACAATGACACAGCCAGAGCACTGATTGCAGATCTCCATTCAGGAAATACAGTTTCCATTGAGGAAATGCCAAATGATTGTTTTTTTACCCTTAGCCAAAGATCATCAACTAACAACCAATGAAAAGATCATCAACCAACAACTACTATTATATATAATATTTTGAGCACTGGTGAAATGTCCAAGATTTATGTTACAAAACTTACTTCACTCTGATTGAAAGAAAACTAGAGCCTTTAGGTGCCTTTGCATTTGATGAGGTACACAAAGCATAAACAAAGCATGGTATGATATAATATGGCATCCCATGTTAGAATGTAGTCAGTCTTTAAGATGCTAAGGGACTCTCTACTGTTTTTTCTGTAATTTGTCTTATTTACAGGCAGGCAAGCAGAGTCCATTGGAACAAATAGCCACTCCTACATCAGGCAGCAAATCCATACATTCGTTACCATATTCCTAGAGAGACTGACCCTCACCTCAGAATTCCTTGTTTTGCACCCACTTTGGTTCCCCAAATCTGTCTATCTTCTTTCCAAATTCAGACTGCAATCATTTCCAGAGTATCTGAGTATCAAGCTAGTAGAAGTCTCTCTTATTTCACAACCCACATGACATATGGCTCTTCTGATTCTTCTCAGGCTTCCTTTGTTCGTAAAAAATAGGGTTTCCCTGTTCATACATACATGAGCATTCTATCCACATGCTTCCCCCTATCCCCTGCAGATAACTTGCCAGCAACAGTAACAAAAAAATAAAAATAAAAAACCCTGTATTCCTTGAAACCTGGGTTTCCTTTGTGAAAGATAGAGTGAAGAGACAAATTTGATTAAGCAAGCTCATTAACTCCAAAATCCTTTTCTAACTCCCAGGTTCTCAAGTGTTCTGCCAATCTGCTAGCTGACCAATGGTATCATCTTCCCAAACTCTGGTGCAGAGCTTTCCAAATTTTTCATGCTGGTGACACATTTTTAGACATGCATCATCTTGTGACACAGTAATTCAGTAAGTAATTCAATAAGTGGAGGCAGCCTCTCCTCCCAGGCCTGGCCTGCCACCACCACTGCCCTTGCCAGGGTCTTCCTCTACCTGGGGGCAGCTGCAGTGGTGGTGGGAGAGGCAGCCCCTCTACCCACCCAGCCTGGCCAACCATGGCAGCAGGAGAGGCAGCCCCTCCAATTATTACTTCGTGTGACACACTAACATGTTGCGACACACAGTTTGGAAAGCTCCTCATTATCAGAACAGCTCTTTCATTTAGCTCATATGGATGAAACAACACCCAATTGCCCTATCAGCTTTGCTGTTGTTGTATGCCTTCAAGCCATTTCTGACTTATGGCAACCCTAAAGAGAACCTATCACAAGGTGTTTTGGTGCTGAAAGCACGGGAAACACCCAAGGTCACCCAGTGGGTTTCCATGATCAAGCAGGAAATCAAAGCCTGGTCTCCAGAGTTGTAGTCCAATGCTCAAACCGCTATACCATGCTACCTCCCTGCTTAACAACGAGACTCGGCATTTATAACAATATGATTTCCAGTAGCTGGAATGTCTAAAACTGCAAGGACTAGAAGCTCCCTAGGCATTCTGATGGCCTCCATAACATGTCATAGTAACAGGCACTGTGAAAGTAAATTATACTTGACATATGTGGGGGATTTTTCTATATCTAACATCTTCTGGTGGAGGATGGGGCTTGTCTTTTCATCTCCTAAACAGCTGTTAACTGTTTTCAAGAGCAGTGATAATTTATAATGGGTGGGACACATTCCAGTGGCTAGAGAATGCCACTGACTTGGAAGAAATAAGACTACTTTGCATGTTCACATTTCAGCAGTTTAGTTTAATACAGGAAGCCTTTTGTTATGGAACACTGTTTTGAATCATTTTTCAATGAAGCAAGGGAAAATTTTAATATACAATGTTATCCCCTGGATACATCTAATTGCCAGCTCTGCGTCTCTGGAAAAGTAGCAAAGCATGACAATGTGTCCATCTTCTCTTTAAAAAAAAAATTGCTCTGTATGGAGGAGATTTAAGTGTAAACATTTAAGCTGCCAGAAGGGGAAGATGGGTATAATCATTGGAGGAGACTTCTCCCATCTCCTGCGTCTTCAGAAGCTGGGAATATAATTAGCATCATCTTCTTTGTCAGTGCAAACCCATTTGGTATTATGTGGGAGGGGTGACAAAGTGAATGTCAAGAATTTTCTTTGCTTTAAAACGGCTTCCAGGAATGATGACATTTTTATTTATTATTAAAAATGCCATTTAAAGAGGCAGCCTAGTTTGCTTATTCTCAGGACAGTTTAGTACCTAAAATTATACATGTACTTCTGCCTTTTCTGAAGACATCTAGATCTTAAAATCTAGTCAGTGCAAAACTATATAATGTTTATGGGTTCAGAGTCTTTTAATTGTCTTGGCCCTCACATGGAAGCAGGGGCATTTCACTATCAGTAGACAGACATTGCCATCTTTTTGCCATTTTTAATTCAAAAATTCACTGACTCGGGCTAAATAGACACCACTACATGTTAGTAATGTCCTCGTGTCAAGGATTAACTAAATTAAACCTTCTTCAGAAACACAAATTGTGTTGGGGTACTGCATCACCACTTAATGTTTCAGAAAATGGAATCAGCTATGTCTAGCAAAACTGGCAATGAGTCCTGTTTCGGCCCTTTCTGGCTTTGCTCAAAGGATCTGAAGCCAGATAGGATGGTCTGAAAGAAATGGGAATGCTTTCATAATACAGAATTACAGCACTTTGATTCTATTTTAAGCGGCTTGGCTACATCCTAAGGAATCCTGGGGTCTGTAGTTTTGTGAAGCACAAGATCTCCCTGACTGAGAATTCTAAATACACCTCCCTAAACTGCAAATTCCAGGATTCCATAAGATGGGAACCATGACAGTTAAGGTAGAACCATAGTGCTGTAATTTTATAGGGCAGTGGTTCTTAACCTGGATTCCACAGAGCCCTCATAGGGGGTCTGTGTAGTTTTGCCATTCATCCAGGAAAATGGGGAAATCCTGGATTTAAGGGACTAAAAAATGTCCCAGTCAGTTGTGGCCAGTTGATGCAGCATGTTCTAGATTCCTCAAAGGCAGTAGTGATGATGCAGATGCAACAACATGCTAGTGGGAGTCTCATTCTATGCCGGAGACTCTGTGCGCTACTGCGCAGCTTCAACTCCGAGCAGCCATGAAAAGGGAATCCCTTACTCTTGTGGCTGCTTGGAAGTGAAGTGGCAAGGGTCTCAGTGCTTCTTTGGGGGAAAGTGGAAAAAACACACCATTTCCCTCTGAAGGAGTACTGAGAGGGTAGGGGTTTTCAAAAGAACCACTTGTCTTCTCTGCTCTCACAGTGCTCCTTCAGAGGGAAATGGCATTTCTTTTACACTTTCCCTCAGAGTAGCTCCAAGACTCTTGCCTTCTAGGCACTGCTTTGACGGAAAGGGCAAAAAAAAAAAAATCTTTAGGCCTGCCTCCCATTCAGATCAGAAAGAGGTGGGGCAAATGTGAAGTTGGGATTGTGCTCTGAACCAACTTTTATGCCCTGTTCGTGAGTTATATACAGCTCAAGACCAGAATTGTTGTTTTGTCACATTGCCCATTTCCGCACTACATTATCATAGTGCTATTATTCCATTTTCAACATCCTATGGAAGTCTGGAATTTGCAGTTTAGAGAGGAACATTTGGAATTCTCAGCCAGAGAGCTGTTTGACCTCAGTAAACTACAAACTGCAGAATTCCACAGGATATTGAAAGTGGAATAATAGCACTATAACAGTGTAGTGCAGAAATGGCCATTGACTCTTCTCTCCTCACCAAGTATCAATTTTGGACAGTTACCTCAAAGACCTCGCAGCACTTTGGCCTGCATAGGGTTATGTTTGGCACCCATTTGTTTAGGACTGGGGCTGCCTCCGCTGCTAATGTAATGTAATGTAATGTAATGTAATGTAATGTAATGGTTTTGGCCAACCAAGACATCCAGCGCATTGAGTATTGGAAACATTCAGCTGAAAGAGGTATGTGTGTCCTTTTAAGTTTTGAGACTTTTGTTCTACTAACTGTGTTCCTGTTTTCTTTGCCTCTGTGTTAGATTCTATGTCCTGTGTGGCAAGACAGTGGGTCCTGATATGTAACCACAGAATGGTGTTCCACTGGAGGCCTGAAGTCACCATTTTGGGGCTCAACTGGGGTTGAGTGATGCTGCCACTGTGGATGGCTTGGAAAAAGGCCTCCAGTGGAGTTGTTTGTTGCTTCTCCTATTTGAAGAGCACACTGTGCCTCCTCCTGATGGTTCAGTCATTCACCTTGGTGAGAATGACTTGGGCTTGCTAAGAGGCAAGGGCCTGGTTTTGCAAGCACTGAATTATTTTCAACTTACAGAAATTTATTGGTCCGGAGTTTCCCTTGTTTTTTATGCCATTGAAAGATCAATAAGGAGCTTTATAATACCATGGGCATGAAGTTGGGCCACTTTCACCCACATCCCATCATAGTTTTCTGACAGCCAGAGCTCTACAGGGCTGATAGGATTCATATGTTGGAAGAGGGGAATATGTTGGTCCTGGGGGAGTTGCAGTAGGGATGAGGGCCATGTTGGTTGGCCTAGTGGGAGAAAGAGACACTTATCCCTTGTCCATGGCAGGTAGTGGGAAAGAATATAGGTCTGTGGTGATCACCTTTGGCATTCTTTTGGTGTAGTGTGGAGTTCTGAAATCTCTCCTTATAGAGTTCTGCAACCTGGGAGATTGGGGAAGGATAGAGTTCTGAAACCCTTAAGGTTAACCTGGGATCCAGGCTCTCACTTGTAGAGTTCTGTGGTTTGAATGGAAATTCCCTGGGTTACCTTCCAATTACAGCCTGCCAGGGAGCATCCCAAGTACTTGGACTGCCCTTTGGGCTGAGGTGTTTTGCCTGAGGGAAGGATGAGGGGGTTGTCAAGGGGTTGACACCTGGCCTCAGCTGGAACCACATCAGGTTGCTCCCACCTCCTTGCTTCATTTTCAGACCAACCTTAAATAAGTTAGGTCAAATAAAGTGGCCCGTATTTAACCCAGTTCTCTGTGTCTGGTCTCATTATTCCATGGTTGATTATCAAACGGTAACGAATTGCTTTTTATAAGTTACTCCCTAGAGCTCTAGTGACAAATAAAAATGAAATGGGCTCCAATTTCAACTTCTTAGGAGTTTCAAATGCCTCAGGCAGCTTAGTCTGAAGGGGGAGCACATTGTCAGTTGTTATGCCTGTGGAATTATCTGCCTAAGGTAAAAATAAATTGAACACACTTACGCCATATCACTTTGTTGGGGACCAAAAGCAGAATTCTTATCTCTCATCACCTCTCTTTCTCTTAAGATGGTTTGGTTCATTAACCCGCCCTCTTGTGTTCTATTTGCCAAGAGATCAGGTTGAAATGGTATTTCCATGTTGTCAGTGATTTTACGCAAAGATGGAGATTTGTACATACAATGCAGTAGGCATTGTGGTGCAGTATGCACTGCAGTATGCACTGTAGTATGCAATGCAGTATGCATTACTGTCTTCCTCTGGGGGAAAAAGCTGTGTTCTCAAATCATAATAAATAATGAACCTTCCTTGCTCAGTTATAGTGATTTTAAAAAAATCTTGTTTTAGATGGTGATGGGACACCTTAAGTCATTTCTGATTTATGGTGAGCTTAAGGTAAACTTATCACAGGATTTTCTTAGCAAGAGCTATTCAGAGGGGTTTGCATTTGCCATCCTCTGAGGCTGAGAGAGTGTGAATTGCCCAAGGTCACTCAGTGGGTTTCTATAATTGAGTGGGGATTTGAATCCTGGGCTCCAGAATCATAGTCCAATATTCAAACCACTACATCACACTGGCTCTCAAGGTATGCTTACTATAGGTAATATTTGTATCTTGGGCTTTTTTATTGTGGTTGTTCAGTTCAAAGGATTGTTTTGTCCCTTTTGTCTGTATTGAAGCATCTGGTGAAATACACAAAAAAGAGCAGGACATTGCGTCTCTGAAAACTACAGAAATCCAGCCAGCTGCTGGTAAACAAGAATTGCAGTATCATCTATAATCCAATCATTTTTTTTGTGGCTTAAGGGAGATGCAGGCTTTCAACCCCAGACATATTTTATTCTGCTTTACGTATTTTGACATTTATTTAAACCTCTTCCAATCCAGCTTGGCATACATGGAATATCGCTAATGGAAGATACAGACGGAACCTCTTAAAAACCTGGACCACACTTCACTAGAATACAATGTTTCCAAAATCACCCCAAGTAATTTCCTTTTTCTGATGTCCTCGGTTACGAGTAAGTCACATAAATGCATGATCTTGGCTGCATTCTTCACTGCTTTAAATTCTCAGCACATTAAAAGGGCAAACCAAATAATGGAAAAAAACAGGACAAACTAGGACAGAAGATGACTATGGTGGCTGAGATTTTAAGTCTTGTAGAATCCCTGTTTATTTTCACATCTGGAACAGTGGGGTGTATGTGTTCTAGTTCACCTCTTGCACCTACCTTGTTTTTCAAGATGTTTGATATTGCTCAACAATCTCTTAAAATAATAAATAAGCATGTGCTTTTCTTTAAATAGACATATCAAGAAGATCATCTTCTTACATAAACTTCTGGGAAACAATACAAATAAAATGAAAACCAGGCCTGTCTATGTTTGACTGAACCTAAGATTGGATGTCATATTTCACATTTCCATACACTGGCGCCAAAGGAGATACCCTATCCAATCAACACAGTCTGAGCACTGACCTGTTCCCAACCTGATTCATTCTAGTAATGACTCATTCTAGACCAGAGTCAATAGTCTCAGGTACAGAGGTATTCCAACTAGGTGTGGCGATGGTGCAAAAATATACAGAAGTACTTCAAGCTATCTTGTTTGTGTGCTTTCAAATCATTTCTGAGTTATGGTGACCCAAAGATAATCTTAACATAAGTTTTCCTGGCAAGATTTGTACAGTGGGAATTATTACTCCCTTGTTCTGAGCCTGAAAGAGAGAGATTTCCTCAGGATCAGCCAGTGGGTTCCCATGACTGAGTAGAGGTTCAACCCCTGATCTCCTGAAGTCCATGTCTAATGTTCAAACCACTATGCCATACTGGCATTCCCTCTCCCCTTATACCAATACAAACACCCCTGCTACCAATCTACAGAGACAAATGAGATGTCTCAAACAATCTAAAGATGTTGCAAGAGAGGAAACATATCTCATTGATGTTTCTCTTGCTGGTTTCATGTTTTGTGTGACTAATTCAGCGAGAAAGAGATGTGTGCATATATACAGCCTCATATTGTGGGCATCTTCCGATATTCATTGAAGAATCCAGAAGAGATGGGAAAGGAAGCATGTCTGAAGCACTTTTCTCCTTGATGACCCAGAAGCTGCAGGAATGTCTCTGCTTGTTGGCCACTGGGGTAACCAGAAAAGCCCTAAACCAGAGCAACGCTGTTGTGAAATACTCTGTGCCACTGTTGTAACATGAGTAAAGCTAAGAAGGCTGCAGAGTTGCACTCAGGAAGTGGATAGCAACCATTTCAGTGCCTTTGCATATAAAGCATCCCAAAATCTGCATTACATTTACTGAGACAGCTTTTGCCAACTTTACCAGCTATACAGAGCAAGGCCCTAGCTTGTCCTATCCATCAAAATATTGTATCACATCTGATACCCAGCTCTGATTAACTGTATTACAATGCATGCAATGAGTTTTAATATCTAAACTTTCCCTTATTTCATTTTCATGTATGAGGACTGACATCTCCTTCTGTCCTAGGAGACTGCATCTTCAGGAGGACATGTGCCTATATTCTTTTTGTATGGCATCTAGATTTTGAAATAGTTGATAAATTCACATGAGACTCCCTAGCAGCAGGAAAGGAAATTGAGCAGAAGTCACCCACAACTCCCTATTGTTGCTCCCTTGAAAAGTCAAAAGTTCTCTCAAATGCACTGTAGAGATGTTGCCTAAAGCTATATAAAATCTGAACAGTATCACTGAACTATAGCTAAGTAAGTTTCTCGTGCCACATTTCTAATGATGCTTACAAATTCTGCTTTAAGGAAGAATTAAGATACAAACATGGGCAGTAGTAGTACCCCTGGAGTGGTATCTGGTTGCCCCATACAGTATTATGGAAATCCCAGCTCATTCCGAAAATGTTACAAGAACTTCCAACAAAAGATCATGGATATTTCCACTTGTGAGGCTGTATTAGTGATTGCTTACCTCCCACCATATGAATCTGCCCAGATCTAAAGTGGGATACTTTCACTTATGTCACTGCCTTTCAAGGTACATTTGGTGAAATATAAATGGATGATCCCTTTCCAAAAAATTAGATTACCTTTTCCTCCATGTTTTGCTAACATTCTCAGTTTTGATTTCCATCCTGAAAACTATGGTGCAGAGGCAGAATGAAGGTGAACCTTTGCTGTGCTGCATCAGCCAGCAGGAGTTCTGGACCACCCTGTTCACACTGATTGCATAGTTATCTGCATTGGTATACAGCCATTGTTGTTGTGTGCCTTCAAAGCATTTCTGATCTACGGCGACCCTAAAGTGAACCTATTACAGGGTTTTCTTGGCCAGATTTGTTGAGAGGGGGTGTATTTGCCTTTCTCTGAGGCTGAAACCCAGAGGGTTTCCATAGCCAAGTGAGGATTCGAACTCTGGTCACCACACTGGCTCTATGTAATACATGAATGCAAGTATCTGATATTGTTAAATCTGAAAAGCTGTCAGGAACAAAATACTGTTTTTCCCCACATTGTTGTTGGGTGTTTTAAGTCTGTTGTGTATTTCCAGTAAATGCATGGCCTCTCTAACTGCTTTGGAAATAAAAGGATTTTGACACCTTAATTTTGGTGCTAAGAACAGGAGTCACACACACAAAAAAGTTGAAGCTTGGAAAACCTTATTATTTGCGAGGCACATTAATGTGTGTATGTTTTTTTTCCCCATTGCATTGCTCAGTAGCAGTTGGATTTTGTTTTGCTGTCAGACTGAACAGAATAAGAAGGCAAAGAACTGCCTGACTCCTGACTCTCCGTGAAACACGTACAGCTTTGGCTTACTTCTTTTGACCTATATGATCTCACAGTGAAGCAGAAAAGGACTGTGAAATCCTACAAAAACAGAGATTAGAAGCATTGTAAAAGTAAAGATGGCTTTCAAAAATACTAGATAAATTCATGGAACATACAACTGTCAGTTGGCTCAGAGCATGGAAAAGCAAGATTCTTGGACTACAGCACCCCACATCTCCAGTGTCCATGACAGCTGGAGGATTCTGGGAACTGCAGCTGCCAAAATGAACTTTTCCACACTCTGCAATGGATGCTAGTCATGGTGCCTAGAAAGGAAACCACCATGAAGGAAACAGTACATCTTTATTTATCAAAGACAAAGACAAACTGTAGGAATTAATTTTTTCCGTGAGTTTAGCTATTCAGTTATAGTTGGAGACAGAGTGTTAGATCAGAGGAACTTCTTTCTATTTAAAAGTTTGGGGATATGTTTAGATTAGAATCTGCAGCATGGATAGCCCAAAGTAAGCCTTATCTTGAAAAATCAACTCCCTTGTCACTTGTATCTTAACCACTGTGATGATGAAGAGGAAGTCTGCTTTGAATGAATGAGTTCCAGAAGCAGCAGTGGGACTTGTCCAGTCTGCCTACCTGCTTCCTTTCTGTGGAGATCAGATACGGCAGATCATTCTACAAGACCCTGAAGGACTTCGCACATTTGGCAGAATGGTGTTTGAGGTTGCAGCTCTGGATGATTACCAGCAGCAGCCTCAAGCAATGAAGCAGCATGTCTCCATTCACCCTCCATTTATGAGATGATTTCCCAATTAGCCCTTTAAAGCTGGAGCATCGGTATGCGCATTTGAGCCCTGAGCACACATGCAAGTCATCTGTTTGGCTGCTGGGTCTGCAAATTGCAAACATTCCAAAGGTGACAGATTGTTTACTGCAATGATGTGCCCAGAGGCAAAAAGCTAAGAAGGCTGCTGATTTGTGTTCAGGAAGTGGGTAGCAGCCATTCCAGTGTCTTTGCATACAAAGCATCCCAAAATCCACATTGTATTTTCTGTAATGCACCTTCTGCTAACTTTACCAAATATACAGAGCAGAGCCCTAGCTTGCCCTGTCCGTCAAAATTTCATATCACATCTGATACTCAACTCTGATTAACTGTTTTACGATGCACACAATGGATTTTAGTACGTAAACTTTCTCTTATTTCATTTTCATAGGTGAGAACCAAACATTTTTAACAGTTTCTCCCCTCTAGGCAAGATTATGAACACTGTGCATTTTTTAATCACTCTATCATATAAGACTTTCTGTAGTGATAATTTTTATACAGTTTTTTTAATGCAGACATCATGTTTTTTGTGCAAACTACATTTTTTTGTTATTGGTAATGCAATCAAAAGTTTGTTCTCATGCAAGGCAAAAAAATATTGTGGAGGTCAACAATTTGCAAGTATTCTTTATATCGCATTATGAGTTTAAAAGGAGATTTCCACAAGTGTCTCTTATTCCCTAATAATGGGAGACACTGCTCTCCCTAATTATTCCTTTTGTTGTTGTTGTGTCTTTCAAGTTATTTCCAATGTATGATGACCCTAAGGGGAATCTATCACAGGGTTATATGGGACTGAGTTTGTATGATGCACCTAAGGTCAGCCAATAGGTTTCCATGGCTGAGTTGGGAACTGAACCGTATTCTTCAGAGTCATAGCCCAACGTTCAAACCACTACACCACACTAGTTCTAATTATTCTTGCTAACTCTAATTAAATTTGCAGGATCCTTAGTTTTTATGGTATGTCTCTACTGTCATATATTTGCCTGCAGAGATATCTAACAGAGATATCATGTAGGCTACTGCATTGGCCATCACCACACAGAGGCCATATCATTTTGGATAACTTTCATCTATATCACAGGTGGCCAACCTCCTGGTGTCCAGGGGCTGCATACACACACTGCTAGATCTTGGGAAGGTTGAACCTCCCCAGACACATGCCAAACCACACATTTAAACTGAAGAAAAATCCTGCACATTGTAAGAGCCACACTGGTGGGTCACTTGTTTTAGAGTGAAAAACATGGTCCCTACCCAAACAATGCTGATGCTGATGCTGGAAAAAGCTCCCTCGATCTAAAACAAAAGTGAGGGGCAAAACATGGTGAAATTCCCTCCCCCAGCCCCTAATTTATCATGTACAATATTTCCATTATTATATGGATTTTTGTGTGTACTTTCTCATAGTTAAGATGCACATTTCTATATAGTGTGGGGAGTGTCTTTCTTTCTTTCTTTCTTTCTTTCTTTCTTTCTTTCTTTCTTTCTTTCTTTCTTTCCTTCGTTTGAAAACTGTATTGCAAAATTCAGAAATGTATGAAAACTGTAGAATTGTGTTTTCATTCCTATATTGGTTCACGAAGTGCACATTAGGTTGGCTCACACTGAAATGTGGACTGAGCAAATTTCTCTTCCATGCATGTACAGAGTTGGTAGGTTGAATACAGGACAGGGTTCCATGTCTTTAACATTTGAGAAATCCTGGAGTTGGAAGATGTAGCATGAAGATGTGCCAGAAGCACCTCCTCCTGCACCGTTCCCTAGACAAACCTTGTAGACTACGGCATTCCCACTTCCACCACTGCCATTTACTGGCCAGTGGAAGATAGGTGATAGGGTACCAGAGAAGCATCCAGCTATGTTCCTATAATGCAAGAACTGAAGGTTTCATTAGAATTTATTAGTATGGGTGTCTCTTCCTCTGACAAATTCAGTTAAACAGGAAAGCCTGCTTCTGAAGAGAAAAAGGGTTAGCAGTGAAGAAAATCTTTCATAAGGTTGTGTTGTTAGGCAGGCTAATATGGTATGGAGAGAGAAAGAGAAAGAGAGAGAATTAAAGAATGATAGAGGGAAAGAGAGAGGAGAAGGAGAGCTTTCTGGAGCCAGATCAGGGCATTAGAAGAAATAACAATTGGATAAGGGAAAAGAAGAAGAAAGTGAGAACTGAATGGGACTGCAGTTTGCTTGGAGACCAAGGCTCTCAAGCAGCCAAATCCCTTTCAGAATTGCAAAGAGCCTTTTAGGCCTGAAGCCAGTCTGGGAGACATCTATTTCAGTCAGCCAGGACTAGGCTGGCAACTGTCACTCAAAGGACTTTCTCTTCAGCTATCTCCAGACTATGGAATCACCTGCCAGAACAAATTTGACAGATGGATATGCTGCCTGACTTCAAAACAGCACTAAAGACTCTTCTCACGGGCCTATCCAGATGATCTTTAAGGTATAAATCTTAAAAGTATGAATGGATTATTTTTAATATGTGTATGCTCTTTTTGTATGCTCTTTTAGCTGGCGTTATATGGTTTTAAACTGGCACTATTTTTTTTTTACTGGTATCTTTTAACTGGTGTTATGTGTCTATTCTGTTGCTCTGTTTTAATCTGTTGTAGTTGCCTGTCTCAGTCTTTAGGGAGAGGGGAGTAAGACCATTTCCACACTACCCTGTTATAGTGCTATTATTCCACTTTCAACATCCGGTGGAATTCTGGGGTTTGTAATTTACTGAAGCCAAATACCTCTTTGACTGAGAATTCTAAATGCTGCTCCCTAAACTGCAAAGCCCAGCATTCCATAGGATGTTGAAAGTGGAATAATAGTACTATAACAGGGTAGTGCAGAAATGGCTTAAGAAAGGGAAAGAGGGAGCAGAAGCACAGAGGCAGATCCAGACTGGAGCAACTGGGGTGCCTGCCCCAAGTGCCAATGTTGGGGGCACAAAAAGAGGAATTCCCCTGCCTCCCTGCTACTGTTCACCCCACCCACCTCCACTCCCCCCCACCACTTCCACCACTTGCCACACCCACTTCTGCTGTTCACCCCACCCACTTCTGCTGTTTGCCCCACCCACTCCCACCTCTTGCCCCACTCACTTCCGCCTGCCAGTCACCCTACCCACCTCCACTTGTCCTTCCCGCACCCACCCCTACTCACTCAGCCCACTTCTGCCCACTAGTCGCCCTACCCCCACCGGTTACCCTGCTCCCTTGCCCTGGGCACCATTAATGAAGGAGCAAGAGCAGGAAACAAACTCTTTCCAAGGGGTGGTGGATATGCACTGGGACTCTCTTCAGTAACTTCTCCTGTGTTGATTATATTATGGGCTGGTTTCTACTGTATATTACTATATTGCATTACATATTATTGTATAATATACAATCTTACATAACATTATTTAAGGTGAATGGCAATTAATTCCTTTCCAATCCTTCAGTGTGTTGTTTGCCAGTGCTAGGCTCTTGGGGAATTCGGTGAAAAGTATTCCAAACTCCCCTTACTCTGTTTCTTTCTCTCTTGCTTTCCTCTTTTCCTCACTTCCATTCTGCTTTTTAACTTCCTCTTCTCCTCCTGCTCCTTTTTACCCATTCCCTTTGAATTATACAGTAGAGATTGGAGAATAATGATCTTCCTAGATATTTGAAGAGGCTACAGATTGAATTTTGGATCCCTGGCTCCTGCATACAAACCTGAGCTCTGTCACTGATCTTTCCCACCTGCATTTCTTGATTGGGACAGGGAAGGCATAAAGATACAGGCCATTTCCGCACTGGACTGTTATAGCGCAATGATTCCACTTGCAACATCCTATGGAATCCTTGGGTTTGCAGTTTCCGGCCCCTCCCGAAACTGCAAACTCCAGGATTCCATAGGATGTTGCAAGTGGAATCATCGCACTATAACAGTTTAGTGCCTATATAGTCACAGTGATTCCTTGGAGGTTTTTAAGCAGAGGCTTGATGGTCATCTGTCGGGAGTGCTTTGAGGGTGTTCCTACATGGCAGGGGGTTGGACTGGATGGCCCCTGTGGTCTCTTCCAACTCTACATTTCTATGATTCTATGATTCTATGAAATTTTCCACCTTTGATTCACCCTCACTTCATTTTGTAGCTATGCATTTATTGCTGCATTTGTGTTGGATCACCTTCTCTAACTGGAATAAATTACTAACCTTTAACAAATAAGACATGTATAGAGTGACTTCCATGTACATAAAGTGGAAGTAGAAATTTAAAAAAAGAAAAAAAGAGTGACAAACCAAACTGAAGAGATTATAAAATGAGATTCCATACGATAAGTTAACCTTTTTCACCATGATAGTTATCAGTTGTGTTGAACTCCCACCATTCCCAGGCAACAAACTTATATTATGTCAGAAAAAAGTTCAAAGTTGGAGTAAGCTAACATTAAAAGACAAAAAAGTACCCCTTTGAAGAAGCCAATAACAAAATTGTTAGGAGTGACCATCTCCATGCCATCCCATGCCATCTCCATGCCATCCCATGGTGTATCTCAGAACCAACATTTTTGAGAATGAGGCAGCTAATGATAACTTAAATTATTGATAGCAACAAACTGATTTTTCAAATTTCTAACATGTAATATTTATCAAATAATTTTCAGGCTTAATTTTCTGAGGTGTGGTCTTGAGCACATCCATACTTTCGGCCTTTCCACAGGACATCATCATCCCGCATTGGGGATGAGCGAAGGATAGGTCCTGGACAATACTTATGCACGACATCGTCCCATTATTCTCCCATTCCCAGGTGGCACAATTGTGCAGTAAATTATTGCTGGGTTATTACTGTGCACCCTTACCACTGCCCTCCCACACTTACTTTTGGTGCAGAGGTCCTGGAAACACAATGGCTGCACTTCCTGCCCCAGGGCAGCCTGGGACATTGCCCAGCTGCACTGCGGAAGTAAAAGGTGGCACTATCATGCTTCCTCCATTCACAGAGGCAACCAGTGCAGAGGGGAGCGCTCCTGTTGTGCTCCTCTCCCAGGAGAGGTACCACCAAGATCCCTAGAGGACACTGCTGAGATCTGGTAAGCTGCAGAAAGGGTCTTTCTCTTGGGCCCAATCTCATTTGGTTGCTGTGAAGATAAAACAGGATGGCAATCAAACAGGGCCAGCTGTCTTGAGCACCATACTTTTGCAATGCCACAAAAGGGCAGCAAATAGTTATTTGAATTATTATTGTTGTATTTTTACTACCAAGGTGAACAAACATGGGGGGTAGGCTTACGTTAAACGGCAAAATATCTTGGTTGGCCTTGAGCTTGGTTGCTAGGGAAGGAGGCACTCTTTGCTTTTTCAGCTCAGGCCATAAAATTTCTTGGTAGGGCGCACTCTCAAATATGCCACCCTAAAATATTAGGTGCAAAGCAGGAGACAAGGGTCACTAATACTAAATTGACTTGAGCAGAGTAGAATGGCCAAGGCAGATTAGCATTCCTCCAATGCATTTATATTACAAGACTTTGCATTTATATTGCAAGCTAATGGAAGTGCTTCAAAGCTTTGTGTGAAAACTTCATCAGTGTCTCCAGAAACATTGTGTGGGAAGACTCAATTTGGGCAATCCCATACATTTTAATTATCTCCATCTGTGGAAGCAGATGAAGATAAAAATAAATCCTATGTCCAGAAAGGGAAGCATCCAACTATACAACTCATGAAGACAACCTTTCTGGGTAATGCAGATCCTAGACATTCACCAGAAGATAGCGGTTTTTGCAAATGTGAATTAGATGTATTTTTGAATTTAAGAATAAATCAGAGAAAGAGGGCTATTTTAATTATGGAAGAAGAGCCAATCGTATCACAGTAATACTAATGCTATATTTACCCTATTGATTTATGACAGCTCAACTCTCAAGGTTTTCACCAAGGAACCCTGGGAACAGCAGATTTATTAAAGTGCTCCTGGGAATTCTTAGTAAGAGATTCCCCAAACCCCTCAGAGAACCAGAGCTTGTGAACATAAGTTGCTATTATAACAACAGGTTTACAACTAAATATTACAACTAAAATGTATGTTGATAATTAACAATTGCACAATGATGTGTCTTAGTACTGAAGTAAATCTATATGCTTATATATTTATAAAAAACAGCAGTTTACAGTATAAGACATCATTGTATAAACTTAGCTGGTGGGAGAGAGAACTATCTGTGATTAAATGGAAATTGGATCCAAATTTAATTATATTCATACTAATAAACAGACTCATTTAAATAAGTAAAGCTTGAATTTGCCAGGACTAAGTTAAGTCCCATTGATATATATTATTCAGCCTCATCTCTTTCAATGTTTTTATTGGGTTTTAGTTTATGTAAAGACAACACAAATAACAATAGCAACAAAAAGGAAACTTATAGCAAAGCCAAAAAATCTGGGATGTGACTCAGTCTGAACTTGGAATTAAGAAATATTCAGTTACTTTTTTATTAGTTTCTCCTTATCCAAAACAAAGGTTTCACTAAGTTACATTATGACTGTTAATTTCACCTCTTTTGCAGTGCAACAGTAGCTTTTAAAGTTATTCTTAAAGTTACTATTGTAAATTCATAGTGAACTCAAGATCTTAGCCATTTGATTCTCTGTCCTTTGGTGTGCAATACAGATTGTTGTTGAAACAGGAGAATGCACTTCTAAACAAGCATTTGTGTGTTGATTCCCCGCTCTTCCATTTTTGTGCTCATTCTCCAAACCATTTGAATCACATTCCTTCTGTAAATGTGGAGCAGGAATGAGAGACTGTACCTAAAGGAGTACTTTTGTAAGTTGCTTTGTGGATTATCCTTATCATCATTATGATTATAATTATAATTTCTGCTACTAGATGCAAAGGGGAGGATTTTGGATGTGCCCAGAATTTGTTGCCCATGCTTCATCATCCATTATATGTATGCAATTGATATTAATACTTTTCAGTATATCTTCTGAGCACAGAAGGAAGGCAGAGATGTTGGGCTGTGACATGCTTTTTCTGATCAGTGAGTCACTTAGAGTAAAATCATCCTAGCAGTTTTTACAATGCTTTGTATTTTACTTGGTGATGAGCTCTCTGAGGAATTGGTTCTTCCGAGGCAGAATAGGGCTGTAGTTCGAAAGCAGCATTTTATGTTTATTTAACATATCTCCTGCCTTTCTCCCAACATGGGACCCAAGGATAGTTTACAACAAATTCAAACTAAGTAGAGCTGAACTTTTGTTATATAAAAGTTCTTTAAAAATAAACAGTTTCACTAGAAAGTTAAAGTTAACTTTAACAAGAGTTAACTTTAACAAAGTTAAAAGGCTCAAAACACATGTAAAACATAATTTAAAAAGTAAAAACACAACACATTAAAAGACCCTTCTGTCAAATAAGTTTAGAGCCAAAGGTCTCTGCTGGAAAGGGAGCAGAGAGAGGGCCAACCAAACCTACCATGGGAGGCAGTTCCACAGCCTGGGAACAGCTGCCAAGAAGACTTTCTCCCATGTCCTCATCAAACATGCCTAAAACGGTGGTCGAATCAAGAGAAAGCCCTCCCCAAGAATCTGAATATTCAAGCAGGCTTGGAAAATTATGTGTAAAAAGTTTTAAATTATTTCTGTGTTTTATTCTTGGATGTCTTGGGAGTTGCAACTGTTGGATAATGTCTTGGGAGTTGCAAACTGTTTTTCCATTCTTTTCTCAATCCTATGAATGCATTAAAAACTTGTATCCTTTATGTGTATACCCATTTATTTTCAATGTTGTTTTAGGATACTCATGTGTTTTATAGGTGCTTGCAGCATTCAGATTTTTTAAAAAGGATTTTTTAATTTTTAATAATTACTTCTTTAATTTTAAATTTTTTAAAAAGAAGCTGAACAATAACTGTCTAGTTACTTTTCAGAAAGAAGAAAGTAAACAGTTACTTTATTAAAATTGTAACCATAATAACATCTAACTATGGAATGGGAGCTAGAACTATAACTGCAACAAATTCTAAAAGTAGCTTTTGATGTTCTTGGCTCAGTATTCATGGATATACAGGGATATTCAGGAAAGAGTTTCAGTAAATCACTTCCAGAGTTGGTGTCCTTAGTCCTCAAAGTTAAAATGCATGAACTTGGCTTTGAAATCATAACAAGCTGTAAATGGTAATAAATCTGAGGCCACTTTTATTTGCCTTGTGGTTTCTCAGCCACATGGAAGACACTAACACAGCATATTCTCCATTTCCTTCATAACCAAAACAGGGCTTTTCACATTACCTACTATGATTTCCTTTTAGCTGCCAATGTTCTATCCTATAAAATTCTAAGATTTGCAGTTTAGGATTTAGAATTTTCAGCCAAAAAGTAGAATCATAGTGCTGTAATTGTGTGGTGTGATTATGTCATTTTTGCTTCCAATTTACTGCTGCTTTGTCACTTGTGCTTGTCTTCTGTTTTGCCTCCCTTCCCTCTTCCGTGCATTTCATTTAACTGGGCTATATTCTATAGCAAGCAATGAGTTTCCAGTATACACAACCATTTTCTTCCAAAATCTAGTAATTATAGAGCTTTCCCAATATATCAAAAAAATTCTTTAGCCAGTTATCAACAGATGTGGAAAGATGTATACTATACATCTTGTAACATTGTACAGCAAAAGGAGGGAATGTTTTGCCTCCCTGAACTTTTGGCCCAAAGCTACCATTAGCCCAGCCCAACATGGCCAACAATAATAGATTGTTGGAACTGTAGTCCAACATATTTGGAAGGTCAGAATTTTGCCACCACTGATGTCAAATGGATAGGGACTATATGAACTGAAAAATTTGAAGGAGGTTAAACAGGGGCAACATAGTAATTTACTGAAATGGAAAGTTATTGTTTCTGATATACTCTGAGATTATATTTTATGCATCCATTGAGGATATGGAAAAAATATGGCATATATTGGTGTCCCTACCTATCTTTGACATTGTACCATAGCCTGTAAAGTTGTAACAATTACGAGATTATAGGAATCACTGTGCATAGCTGTTATGCACAGGGACCAGAATCCAGAAAATGTTAAGCAATTTCCATTGAAATAAACTATGTTTCCTTTGGATTGCACATTTTGGACATACTATGTGTATTCTGTAAACTTATGCTATCAGTCCAAAATCCAATTTTCCACTAAAACCAATGTACCAAAATGACAGTCAGATAGTCAAGGGTGACCTTCCCAAGGGGAACAAAAGAGTAGCATTCCAGTACATACAATGCTCAGTGCCTGATGTCTGCAACATTGAGATGATCTGCACAGGCAAAAATGAGCTAATACAAGCTCAAGCACCAGACGGAACCACAAAGCTTTTCAGTACAGGCCATTCTCACATTCAGCTGACAGTTATTAAGTATCCAATCATCAAACCATATACACCCATGTTTAAACAGGAATAGAATTAAAGGCTCAAGTATTATGGAACAGAAGTCATGGCAACCAGCACATGATAATAGAAAGTTAGAGGATGAACCAAGAACAATTGAGAAAGTTAGGAACCCAACCAAAGAGAACTGAGGAGGGCATGAAGCTGAAGAAACCAGTATGAATGGCAAGCAATGGCACCTTAAAACTAAAAGCACATTGACTTGAGAGGCAGCAGAAAGGGGAAATAGTGCTTCAGAGCTTAGCAATCTGGGGCTGCTTATTCATTTATTTCAAACATATAACTCTTCATAAGGGACTGGATGCAGACTTCATGTGAAAACAAGACAGAATAAACTCTCTTTAAATGGGTCTTTTTTTATTTGAGGACATCTCAGAATTAAGAAACAACTAACTAGGACCTGAACACAGAAAGAAATCAGATTTCTACAGTAGTATATGATGTTACTTATCTTCCTTTTCCTTGGATCCATGCATAGTCATGCTACAGTATACCCATTCAAATTATCAGGACTGGTAAGTAATGCTAACTTATGTCCCATCAATTCCAGGAGTCTGTTTTAAGCGTGACTCGGCCTTTGGTTTTAGCTGTGTAGCTGAAGGTTTTGTGAGATGGGTGGGAATTTCTCTGATTCTTAGAATATTTGCCCTATCCCTCATGGCTTTTAGATATCATTGAGGATGCTTTATTTTAGTTATGGAGGAATAAAATAGCAATTGCTAAGCAACATATATATAGCCCTGCAGGCAGGAAGAAAGGTGGAGAGAGAGAGTGGATTGTGATAGATCTACTTGACCTTCCTGTCGGAGGATCAGTAAACTTCATAGGGTCACATAAAATAGGCCTACTATCACTGAGCAGTTGCTAACAGTCCAAGTCCTCTGATCCAAAATGCCAGCTCAATTAACTTACTTTAAGTAACTCAATTAACTGCATTGAACTTATGGGGAAATCAGCTTCATCTACCAAGTGCAACTTACTTTGAGTAAATATAGGTTTGTGCTGCTTCATGTTTCTCTTTCAGTCCCTATTAAAACAGGTGGGCTTATCCATTCATGGTATTAAAGTCCCTTTGTGTCATCATGTGGCAGTTGCAACATCTTAAAAGGATGGAGAAAGCAAGGGCTCCATTTAGTTAGCACTCAGAGCTATCTGACTACATTTAGAGGAATGAGACATTTCTTATTGTCAAATGCAATAGAAGCATTTTGGACAGTGCATCAAATCATATCAGAAGGATAAAGTTATAAAGATTTGCCCTTTTCTGCTAATGGAAGTAGTTATCTTACTCATGTCAGCTATTTTGTTAATCTTACATCATTACAGGTCCTGGTCTCCAAGAGGCTCAAAAACACTTGTGTTTTCCAAGCCAGTTCCTTTTACTTTTCTGAAAGCTGAGGACTTCCTAAGACTGCTGTGCATGAATGCACTGGACCCCTGACCTTATGCATAGCACATTAGCCAAGTTTGTTTAGTTAAGACAACAAAAGGACATCAGTAAGGCCATTAGCATATTTATGAAATGGGCTTAGTTCTCAGCATGCCTGTCAAGCAAAATAAAAGAAAGAAAAGCTTTCAAGCTTGGCCTGATGACTTGGCCAATGGTGTATTGCCTAAGCATGTGGAAGGACCAGCCTAACCTCTTCCTTTGAAGCACAATGTACTTTAAAGATACACTTCCTTTCCAACCAGGACAGCATCTTAGAGGAACAGAAAGATACTTTCGCCGATTGGACAGAAGTCCAGATGAATAAGACAATGTAGATGGTTAGAAATGGTGCCATCCATGACTATTAGAAGCCATAGTGGATGATACAGGGTATTGGCTTCAAAGATCAAAAGAAAAAAAGTTCAGCAGGCTGGTCAGAGCCAGAGATATTTACTGAGGAATAGGACCCAGTGATCATATAAGAAAGCTGAAGGACATGACTGTTTCATTCAGTGCACTGGATTATAGGATTGTAGAATAAATGTGTACTAGAAGTTTGCTTCAGAATCTGATGAATCCTTAATCTAGAACCAAATCAGGATGACAATCAGATTCAGGCAACCAGATTCAGAAGACATCTGAATCATAGCAGGATTCCTCCAAAAGATACCAAATCTGAATCAGAGAGTTCATGAAGATTCATTCATGGTTTGGATTTGGAAACATAAAGGGATACAGACAGGATATCTCCAAAAACTGATGCACTTCTCCCCCAAATTCTCCATATATGAAAAGTACTAGCTTGGAGAGAGAGAGAAAAGGGAAAGGAGAGAATGCTGTTTGGTGAATGATGGTTCTAGATCAGTGGTTCTTAACCTGTATTCTGAGGACCGTTGGGGGGTGCCGTGTCCTCACAGGAGGTCTGTAAAGGCTTGAAGAAATGTTATGAGCTGTCACTGTCAAAAAATGGAACAAAGGAATGAAGGAAGGAACGAAGGAAAGCAGATGGACAGTCAGATATCATTTGTACAGTTTATTACAACATCTCAAACCATTTAAAAATTATGAAGATAACTGTTTGATAGCAAAAAATATTCTCAGCACTTTCTACTTTCACACACAGTGAGAACAAGCAAGTGAATGATGCTGAGCGACTCAGAGAAAGCATGTGACATTTCTTGTTACTGCACATGCAGCCAGAAACCAGCTTCAGAGCTTCACTGAGCTCTAGCATTGTCCACATTGTGCCACCACATTCTCAGAACATCTATTGCTTCCCACAATTCTGTGGCTCTGTCAAAAATGTTCTTGAAGAAATTTATGCATAAAAGAAATGCCATGTGCACAGAAAGAAAGAATTGAAGACAGTTAGTGTGAGTGAGTGTTCAGATGGAATTCGGAATGAGAACTGGATTATTGAAAATGATCTTGCTTCTTCTTCAATTTCTGTGAATGAAAGTGTTTGTTTATTGGGTACAGTGACATTTTGATGTTATCATGGTGAATTTTGTAAGAATAGATTTTAGCTGAGTCTCAGGATGGATCACTAGCTGAATCTGAAACATGATAATATTGATTATGTTGATGCGGATGCCTCCCATTCCAAGCAAAATTAAGCTTCTTCCAATGATCTTAATGATGTATTGGTCAATGAGGCCATGGAACCATCAAAACTGCAAAGATATCTTGATACTAAACATAAAAGAACAAGCCACAAAGAGCACTGATTTTTTTTTTAAAGTAAGGAGAAAATGCTTCAGGAAAGTAAAAAAATGGTTTTTAAAAAGAAAGAAAGACTGCAACTAATTGTAACAATGAAAATGCAGTGAGGGCCTCATTTGAAGTTTCTCAGCTAGTAGCAAAAACCAGAAACACAATAGCTAAAGAACTTATATTGTTGTTATTGTTGTGTACCTTCAAATCATTTCTGACACCCCCAAGGCAAACCCTAAGGGTTCTGGAAACCAGAATTCAAATCCTTGCTCAGGCACTGGGTGACCTTGGGCATGTCACATTCTCTCAGCCTCGCAGAAAGGAAAAGGCAAACCCCCTCTGAACAAATGTTGCCATAATTCAGAAGTGACTTGAAGGCACACAAGAACAAAGTGCCACTGACAGGGGAGGTTCTTCTAGCCATCATGTCTCTTCCTTTGAAAACTGACTTATTGTGACCCTAAGGTGAACCTATCATGGGGATTTTCTTGGCAAAATTTGTTGCCTTTGCCTTTCTTTTGAGGCCGAGAGAATGTGACTTGCCTGAGGTCACCCAGTGGGTATCTGTGGCTGAGCAGAGACTCAGACTCTGGTCTCCAGAATTATAGTTTGAGTGAGCACACATGCCTGCCGCTAGTATCCCTTTTATCAGCATGTTACAGTGGTGGTGGGGGGTGCCAAAACTGCTCACTGGCTTGCAAATGCATAATGTATAGTGAGTCATGCACTTTGTCAGGGGGCAGCAGCAGGGGGTATGAGCACCAAGGGACACAGTGGCAGGCATGTGCACTTGCCCAAACTGCTCCCTCATTTGGAAACGAGGGAGCAGTTTCGGCACCTGCCTGCACTCTCCCCACTGCCATGTCCCTGTTGCTGCCACTGCTGTTGGTATTCAGAAGCAGGGCTTTGCGGACTCCCTGTGTGGGCTCCACTGATATCCAATGGTCCCAGACCCCAGGTTTAGAATCACTGCCTTAAACAATTCAGTCAAAATTGTCAGTTTTATAGAAAGCAAATCACTGAATTCAAGACATTTTGAGCAACTTTGCAAAGATATGGACAGCGAACACTGGCCAGTGTAACAAACTTGATATCATTGGCTATCGCGAGGTAAAGTTTTGTCTCATTTTTGGATGCTGAGAGATGAGATAAGATTATGCCTCATGGAGGAGCAATTTCACCTCAGCGATTGACAGATTTTCCTGGTTAGTAAAATTAGCATATCTGTCAGACCTCTTCCCTCATTTAAATATGTTCAACTTAAATCTTCAAGGAAAAAAAGTTAGAATTTTTCAAGTTGAAGAGAAGATCAAAACAATGATGACAAAGTTGGAATTGTCACGTCATCACCTATCAAACTGAAACTATGAGACATTTCCAGACCTTACAGATTTTCTTGGTCCAGTAATGAAGAGTTGTCTGAAGAGGACACATCACTTATCACGCAATATTTGAAGGATTTGCAGTATAGTTTCCATTAATATTTTCCTGTTCCTTATGCAAACAAAAATTGGATTAGAGATCCATTTTCAGTTTATGTGTATGAATTAGAGGGGCTCACAACAGCAGAAAAAGACAAGCTCATAGAGATATCCACGGATGGTGTTCTGAAACTGTAGTTCAACGAACAGTCCTTTCCACATTTCTGGACTCACTAACAAGCAGATTTTCTGAAACTATGAAAGAAGGCTATGAAAGTGTTGATGCCTTTCATGACATACTTGTGTGAAAAAACATTCTCTGCTCTCATTTAGCTTAAAAATAAGCATAGAAACCATTTGAAAAACATGGAGTCAGGACTTGTAATATAAGCCTTGGATATTAAGCCCAATATGACAAGGTTTGTAAGTGAAATGCCCACCGGCCTTCTCATTAATTCATTAAAATTAGCAAGTAATATTAGGCCACGGTTTGATGTTGTTAATTATGATGATTATTATTTGTATAGAATCATTCCCAAAAAATATTGTAATAGGAGTGTGTGCATTTACTTATTTCTCCCTTCTCCCCAGTTCTGAAGACCCTTAATGAGCAACTTTAAATAAATATAAGAAATAGGGTTTGAAATCTTGTAAGATGTTTAAAGAACACATTAAGAACCACTGGTCTAGATTCTAATCAGAGTGAATGGTTTGTCCAGGGCTCTCTAGCACAATGCTTTGGAGGAGGGATTCTGGATTCCTGTATTACATGAAAAAACCCATGTCCAGTCTTTTTTGTATACTCTCTAGCACTTCAGTCATGAAAACTGGGATATGTGCATTCAAGCAACAACAGTGGTGTAGCCAAAGATGTCAGAGGTAATTAGTGAGGAAAAAGAGACAAGCAAGGAGGGGCTGCTTTTGCTTGAGCCCACTGGAAAGCCAAAGAATCTGCTTTGTCTTCTCCTCTCCCCCTGCTAAATCAATTGAGTGCAAACTATTTTTGCACTTTGAACTCACTTTGCAGCAACTGAAGTAACTGGAGGGGAAAGGGAAAAGTGGAAGGATGAGAGAAAAGCTGGGATATTTTAAAAGCTGCTGAGAAAGTGAGACAGCAGACAATTAACTGGGACTGTCCCTGCCAAATTGCAACAGTTGGAAGGTATGTTTTTGTTAGTTCTCTCTCCCAAGAGAAAGAATATTCAAACTGTTTTGATGGGAGTCTTGAATCTGGAAGGATGCAGCACTGGTTGTTTACTCGGAATATACTAAATATTTAAGGCTTTCTGCTTCTTGCACTGTATACTCTATGTTTGTCATTTGTTTCTGTGCTATTGCATTTTCAGTGCCAAATGAGCAGAAAAAAAGACTGAAACTGTTTTTCACGCATCATAACTCCTTAGTTCCTGCCCTTGTCCTTCCAAAAGTTTGCTTATTCCTTGTCTAGGAACACCACTATGATATATGTCATTTTCATACACATACACACATATCACACACACCAAAAATGGAAGGAGGCAGATTACCTTCTCTCTCAAATTCAAACAACCCCCTTCTGCCCAAAGCTCTGCACCTGTCCTACTAAGTTTTGCAGAACCTGAGCCACCTCTCAGCCCTACTTTGTTTTCATAACAATTGTCTGTAAAAAGCCTGACACGATGTACATGGAGCTAAAATGTATAGAAGTTAGTGATTACAACTGTACAATGCTTATCTGTTTTTAATCATTATTACTGTGAAGTATCCAGTTCTTTTTGTGCCCTACCCTTCAGTCCTTAGTGTGCATACACACACACACACACACACAGTTTGAGTCTGGGAGGAAAAACCACAGTCAACCCTCTGTTTTTCCAAAACAGCTATTAAAGAAAGGAACACAGCAGCAGTTCTAATGTACGTTATCTCCTCTCAAATCCACTCTGGAGAGATGCCAGCCACTTCCTCCTCTGCACACAGAGAAGGGCAACTAAGTGAACAAAGAGATCTTCAATTAGGATTATAAGACTGCATGAGGAAGAAGCACATGAAAAGGGTAGCAGGTTGCTACAAATCCAGTTTCAAAAGCTCAGCAGCTCACTTATCTAAAAACTATGCAGATCACACAAATAAGGGCTTCCAGAGGATTAGAGCTTATTATAGAGTCAGTACGAATAATATGTTGTTCTATCGCTGTAGTCTTTCATATGAGAGGCAGAAGTACTGTAGTTGGAAGAAGTGCAAGCAATTGCAGAAGGAGACAGATACTCTTCCCTGTTACTCCATCCCAGCTCCTTGATTGGGTCAAAAAGAATTCCTGGTCTATCAGTGAGCAAAAGCAGCTGTTATAGCCACCTAAATTGATTGGCCCTGCTAAAGTCCAATGGAGCAATCCATTATTTTAATTGACAGTTTAATTCCCTGGAATGTGTGTACCTTGAAGTCCTTATAGAATTGTTGTCATATTCCTTCAAGTCATCTCCCACTTATGAAGACCTTAAGACAAGTCTATCATGGGGTTTTCCTGGCAAGATTTCTAGGGAGGTTGGCTTTGTCCTCCTTTTGGGCTGAGAGTGTGTGACTTGCCCATGGTCACCCAGTGGGTTTCCATGGCTGAGTGGGAATTCAAATTCTAGTCTCTTTAATTTTTGCTGTTGCAAGAATTATTTTTGAACTGGAGGAGCACCCTCCTCTCATCCTCTCAAGGCTTCAGTCGCAAGCTGGTTATGCTCTGTGATCCACTTGCCTCCTGGGCTTTCAGAATCACCCATATGTTCATTACTATTGAAGATGTTTGTCTACATATCTTAGGGTGCACCATCAGACTCTGACCTGTTGAAAGACCTCTTTGAAAGGGGTGGGAATTTTCAGCCAATTTGACTGCTTTGGCTTTCTGTTGTGGAAACATACGCTCGATAAAAGAATTATAATTTTCAATGTCTTACAGTGTTTGAATTTTCTGGTATAGAGAGGGGTCATTTGGGGCAGGGATGAGCAGAATCATTCCTTATAAATAGGAACACCCAATTGCAGTATGTGTGCTGGTGAAATGAGATTTTTCCACAATTAAGATAAAAACTGGTAGGAAGATGCCCCTATTCTCCACAATTAGAGTGCTATATCTGCTTTTAATATCTCCCATTTTGAAAAAAATTCTGTACAGACTCATATATTTTTATCTCACCCTTTCTACAAAGTGGTTAGAACAGTGAACCCAGCCTTGCATATAATCTTTACAATGCCTGTATGAGGTAAGTTGAGAGATGATGACTGATTCAAGGTCTATCCAGTGAGCTTTGTGGCTAAATGGGCATTTGAAGTTGTATCTATCACATAATCCAAACTTCAGCAACTTTTGGTTTATAGTCTGGTATAGTTATCCAAAAATGCATCTTACAACACTAATAAAAAAAGTACTATAGGATCACTTTGAAGGTCTTCTCAAATCCAGGAAAGCAGGACAGTAGGATTACATTCTCCTCTGTCTTCCCAGTGTTACCCTGTATGTTGGGGGTCCCGGGAGGGGTGCCCAAATAACCAAATAAAAACACAAGTTGGGGGAATTTAACTCGAGCACTCTCTCAGCTAAAAGAGAGGCAGGGTAACTTTAGCAAGGATCTTTAACCCAATGTATACAGCGTCAGGTCAGAGAGCGGCTAGACAAGGTTTTAAAGTAACAAATAATATTTTATTAAGAACAAGCAACATGAAAGACATGACAAATACTAACTTAGAAATTGAAATGGAGAGCTATAGGGAAGGGTAATACGACACCTGGTCTCATAGTCCTGGAGAGAAAGATGGGGTTCCGGGAGACAAAGCTCAACAGGGTTCGCTGAGGGGAGTTCCTTCAGACTACTGGCAGCAAGGCGGGATGGAAGTCCAAAGTAGTCCAAGGTGGTCCCAAAAGTGGGGACTTTTTATAGGGTGGAGTGTGCCTACAGGCTATGCTATGCTCAGTGAGAACAAAGGAAATTTGGAGTTGGACAAAGGATTCAGAAAAGGTCAAGTTTTGCATGATCAGCTTAGCACTTAACGACAATAGTGTGGTCAGCATGTTGATGGCCCAACATAAAGAAATGGCTTGGCTCTTGGCTGTGTGGCTTTGTGTGGATATGCGCCGAGCCGAGCCGGTTTGCAGGGAGGGTTTTCCCTAAAGCAACGGAGAGGCTTAAGTTGCCTGCCTGAAAGAGGTTTGGAATGTTTACCCATTAACGGCCGCACCCGTACATGCTTGTCTGGGGGGGCTTCTGCAAACACGTGGAGTAGGATGGCAGAGAAAGGTCAAACCAAGGCCAAATTATTTGATATCAAAAAGGATATCTAGTGCTCTCACCAGACATATCATAACAGTGATAACACCAGGAACTGACATTCAGAGTCATAGTGCTTCTGGGCCTGGAGGCACTATACAGTCATTTTGTCTGCCCTTACCTTTCTTCTTAATCAAATAGCTCAAAATGTTGTAATTTTGTCACAGTGGAGTTTTCTGCTTCCCTGATTATTTTGATTTCTGTCATGCCCTGTTTCTAGAACATGGACTCTGACTCAAAGTCTGAAACAGGGAACATGCCAGAGGCTGAAGCAGAGGACATGCCAGGTACAGGAGGAGGTTACAATGCTACAAACAGAACGCAGGTGGTGCCAGCTCCAGTAGAGAGTCCTGCCCCTTCAGACACAAGAAGATAACTTACTGGTACCCGCCTTTGCTGAGCGCAGACAGCAAAGAGAGAATCTGCACCAATTTCAATGGACCTATAGACAGCAACAATTACTCAGGCAACAGCTGCATTAGGCTACTGACTAATATAGGTGCTGCCCTTCCCCTCCAAGAGTTGTCAGACCTTCCTGCCTGCTGGATATCTTGCTGAACTCTGTGCCTGGCTCTAGATGAACCTGACTGATTTTGGACTTGCTTGTCTTAGAATTCTGTTGGACTTTATCTATGACCTTGTACTTATGTAATAGGGCCAGGATCTATTCCATTTGTTTTGTTTGAGTTATCAGCTGTGCTGCTCTGACTGTGACCCTTTCCGCACCTTACTTTGTCCTGGCGCTGGGGTGGGGGGATCGCACGAGCAACCTATGCTGAAAGCCTCTCCCTTCCCTGCTGCTTCAACTCTGCATGAGCTGCCTGCTCATGTGAGAGCCCCACCTCTTCCTTCCACAGTGCAGCCTGGGACCTTCCCAGGCTGCACTGGGGCAGGAAGCGTGACTGGCCCAGCTCCAAAGGCTCTGCACACCAGGTAAGTGCGCGTGGGGCCCCGGAGCAATACACAATCGTGCACCATTTTTGAGTTCCAGCTGAAAATGAAAAGGTGTGTGATCGGCCCTTGCTGGCCCCTGGAGTGTCATGCGATTGTGAGTGCATCGTGCAGATCATTCCTCACAATCGTGCAACACTCCAGGCCCTCTTTTGTATGGCAAATGCCATGCAAAAAGGGCCTGAGATAGGATGATTTCTCAGGTCTACAATATCCTTTGTAATGTGTGATAATCAGAACTCCGCCAGCATGGTTTAGTAGTTTGAATTTTGGACTAGGACTCTGGAGAACAGGGTTCAAATCCCTGTTTGGCCTTGAAACCCAATGGGTGACCTTGGGCAGGTCACACTCTCTCTACCTCAGAGGAAGACACTAGCAAATCCCCTCTGAGCAAACTTTGCTGAGTAAACGCCATGATAGATTTGCCTTACTGTTGCCATAAGTCAGAAACAACTTGAGGGCATACCCACACACACATAGAGAGAACCGTGCACAATATTCCAAGTGCAATTTGCACAGTTGATTTGTATAAAGGCCAAAGAAAGATTCATAGAAATGTGGAATAACTTCTCTAAAGGTCACAAAAAAACCAGGCAAGCTTTTTTCTAATTTGGTCATTTGGAAATTTAATCCTAAACACATGGTAAAGAAGTAGTTTAATGGAACTTAACTTCCCTTGTACTTCAGAACATGATTGTATGCTGTTTGTGACATCTTTTAATGATAAGGATCTGCATATGGAAAATGTAATGGAAAAACTTTCTTCATGGCTCTGCTTGTAGTTCCATCCTGGAGCATGCACTCCATCACTAGCCCAGCACATGCACATGAGCGCACGCACACACACACACATTTAGAGAGTGTTCCTCCTTACTGTCCCCCTGACAAGCTCTCTGGAAAATAACATTTGCTGTAATTTCTGTGGATCTCCACCAAAACAGAATGATGCATAGCAGTCAGTAATACACAATAAAAGACATCTAACATCATGCCAGCACCCGCATTTCTTCTCTTCTCTTGCCCCTGTAGCCAATCACATTGCCTAAAAAAGCAGGTTTTGAAGGCAGACCAGAAACTGTATGGGGGAGAGAAAATCTTCTACCTCCTAATTCTGCTGACAGAAGCAGCACATTCAGATTTTCCTAGGAACCACCCCGATGGAACCTGGCTAGCATGCAGCATTTTTACAGTGCATTTGAATGGGGAAGTTCCACATAGCTGCCAGCCTCTAAAATTCTACACTTCATTACAAAGACCTACCACTGTGGAATCCGATATAGCTACTTCCTATAGTAATTCATCCATGAAATTCACTTTTAAAACATCTGCACAAAAATATTCTTATATACTTTTTATACATACTTATATATATATATAGCAACTCTGGAAATGAACTCTAAGCATTTCTGAAGGAAATGTTTTCACATGAGACAAATGAGTATGACCAGTGTGCTTTAAGAACTGAAAGTATGTTCCCAAGAATCTCTATTTAAATATCGATTCAAACAGCCGTTTCTTTACTCTGTAATCTGCTCACAGCTGCAAGAGGTCAGGGGGCAAGACAGCTGCAACTTAGCTTATAACACATTTGCTTCTCAGTTTCCAGTGTTGCCACTGGGAGTTTTGACATGTGCCTTCTATTACTTCAGTTAATGGGGCTGATTCATGGCTTGTATACAGCGGGCTGTTGCATCCTTATGGCAAAGTTCCCTCCCGGGTGAGCTTTGCTGGGAAATAATTGAAAAACTTCAGATCAATTAATACTACAATTCATTATGAATTCTGTGTGCTGACAATGGGTGTTACAAGACAGATGACTCCTAGCCAGAGCTTGGAAATTTTACTTTTGGGAGATTACGTTTCCCAGATAAATGCACACATATCAGTATGGTCAATGGCCATACTGAAGGATTCTGGAAGTTGCGGTCCAAAAAGTAACTTTTCCATGCTTTGTTCCTAGCACTACCAGTCAAATGACATTATAGACCCATTTCAATTTTTTCCCTCCTTACTGGATTTTCTGTGGTAAGAAAGCAAATGGAAAGAGCAGTGGGAAAACCTGCAAACAAAAAACTACAAACATCACACAAATGCACACAATTCCATGCATAAAGGCATCATCTGGAAACACCCAGTATTTTTTTCCTTTCTCCTCATACAGCCTGTCTATATTTTAAGATTGCAAGTTCCCTAGGGCAGGAGACTGCCTTTTCACCCTGCACTGTAAATACCCTTCTGCACTGACGGTGCTATGCAAATTGATAGATAGGACAATACTTAAAGTACCATTGTATGAGTTAGCCTAATGCAATCATTACCCTTCCATTAAAATTGCAAGCAAGAGTTTCTCGTTAGTGTTTCAAAGTCTTGTTTCACCTAGCAAGGAAGAAAAATATACCAAAATCAGAGGGTGTGAACATTCCCACAACTGATATCTCTGTTTGGAAAACATGTTGATTAAAAATATGTGAGACATCTGTGCTCTTCAAGGCTGCAGCACTTGGCGCCAGTTATAATGAGGGGAAGATCGTAAAAGGAGAGGCTGGCACCATCCCATTCACTTTGTTCACTCTTGTGCCTTAGGAGATACTGTGGAAGTTTACTAATATGATGCCACTTTCAAACAGAGCTCAGAATAGTTTTCATGACTAAAAAACCCACAGTTTAGAGAAGTTACTGTTTTGACTATAGTTCCTGGAATCTTCATCCAACAAAGTGACTGGCTATGATAACTGGGGCTTCTGGGAACTGTAATGTAAAAAGTAACTGTTCCTAACTTTGCAAGTAAAAAGATACAGATGGCTGTTCTGATTATACATCAGCTTTCTTCCTACTGGATAATTGTCTCCAGGAAAAACAAACCAACCTTACCCTGTTATCCTCTTGTATCTCCCAGTCACTGGAGAAGCTTATGGCATGTTGCCCTTGAGTGCAGTTGGAAAACTGGAAGAGACTGGAAAACATCCGCCTGTTTTCCAGGGTATCTGGAAATATGGCATCCTGGAAATTTACTCCATGTGGAAGGAGGTTATAATTCTCATCCATTCTGAAAAGGGAAAGCAGGGATAATGGCTAAGTAACTTATATCCACCCCTCTGAACAGCACAACCAACACTTTTCCTTAGCAAATTGACCTTCAGCTGTGAGCAACTCATTGCAACAGTCTTCCCTGTGGTAACAGGGCCCTTCTATACTTCATTATCTAGCAGTGTCTCTCCAGAAGTTCAGGAGAAGCTACTCAAAGCACAGGGTCAGCCCTATCATTAGGTAAGGTGAGGTGATTGTTTCATGTAACAAATGCTAGAACCAGATATAGCAGCCTCCCAATTATTCCCCCTGATTTCTGACTGTTCCCTTTAGTGAAAGGACAGAGAGAGATATACTACCTGGCATACTCCCTTGCCCCCATATGTGGTGAAGGACACAGTCCCACTGCCAGCTCTGAGTTAAATTTCAGTTCCCAACACAATTTACTTCTGTACCTCAGATGGGGAAAGGAATCATCTTGTCCTTCATCTCTGTCAGCAAAATATTCTGAGCAAGCCTTACTCAAGTAAGGATAATGTACACAGGTAGACAGGACCATACCTTAATACTTCCTGGGATTTAATATTACACTAACACCCACTTCCAGGTTAAATTTTTGAAGTAAGCTTTGTGGCAGGAGGATTCACATAGGCTATTGCCATTTTGGGTAACTACTTCTTCAGTTTTTTGGGGGCTGGCAGGCAAAGTGGGAAAAATCCTCAGGGAAAAAAAGTGTTATCTATTTTGTTACCCATTTGGTATGAGTTTCCAAAATATTCTCGGAAATTATTTCAGTAGATTCCTCTTCCCTCTGGGGTTAAATAGGCAAAAACCATGAAAGATATTATCTGGGTAGGAATGTTGGTTTTAGGGATGTTTTGTAGAAATGTTGTGGAAGGCTTCTAATGCAAGGCTTCAGGAGGGACTTGTTGCCTCTCTCATGCCCTCGAGAATGGCACGAAGCAACACAATAATGGAACTTCTCTAACAGCCCATTTTAAGAGTACTTAATACTCATCCAAGTGTATCATGGGCCAAAAGTATACCAGAGTGTGCAGTAACTGCAGCCTAGCTCCTTTGGCAATATATGAGAAGTAAGATCAGGCTGGGGTGCCATTGTTACTGCCCACAACTCCAGTGTCACTGTTCAAATGGGAGGAAAGGCATTAGGATAAGATGTTATTAGGAATATCCCATGGACTCATGTTTGTTAAGGCAATGGAGAAATGAGAGCTTTGGAAAGTTACTTTATTTGGACTATGACTCCCAAAATTACTCAACTAACATGGCCATGCTAGCTGGGGTCTTCCAGCATTTGTAGTACAAAAAGTAACTTATCCAAGCTCTAGTAGAAATCGACCAAAGGAGAGGAGGGTAGATTGCACATTTCATGTTAGGGAGATATTCTGAGCAGTTTGATGAAAGCTCACATGTACTTTGAAATCTTGCTTATTATTTTAGTACTCAAATAATAGCATTTTCATTTTGTGAATCATCACATGGACCTGTCTTATTCCTATTTGACGGAGTCTGAAAGGAGAATTTGGATTTGTGCCCAATGATGGAATGCACTGAGTTATTGTTTTTTCAGGCTAGATCCAAGACTCAGGAGGGAAAAAAGCCCTGTGACATATAGCAACACAAGCTTGGTTTGTACAGATCAAGATAAAGAATACCTGTTCGGGCCCCGAAATGTGGGATGACACCATTTTCACAGCAATGTCCTTTAGACTACTGGTCTTTAAAATTAAGGTCCTGAATTAAGCCTGAAATGACATGTGATGGGGGCTGCAATGACACCTCTTTGCAAACAGGTGTGCCCCCCAACCAGTTAAAGAGGTGAAGAAGCCCTTTGCCTATGGGCAAAGGAAGCTAAACCTTTCCTATGCCCGTCCTGTGGAGTTATCCAGGGTGCTGAACTTAGATTGGGAATAGGTTTTATCGCCTTAGATTGCTGCTTTAAAGTTCAGACTAAAAAACCTGTAATGGACTCATGTCCCACTGATATCAGAGCTGCCAGCCGCCGCCACCACCCCTTTGGACTTGCCACCTTCTTCATACCATCCAACATGAGGTTTTATGTCAACTGAAACACACCAAGGAGGAAGAAGTTGCAGGAAGGGTTGGTTTCAGCAGCAATTCATCCATATGTGCCCTCTGCTCTTTATATCTGCCCCACTCCTCACTTTATATGGGACAGGTCAGGCCCACCTTTTGAAAGGTCATCCTGGAGAGTTAGTAGACAAAATGCTGGACTTGGACAAGAGGACAGAGTTCAAGCACCTGCTCCCCCATGGCCTCACAGTATGGTCTTCAGGCAGCGATAGCGAACTGGTGGCCCACTCAGTGCTGTTGGGCCATTGGCCATGCGGGCTCAGGCTGATGGGAGCTGGAATACAGCACCATGTAGAGAGCCACAGCTTCTCCATTCATGTCTTTGATATGTTTGGGAAACAGACAACTTGTATGAAAACAGTGCTTTGGTTTGGAAGTATAGCCCCTTGACTTATGAGATGTAAAAATTGGTATCTGCATTGAAATAGTTTATTATGCCAATTTGTGTGTGTGTGTCTGTGTATGTATGTACCTTCAAATCACCTGTCAACTTATGGCAATCCCATAAATTTCACAAGGTTTTTCTTAGGCAAGGAATGCCCAGAGATGGTTTTCCATTGCCTTCCTCCAAAAGACTGTCTACAACACTTCATATTTCTTAGTGGTCCATCATCCAAGTGCTAACGAGGCCTTAGCTTCCAAGATCAGATGGCATCTGATGACTTCAGGGTATTTAGGTGGTTGTTGATTGCTTGTAGATGTGTACCTTCAAGTTATTTCTGCTTTATGGTGACCCTAAGGCGAACCTATCACAGGGTTTTCTTAGTAAGATTTGTTCAGAGAGGTTTTGACTTTGCCTTCCTCTACAGCTGAGAAAGTGTGATTTGCCCAAGGTCCATCATGGCACGGTTCCATCACACCTAGGTCCAGAAGCAAATTAAAGGCCCTCTCACTGCCCTGGCCATGGAGGGAGAGAGAAAAGGGAAAGCAAGGCTCTATTATGCCTGGCCTAGGGGCAGATGACGGGGCCATCTCTATGTCATCACTGCCTCTGCCCTGGCCTCAGGGAGAGAGGGGAAAGGTCAGGCACAGCTCCTTCATGTCTAGGCTCAGAAGCAGATGAAAAGCCTGCCCTCCACCCCAACTGCCACTGCCTTGGCCCTGGAGGGACAGCAGAGGCAATATCTGCTGGACTTAATCTCCTCCCCTACTGCCATTCCCTTTCCATTTCCTCTATGTCTGTCTTACTTAGATTGCAAATCTGAGGACAGGAAACTGTCAAATTAACAGTTGTGAGCTCTGGTGGCCGAAGAGTGGGGTATACTCTAAATACATATATATACAAGGTCATCCACTGGGTTTCCATGGCTGAGCTGGGATTTGAATCCAGACTCCTTGTCCAATGCTTAAACCACTACACCATGCTGGTTCCAATTTCAGTGGTACACAGATTAAATGATTCATAGAAGTTGTAATTTCTGATGCTTTGGCTATCACAAAAGAGATCTGTGATGTAGCTATAGGGACAACTACATATGACATGCAAGTCAGACTGTGTATGGAGGCCTCTCCCATTAGTTCTTTCACTTTTGCCAAAAACAGCCAATATTGCCCTCTAGGGAATATGATAAGTCATTTTGCCCCATCCCCGCTCTGACCTCTTTTCTGGTGGAGGAGGGCTTTTTTTAAAACCCAAAGTGGGGTTTATGCATACTAAAAGCCCTTATTGGCCATCTTCAGGGGTTAAAAATGGAGTGAGCAGGAGTTTCGGTGGAGCAATGACTCCAGTGAAAGTAGAGGTAACAGCCTTTCAGATCTTACAGACAAGATTGAAAAAAATTGGATCTGCACTTTTACAAACAATAAGTAAAGAGCATATTAATTTTATGAGAATATTTCTGAGATGAAGCAAAAATCCTAAAGTGATTTATCTGGGAGTAAAGCTTGATAAATTACTCTGGGACACAGAGTTTCATCCTGTCTCTGATCAATTATGAATGGTTTCAGCACAACATCCTACTCATTCTTCTTAATAGCAATTTTCTTAGTTCTACCCAGGCTTAAGCCCCACGGAGTTTGTTGGATTTACTTTTTTTGCTGGCATAGTTAAATTTAGCTTAGAGAGCCAGCACAGTGTAAGTGGTCTGAGCGTTGGACTACAACTCTGGAGAACAAGGTTCAATTCCCTGCTCGGCCATGGAAACCCGCAGGTGCATCACATACTCTCCACCCAAGAAAACCTTGTGATAGTGTTACCCTAATTTTCTGGGGGTCCTGGGGGTCCCAGTCACCGAATTAGTTATTTTGAGTTCAGGGAGGTCCCAGTCACCGGGTAGGTTTCCTGAGTTTCTGGGGGTCCGGTCACTATCCGAGTTCACTGGGATCCCTCAAAGGTCACCTAGTCTGACCCCGATTTTAAGGGGACTTCCGAGTTGCACCAAGCACGCGCTCAGCACACAAGAAAGGTAGGGTAACCTAGCGAGACCTTGTACCCAGCTTCTATGAGGTCAGGCTGAGTCAAGACCCAGATAAAATAAATTTATAATTATTTTCTTTATTTAAAACCTACGTCACAGCGCACTTACGCACTCACTCAAGCAGACCTATGAAATATAAAGGGAGGAAAATTGATAGGGGATTTGAAGAGGGATATTGGGGGAATACTACACCTGATCCTGAAGTCCGGAAGGCCGAAATAGAGCCAGACAGTTGGAAGCAGTGAATCTCAGCACATGGAGGCTGAGGGGAAGGCTCGGCAAATGGAGTGACAGCAGGATGGGGAGGAAGCCAAGAGTGATCTGAGGAAGCGCTCGAAAACCGGGGGGGGGTAGTTATAGGGGGAGATGTGCCTGGAGGGTAGACAGTTCCTGGGGAGAACAATAGGTTCTCAAACGGAGACAAAGCCTCCGAAAGGTCAGTGCTTGACTTGATGGGTTTTAGTCAGGGTTGTCAGACCAGGATTTTTCTTGTATTTTTCAGCCATTCGGCTGTGCCCGTATGCATGCTCATCCAGGAGCCTCTCAAGCATGTGGAGGGGTATAATTTTAATAGCCAATTTATATTAAATTGTAGAGCCTGGGTTCAGGCATTTCCATCGCAGTAACAATAGGGTTGCCTTAAGGTTGCAATAAGTCAGAAATGACTTGAAGACACACCACCACCACAACAACAACAACAACAACATCATTCAGGACCAGACTATCTGAAATACTGTATTTCCTTATTCAAATCTGTTAAGAGTCTTCAGATCTACAAGGGAGGGTTGTCTCTCAGTTCTACTATCATCACAGTCTAGTTAGATGGGGACAAGGGACAGAGCCTTCTCAGTGGCTGCTCCCATCAACCTCTGGAATTCCTTTCCACAGGAGGCTAGGCTGGCCTCCTCCCTGCTCTCCCTTTTCCAGCAGGCAAAGACCTTTTTGTTCAAGCAGGAAGGATTATTATGAGGGGTGCTTTATTTTTAATTTTTGTATGTTTCATGATGTAGTGGTCTGAGTGTAGGACTACAACCCTGGAGACCAGAGTTCGATTCCCTACTCAGCTATAGAAACCTAAAGGGTGACCTTGGACGTGCCACACACTCCTAGCCCCAACAATCGCTATGATAGGATCGCCTTAGGGTTGCCATAAGTCAGAAATATCTTAAATGCACACAACAACAGCAATATTTAAATTACACTTTGGACACGAAACTTCATGTGGAAGCAGAAGTAAGAGATTAATTGTCATGCATTACAATCCAAATTTCCATCTTACTTTTTCACTGCGCTAGATAAGATTATCTGCAATGCCGTTTTTTCATGCACTGATCAGGTGGCTAGTTCTAAAACAGAACAGGGCTCTTATAATAGTTGGGCAGAACAGTGAGGTTGAATGGGTGAGTTTAGCAGGTGAAAAGAGGTAGCCCTTACCTTACTTTCTATACTGGAGATAGGGAACTTGAGACTTTTGAACTACAATTTCCATAATACCATACCATTGGCCATATTGACTAGGATTCTGGGAGTTGAAGTCTAGAATATCTGGAGGTCAAACACCTCCCCCATTCTACAGAACTGTGGAAAAACAGCAGCCTTGACCTTCTTTATAGCTGATCATCACAAATGAAACTGTCTGGGGCAAACGTGCTTTTAACATGCACTAGAACAGTTCTAAACACAGGACCTTACTTTCCTGTTCGAATCAAATCTTTAGAAAATCATCTCATTGTGATATACCATAACTCCTGCATCTCCTGGCATCTCCACACCAATTTCCAGAAGTCATCTCAAACTATTGAAATGTTATATTAGAACTGGCTCTTAGATGACATTAAATTATGGAAACTGGCACCAGTTAAATACACAGAAGTCACAAAACTGGTTTCAAATATAAACCTATACAAAGCAGAAAAATCAGTGCATTGAGCTCACGTTTTTCCCAGTTATAAACATAAAGGAAATATGCTACAAATAAAACAATCTCTTGGCAGAAACAGACAATGTTTAAACTGTAATTTAAAGCTTCCAGTACTTAAAAGATTGCAGCGCTAACACACAAGCTTTAAACTTTTTGTGTTAAATATGGTTGTCATAAGGAACTTTTAAACACATTTACAACATGGCAAGTTCTGACCTTGCCTTGATGAACCTTCTGCTCTGAAAATTCTTATTCATGTGGTATGGAACTGGCTGTTGTTCACTGATGGATGAAAGGCACTTTGCACATGCTCAAATTCAACAGTTAACTTACAGTTTACATACTGTACAATGAGACAAGCTCAAGTGGTTGGCCTGGACGTCTCCTGATAACATTTCCTGACAACTGAATCAGCTGAACCTTTTGATCTTTTGACCAATGGTCTCTCTCTTAGGTAAACTAGGCAGGCAGGCTTCATTAAGAGCAAAAGTGATGACATGTTGTAGGTTACATTTATAACCTATACATTTTTTCTCCAAAAGTTCAGGCAACATAAAATACATAGAATTTTCCAATTGTATCATTCCAGAAGACTGGGAGGAAAGCTGGAGAAAATATAGTGTAGAATCAAAGTGTTTGGACATGAAGCAGGGAGACTTGAGTTCAGATTCTCAAGTGAATATGTTGCTGACTGTGTGACTTTGAACCCATTACTATCTTATCAGCAAAAGAGGCAGACCTCTCTCTCTCTAGCCTGTAACTTTATAAGATGGGGGAATCTTTTTAGGTTTGGGAACACTAAAAAATGAAAGACTCTCCCTTCTATCCATTACTTGAAGTGATATGATAAAGGTCTCTACCACTTCAGTTTGCATAATCTGTCAAAAACTTCAGCTCTCCATACATCTGTTTTCACTCTTTCCATGAATTCAGTGGGGGAAAAAATATTTCTCAGTTTCCTCTCTCCAGCACACAAAAATAATAAAACTGCCCTGCCCTGTAAGGTTGTTGTTAATGAGGGATAAGCAACATGTCACCTTCCAAATCAGTCTTAGCCTGTATAACTGATGAGAACAGATGCCGGGAGTTGTAGCACAACAGCATTTGGAGGGCTACCCATTGCCTACCCATTTGTAAAAACTACTGAGACAAAGTACAAGGAATGTTTTCACTACTGAAGTTTATGTGAAATTTCAATATTATTCCTGTCAAATTTGTGTGATATTAAACTGCATCAGAATTAGATTAATATACACACATGCTGACACACGCATGCACACATACACACACACACATCAGAGCTGAGAAATGCTGCCCAGGGACCTTGGGAGCTGCAGTCAAAACAGAAACTTTTCCAAGCTCTGAAACATGCACCTGTGTGTGTTTGTGGTGAGTTTGGCAGATGTACTCACCTGAGGAAGAAGAAGTAGGAGTAATCCTGCATGACGGTGTGAGAATGGCAGGAGAAATACCCCAGCCCTGTCAAGTTCAGCCTGGATCCCGCGGGGACTTCCAGCATGCTCCCCCAGGCCTGATCACACAGCATCTCAATCTCGGCAGAATAAAAGAGCCCTCCATCGGTGGCTTCGTACTGCCAGGGCAAGTAGTTGTACATGCTGTACATGTCCTGGTGCAGAGCCAAGACTTTGGCATAGACGATGATTTCTGCCAGCTCAGCCCGACAGCTTTCACTCAGGGGTCTCCAGTCAGAGGGCAGCTGACAGCCCATGCTGGGACGGAGCAGATTCCCAAGGCATAGGAGGGCGAGTAGCAAGAGCAGCAGAGTTTGCAGCATGATGGATGAGACTGAGGTGGATGCAGCAGGCTGCACGCTGGATGCTGAAGTTTCCCAAGTGCTTTTTTAAACAGGCACGCATACACAGGCACAAAACCTGAGGCTAAGTTTGTGAAACAGGATCCCTGTGAAATACAACAACTGACTGGCAAGAGGCTGGGGGCCTAGAGCTCACCAGTGGCTCAAAGGCAGACCAATAGGCTCCCTTTATCAAAGGGAGGGAGGAGCAGTAACAAGAGACAGAAGTTCTGCTGCTGATACACACTCCCACGAACCGCACACAAAGTGTTGTGGTAGCTGCAGCGGGATAAGATTTGCAGTGTGTCCCATACCAGAGTCTGGGGAAAGTTCCTTTTTGGATGACATCTCCCAGCTAGCATGACAACCTACCCTTGCAGCTTGTGGATTCTGGGCACTATATTCCAAAACTTTTTCCAAAGTGACTAATCCACACCAAACTTAAAATTTCTGTAGCCAAGGGATGGAATTAATTTTTTCTGTGCTTTTTAAAAAATAAACCATCTACTTCAATTGAGAAGAAAAGAAGGCTTAGAACAGCAGAAGGCATATAGGCTGTGTAGTCTTCATGATACAAGATGTTTCATCATCCTGCTCATTGCATATTTTTATTGTGTTTAAAAACAAGAGATTGATTGTACAATAAGCAAAAGGAGTAATGCTTCATAGGCTCCCAATCTATTGCAGACAGATAAAATGTAAAAGCGTGAAAGAACCCAAAAGAAAGGGGAAGCTGGAGATTGACCACCACCACCCACAAAAAAAGAGGCAATTTTAAAATTATTAACCTTCAAGCACTATTTTAAGAAGTAAAGCTAGGGTGGCACAGAGTTAGGGGGCTGCAAGTGAGGTGGAATGAAGACAAATAATAACACAACAAATATTCAGATTACAGTTGACCTTCCACATTCACTAGGGTTAGGGGCACAGGACCTTCACAAAAATGGGGAAATCGAAAATATCAAAAAGTGTGTGTGTGTCTGTGAGAAGGGGGCCAAGGCACATTGGGGAGAATGAACACCCAGAGTCCAAACCAGATAGAAGAGAGGGAAAAGGGGTGGGTCATCGTGGTGGTCCTATACTGCCACTCTAGCCCATCTCCTTCCTTGGATGTTTGGGTGGGCATCAGGTTAGGGTTGTGGTACTGAAAAATCAGGCTGCAAGCTGTCCTTAGCTGGCCAGGGTGTGGCTGGTGGAGGAGGAAGAGGACCAGAGGCAGGTTTTTAAAGTGCAGTGCATCCTAATTAGAGCTACCAAGAAGGAAGATTCCCCTGGAAAAGAAGCGCCTGAGGTGGAGGGGTGGGGGTTGAAGACACTCACAAATAATCAGATCTGTGAAAGTGAAACTTGCAAATGTGGAGGGCCAACTGTATGATAAAGCAAGATGGGACCAAAAGGGAGTCTGGCAGAGGCTAAAGTTCAGCAATAGAGTACATGTATTACTCTATTCATTTCAGTCCCTGGTATCTTGAGTGAAAAGAATCTTGAGATATATGTTGGGGAAAAGTCCTCGGGCTGTGAAAGGCAGACACAACATCCCTGGGCTAGGTAGATCCATGGCTTTTATTAGTTCACACAAGAAAAGCAAAGGTTGGACAAAGAAGAGAAAGGAACACAGAGCTGTTAAAAAGGGGTGGTGGTGGTTAGAAGCAGATGTAGAGTTTTGAGGGAACTGTGTTGAGGCAAGACATGTCAACACCAAGTAAAACTTGTGCAGAATTATATCCTCTTACAAGCAGACATGCGATATCAGTCATTTTTATATCTGGGTTAGTGTATAGCAGGGTGGGCTAGTGGTAAGGAGCTGTGGGAATTGTAGCCCCCAAAATCTGAAGAGCCAAAAATTCTCCACCTATGCTGTACAGCAATCATGACTAACAGTCAACAATAAAGCTGTCTTCTGCTGTGAATTTATCTAATCACCTTAGAGCAAGCAACCATCACTACATCTTGCAACTGTGGGATTCCAGAAGTTAGTTTGGGGGTGCGTAAACTAGCCGTTTCTTTTGTCTCTCCTCAATATTTCCATGATTGACCCAGTATTTTAACAGGACGAGAGAGGAAGGGAGAAATACAAGCACATGTACACACACATGCTCATACACACACACACACACACACACACGTTCACATATAGTCCCACTTTCCACACCACTCATAATTTTATATGGTGTTTGTTATGTCTCTCCTTTGGGTTATCTTTTTTCCTAAACTGAAAAAAAAATCCCAAATTCTTTACATTCTCCCATTTTGTTATTTTGCCTAAATCTAGAATTAGTTGACTGCATCCCTCCGCACCCACCCCTGCCCGACATTCTTATGAATTTATTCCTTGGCAAGCAACACATTCTTTCATAATGCTCAGGAAATTCTTGATCATAGAAGCTGCAAGCATGTTTATTTTTGAAAAATTAATTCCTTCCCTCACATAAGGAAACAAGCACATTGCATGTGATTTCTAAAGCATACCTCAAAAAAAATGTTGCACAATTTTTTCCCCAAAAGCCCTAAATTCCAATATGCCAAAACCTGTCATTCCTTAGATCATGAATGGAGAACTAATGGTACTCCAGAAATTTTGAACTTCAAATCCCCAAAGCCCCAGTTAGCATATCCAATGGCAAAGAATTATGGGGGCTGTAGTCTCAACTATCTGGCAGGCCAAAGGTTCCACACTTTTATTGATTTGGAGCCTTATATTGATTTGGAGCACATTTTATCTCTTTCAGTATACCTCAGCTGTATTGACAATACTCGTTTCAGATGCAGTGCACTTAGCAGAGTTGTTTCTTGCACAAAAGGAGGGCCGCCCAATCTTCTGGCCACCATTTGATGCTCCCCTCCCTATCCATTGACCGCTATTCCTTCAGCAGAGAACAAGCTGCCTCTTCCACTTGTTGTCACTGTACATTCTCTTCTTCTGAGCCAATGAGTGTTTTTTTATTTTATTTTTTAGTTATTGTATATCCCACCTTTCTTCTAGCAAGGGATTAAAGGCAGTGGAAAACATTTTTAAAAACGCAATACAGTTAAAATTCTTGGTACAAAAGTTTAAACGCAATTAAGCTAAACTTCAGTTTAAAAAACAGAAGTTAAAAACAAGTTAAAATTAATATTTAAAAGATGTTAACAAACATAGTAAAATAAAATGCTACATCACTCATTAAAAGCTCTATCTGCCACAACACACTAAAAACAAATTCTTCCTTAAATAAAATGGTCTTTACTTGCCAGTGGAAAGACATCAAGGAGGGGGCAACTGGATCTCCCATGGAAGGTAGTTCCACAGTTTGGGTGCAAGCACCATGAAGACTCTCTGTTTCTGTTTCTGTCCCATAGCCAGGCTTGAAACCAAACTGAAATGATTTAGATTATCCATTTCATCCAGGAATCCCTTGAGCCGGGAGGCCACCACATGCTCCAAAACCTTGCCCAGAATATTCGAGTCTGGCTGGTAGTTTTCCTGTATATTCCGATTCAGGGAGGGATTGTTGTTGTTTTTTTAAGTAGGGGTCTCACCACAGCGTCTTTGAGACAAGATGGAATGCTGTTTTGCTGCAACGAAGCATTCTGTACCCCTGTTATCTACTCAGCCCACCATCCTATTGAGCTCTGCACCCTAAGACTCATCCCAGAACCAAACATGACAACAGTCAACAAGGGATATATCATGGAGTTGTGGGACACAATGATGACTACCATGGCTAGCTCTATTGCAAACCTCAGTGAAGTGATCGTCTCAGACAACAGAACATAGAGGAATGGAAATGTGCCTCTTCCCACCCCCACCCCTACCCCCACCCCAGAAAGACCTAGTCATTTTACAGAGCAGCTGCTATGGCCCCTCTTCAGTGTTGGCAGAGGACACTTGTTACTGTAGTTTATAGTCCAGGCCTGTGGCTTATTAAATATAACCTGATATCAAGAAACTGGCCATCACAAACCGTTCCTCTCCACATGCTTGTGAGGCCCCCAGACAAGCATGCACACAGACACGGCCAAAATAACTGAACAATACGAGATAAATCCAGGCAGGCCAGTAATTTGCCAGCATCCAGCTTCAGGAGACCTCCAGGCAAGTACACTTTAAAAACACATTATGTATGTACACAGCGTACAAAAGATTCCCTGCCCTGAGCAGGCAACTTGATGAGCCAAATAGCCAACTGTCAAGCACTTCCTATTTGCATACTGTCTGCGCTATTGACAACTCTGTCAAAATTCAATCATTCAAAGTACTGACCTTTCAGAGGTTTTGTCTCCAACCTGAAACCCATTGTTTTCCCCGGGAACGGACTAGCCTAGAGGCACATTTTCCCCTATAAAAACCCCTGATTTTGAGCGCTTCTTCGGATCACTCCTAGCTTGCATCCCACCTTGCTGCCACTCCATTCGCCGAGCCTTCCCCTCAGCTTCCACGTGCTGAGAATCTCCACTTCAACTTACTTTTCTTTTGATTACCCGGGGTACAGGTGTAGTATTTCCCCTGAAAAACCCCTCTTAAAATCTTCTATCAAATCTCCTACCTTTCTCTTCTTAGGTCTGTGTGAGTGACTGCATATATACGTATTGACTGTATTTCAAAATAAAGAAAACAATTATTATTTACTTCTGTTTGATTACTGACTCGGCCTGACCCCGTAAACATTGGGTCCAAGATCTCACTAGGTTGCCCTGCCTCTTGCATTGCTATAGCGTGTGCTCTTGCTAATTCCCATTCCCCATTATTTGGAGCACATTGAAGTGTGCCTCATGGGACCCCAGAAATCAGGGTAACACACTTCTGTACCTTCCAATTGTCCCAGTTTTGCGAGACAGTCACATTTCATCCTCTGATACTCTCTCTTTTTAACCTACTTTTATAATATGCAAGTTTCTCTCTTCTCCTACCACCTCCCCCTTTGTCCTCAGCTTACTTCCATTGCTGCAAACTTGAATTCAATGTTCAAAAGTAGTTTGTATTCAATGAATTCATCAGAGGGGAGGGGAAAGTGTGAGACCTTGCCCTTCCCAGTAGACTCAGGCAACAGCAAACTGCTGTAGGTGCTCCTAGCTTGTCTATTCTTCCTCATTAATAACTTTTGCCATCTTGGCCACAATCTGATGTCGCTTGCCCACATGTAGCTTAGTTTTCATCTCTGAAATGTTGGATGGTATGGACTTCTGAACAACAATACACAGATACATAAACAGAGAGACAGAGGGGGAGACAGAGAGAGAGCGAGCGAGCGCACGTATGTGTGCCTGGAACACAAAATAGCAGAGCCAACTTCTTTGAGTGGCAGCATGACTTGCATACCCTTCCTGTCATGGAGGGGAGCAGTGAGCGTGTGGCTGTGGCAGCAGGGCTTCTAGCATGTGCTGCACACCACCAAAAGAGAAAGAGAAGCAGGGGATGCAATACTGAACACTGAATACTGAAGTGGTGGCATGGAGCGAGGGCAGCTATATGTTCACTTCTCACACAGTGTCTTTGCTGTAAGGTCCTCAGGAGCAATGTGATGTGAAGGTGCTTTGATTCCCTCCTCATTGAGGTGGGAGTTAGGCTGGCCCTTAATGAACAGACAGGAGTGAACATCTTGTCATGTGTGTGAACAGAATGACATAGATCCAAAGCAACCGCTTTGCCTTGATCCTTGGTTTTCTCTCTGGGCATTGTTACTTTGTGAGGTAACACACCTTGAGGCCCACAAAGCACTACACAATGAAGCACAAAGATTGACATTAAAGAAGGGATAGGTAAGTGTTGGGAATTGGGGACCTTGGAGAGCTTCACCTCCTAAAAAAGAGAGGGCTGCCCACAAATGACCTCAATGACCATCAGGGGACGTGAGGCAAATTTCACCATGTTTTGGTCATCTCTGAGTCCTTTTAGGCTCAGGCAGGCAGCTTTTTTCCAACAGGAAGTGACAAGAAAATCAAATTCTGGCTCACTTTCTGTTGAGGAAAAAAAGAACACTCTGGGCCCAAAACAACTGCACAGACACTCCAAAATTGCCTCCCACAGCTCCAGGAGCATTGAGAGCAAATCTGACTGCATTCTACAAAAATAACCCCAAAGAGATATATAAGGCTCACAGACTGCACTTTCCCCAGCCCTACTTTACGGCGGCAGGAAGTGATAGCAGCTCATTTCTAAACATCCAAGACTTCTTCATAAACATCTATGAAGTCAAAAGTCAGGGTGAAGTTGGTAGAACTTTTTTTTTTTTTTTTTTTATCAAGTGTCTGCAGTTTTAAAATTGTAAGTATTTGTGTGATATAAATTGTCTAGCACTTTGCTCTAAGGTTATGGTGAAAACATCTATGTGTCCAGTTTCTCCCTGTCTCCTCTTCTGTAATTTCCAATCATATCCTCCAGACATTGCAGAGTTCTGAATTTTTATTCTTCCCCACATCCAGCAGCCAACAATGTGGGGTAAGATGGATATTGTAACATCATCAAAACATCGCTAAATTCTTCCAGAACTTACAGGGAACTAAACGTGCAATGATTGCCTTTTGATGGCATTTATCTTATTGAGAGCTGGTCTTTACTTTGTATGTTCTTTTTCTACTTGACTCTAAGTGGCTTCTAATGTGGCTTATAGAGATCAGTCTAGTCAATCATTCTGTTTCCAGATGCAGCCAACCATATGCTAAAAGGCAGGATATGAAGGTGATGATGTTTCCTCACTTGTCTGCTCCTAGGAACTCAATGGTATACTGCCTGTATATATGGAGGCTCCAGAACCTAAACCCAATATTGTTCAGCTGATTCAACATTGGCATGATGGAACTTTCTTTCAGTCCCCTCCCTCTTGCAGCTCTTGGTGCCACTTAGGAATCAGCTCAAGAGAATTTGCCAGACCTCTCAAGCAGTTTGGGGCCAGGGCACAGGTGTGTGTGTGTGTGTGTGTGTGTTACAGTGTGGAGAACAGCCCCTCTCAGTTTCACTGGTGAAAACAGTACCTTTATCAGAGGTACTTCTTTGGGTCCTGATCCACACTGATATTATAGGCACTCTACCACCCCTAGTTGGATATTTTCATCCTCTTCAAGCTTCAGATGACAAAGTAGTAGTGACAGCGAAGGAAGAATTTTTTTAAAAAAGCTGAGAAGCTCATATCTTTCAAGACCTGTGTCTGCTGTGTCTTCTTGGGGATGCGAAGGTTGATCTGAGACATTGTTCTATGGAGCTGGCAGAAAATTCTCTTCTCCCCCAGTTCCTCACATCTGAACTCAGCATGGACCTGACAAAGCAGCTGTAGCCAAAACTAGCTAATCAGAATAAACTCAATAGAGCCAATTACTGCTGGGCCTATGCTCTTAACCATTCATGCATGCAGAGCTTATTCATTCACTTCCTTTTCTCAGATAAGTTGAAAACAGACAGACCCTTCCCCCACCCACCCACAACCTCGCAGGCAGGAACTACCTTTTCCTTTCCTTTCCTTTCCTCGTCTCTCCTCTCTTTTTCTTTTCTTCTTTCATTTTTCTTTTTTACAGATATGTAAATTGAAAAATTCTTCCCCCAAGGGGGTTTTAACATTTTTCACCCAGCTTCTACAGTAGCACAAGGTGACTGAAGAATATGATTGCAAGTTTGCTTTTGATGCCTTCATGATGGAGGCCAGCAAGACCAGGTACATCACAAGAGAAGCGCAGTAGTCAGGCACAGGCTGCTGGCTGGCTGATGGGCATGGGGAGCCAAACCCCCCATCCAGATGTCTTTTATTTCCATGTCCACATCCAGTTCTTTGTAGTCTGGAGAATAAAATATCAAGTCCAGATCCCCCTCCCCTCTCAGCTTTAACCTTGAGACTGTACAGAGCTGGATCACTAGCACTCTCAACATCCTAAAAGGAAGCCATATTTTAAACAAACAAACAAAGGAGTTCATTTTCTTTCATTTTTGTCATATGTACTTTGATATCCTCATATTTTTCATTTTGGGAGAGAGATTTTCTTTTTAGATGAAACATTGACTTCTCTTAAGTGATCTTTATTTTAAAGCATGCCTTGAAAAATGTATATGAAGCAGCTCAGGGGGAAAATATGATACAAATAATGATTCATATCATATTTTTCATCATTGCATGAAAGGGTACAAGAAGACCACAAATCTGATGGCTTCCAGTATGAGTAGCAACCAGGGCACTTGCTCGTGGAGAGGGAGAGGGCCTGTTTGAATCAGTGCCTGCTGAAGCCCACTGGAAGGTAGAGTCATACTGAAGAAAGAGTCTTAGACACAGAAAAATGTGTGAGCTCTTAGTGATCTCAAGATATGTTAAACATAGACAAAACCTTCTGAGCCACGGTCCAAAACATTGTGATACATTCTACAGATAATAGGATACCAGCTAGAACACCAAAATAAGATACAAACAAGAAATGTCACGCAGAAGGGCTCAAATCCTGTTGTTAGTCCTGGCTAGTGTAGATCTACTGAAGGAATGGAATTTACCTACATGTTGGCACACCATTTAACATATTATTGAATGGATCTACTGTAGCTGGGACTAACAAATAGAATGTCAACCATAGTTTGAGAATTCTTCTTCCTCCTTATTGGTGCTCCCTATTTGTATGACTCTCAAAGCCTTTTGTTTTTCAGTGGCTGCCACTGCATTTTTTTAAAATAAGATTTCTACATAAAGTTAGCTTACTGTAATTGTTTTTTGGGTGGACCCTGGTCTTCGGAGCCACACTCCACCTGGCTCTGTGTCATTATATAAACTGCACAGTTCAATCTACTAACAAACTCCATTCATATATCTTAAAAGGTTAACATTTTCCCTTTATTGTTATCAATGGTAGAGCCAAAGGATCTCCATAGGAGAAGCTGGCTTCTTATAGTTTGCTACTCAACCTCTTCTGTGCATATTTTAAGTGGATCTCATATCCCTCTACTGGATGGAAAGAGTATTGGCAGTTAAGTGACTGGTCCACCTCTATCCCAGACAGTAAGATCAACCTGGTAGAGACACCAGAGGGCACTGGCGCTAAAACCTGAAGCCAAATCCTCCCAAAATAGCAACTCACAAGGCCAGCACCAGTGCCCCAAAGGTCTCATACTTCTTGGGGTTCATTCATCATGCCCAGTGAGAAACAGAAACATCGCAATCAAGTACAATGTTCCACTCCAGTAAACTGCTCCTTTAAGGCCATCTATTGGTTTTTTTTAAGAAGAGTGGAGTCTAAGGCTGTTTCTGCACTGGACTGTTATAGCGCTATTATTCCACTTTCAACATCCTATGGAATCCTGGGGTTAGCAGTTTCGGGAAGGGCCGGAAACTGCAAACCCCAGGATTCCATAGGATGTTGAAAGTGGAATAATAGCGCTATAACAGTCCAGTGGGAAAATGGCCTAAGTGGGGGGGGCTATAAGGCGTAGGTGGTATACAGTATAAGAACTCTGTTGAAACCAAATACTGTCTACTCCGGGGCACAGCTGCTTGTTCCCTGGGAGCTGTCCAAAGTCCTGAAGGACCTGACTCAGGGCTGTTCTTGTTCCAGGATTGCTACTATTTCATCTGCACAAAATTATTTGCTAGACCTGGGTACTCCTGTGAACTGAGTCTCAGACTAGACAGGCTGTACACGTGAAGCAGTTGTGTGAGTACATCGTGAGAGCCTTGAAACTATCAACAAAAGAGAGATCAGCTATATAATTGAGTGTACCATATGGTTCAAAGATCCTAGATAGAGAACTGCATCCCTGTTTGAATATCCAACCCTCTCTTCCCTCGAATGATATAACATTATGCTCATGAAGGATATTTAAATGAATGTACAGAAAAATCCACAAAAGAGTAATACCTATATTGGTCAATCAGAATGCACAAAATACATCATGCCAAAGCTTTACTAGCTTCTTCATCAAGCAAAGATGTTAAAAATCATATAGAAGAATAGTGACAATGTCGGAGTCACAGGCCTACGTTTTGTCCCAGATGTTGCTTATGGATTGGGGCTTAACTCTTTGAAGTTTGTACCTCCAATAAAGATAAAACTTTTTAATTTGGACTACAACTGGCAAGTTTTACATATACATCACCTACACATTTTTCCAGATGTAACAGTAAAGGCACATCTTGAGAATTTCAATGTTCACTGCCTAAGAAAGTGGTCATTAGCTTTATGCAGAACAGGGACAGCCTGGATCTCAAGAGAAGTTACATTCCTGTTGCCAGTGGAGTTGAAATTTCGTTGTTGTTGTTGTTGTTGTTGTTGTTGTGTGCCTTCAATCATTTCTGACTTATGGCAACCCTAAGACAAACCTATCATGGAGTTTTCTGGGGTTGAGATTGTATAACGTGCCTAAAATCACACAGTGAGTTTCCATGGCCCTGTCTTTTATTGTCACTTGTCTTCAGTGCCTACATGGCCAAGAAGAGAAGTGATCTCTGTTTGCATTGAGATCCCTCTAGACCATCTTAACTAACAACAGAAGTAACATCTGAGGCAAATTATAGGCTTGCAATTCTAACATCATCACATTTCTCCTCCTGTATGATTTTCAACATCTTTACCTGATGAAGAAGTCAGTGAAGCTTCAGCCTAATGTACTTTGTGCATTTTGGATGGCCAATAAAAGATATCACTCTTTTCTGAAATTTGGATTTTGTTGTATGTTGCTGTATGACCACCACAGCTACCCTTGAATATGTTTCCTAAATTCATACAGAGACCACAAAGGGCCTCCTTCATATGAGACTTCCTAGACCAAGAAAGAAGAACATACATCTGGCTGGCATGCCAAATATGGCCTAAGGAGGGCCATTGCTACCCTCTTCGAATGCCTTACCGGGCAAAGGGAAGGCTCTTGTCTTCAACCAGCACCTGATCAAAAATAAGAGCCTTCCCTTGGCTAAAAATCCTGTATTTCTAATCACCTTCTGATCAGAAATAATACTCTCCTGTTATATAGATAATATGTGAGAAACTGGGGGAGTCTTGCCCACTGCTGGTATGGCATTCCCATGAGGATATCTCAGTTCCAATATCACCCTCAGTCAAAAATGTTCTGGGCCAGAACTGTAATTGGAAATTCTTAATTCAGATAAGTAGTCTCAGACAATTCTTAATTCAGACAAGTAGACAAGATGTGCATGTCAGGTATTAAGCTAAATTACACCTTTAGAAAGCCTTAAAAAAGAGAGATTTAATCATTCTTTTTCTGCTGTGATTTTTACTGTTTTTAATTGTGAATTAACTGATTGCTTTTTTGTCTGATTATAATTAGATTATAATTAGATTGTAACAAATATTGGTGGGCCTTAATGGATTGCCCTCTCTTTCCAGCTCTTGAGATGTCTGTCACAGCCATCATATTCTGCAAGTGTGATGGAGAAACAGCTAGGAAGAGTTTGCACTTTGAATTTGGATGCAGAAAAAAATAGAGATCTCAGAGCTTTTAGTTCATACCTGGCTAGAACCAAAGGCTCCCTTGGGTTCAGTTATTTGGGGGAATGATGCAAATTCTGTTTGCATCTGTTTATTTTCAACTCTACAAGCAGGACATAATGGAAGTAAACTAAGACCCCATCAGTCTCCAGTGCTTTCTCTCATCCAAAGCAAATGAAACCTCCTCAAACTTTTTATCATTCAGAAAAGTTGGGAGTGCTTAATGACTTTATAAATTAAACAACAATTATGTTAATGTGGAAATACTAGACAAAACGATGGAGTTCTCTTGTGATCTTCCTGTCATCCCCAAAAAGCTAAATGTAATTAAATTCCCTTTGATAACCTGTACAGTAAAATATGTCTTCCTCTCCTGGGCCCCCACAGGGCAGCAACACTAAACCTAGGGGGGAAATGAGAACATTCTGGAAGTGCAACATTCTGACATCTTGGCTGTTTGCCTAGGCAGAAATTTGGCAGGCTCAGTTTCTGAAACTTGTCAAACAAGTGTCAGCTAGCAGTTCTAAATTTATGTCCAGCCATTCATAAGTTTGAGATAGGGAATGTTATTTTTTGGACTGCAGCTCCCAATATCCCCAGCCAGCATATTGGCAGAAAGATTCTGGGAACTGTAGCCTAGAAAGTAACATGTCCAAAGCTCTGATATAGAGAAAAAAGGTCACCCTCTGCAGGATGGCTGCCAAGCATTTCTTAGCAGGAAAAAACCCACAAGGATTCAGTTCAGAGCTTTATTAAAGCAGAGCACAATCCCATCTGAATTTGGTCTTGCCCCAGGAGTACAGCTCCAAGGGGCATATTATGTCCCCCATAAGATTTCTACCCCCATATGAAAACTTTTTTCATTTCCCAAATTTGTAGCATTGTGGTAACTTCAAACTTCAGTTGAGCATTTAGATATACAGTTTGGGCATCCAAAGAAAACAACCAAGCAAAGTTACCAAGGGAATGTGAACACAGCAAATGTAAGAATTCTAGGTGTGAATGGTTTTCAGTGTCTCGCACACAGCGACGCTAGGAAAATTTCATTTAGGCAAGGAGAATTCTTCTTGGAGGGGGATGTTCCCCTAGCCATAGCTATACCCCTGCCTTTACCCTGGAATTAGTTGTTAGACTGAGAACAGAAGAAGATTTCTGTGCTTTTAAGAGTGTAGCATAAGAAGAAACTTTATCCTGTGTGGCTTCCCCCATCTTTGCACACTGTGATGTGAAAAGCTGGCAAATTCCTGCCTTCCATTCAACTCTTATGTGAATAGAAGCCTTAGAAGCCTCCTCAGTACCTAGACATGACCACCCTCCCAAGCTTCATCAAGGAACTTCATAAAGTCTTGAATACAGTTTAAGAAAATTGATTTATTACAGATGCAAGTAACTTCTTCTACCTTTTGGCAGGGAATCGTTTGACATCAGAAAGAAGTGTTGACTAAAGATGCTATTGATGCAACTTATACTCTATGCAACTGAACTAGGGGGAAAATGCTCAAATTCCAGAACTGGGTTCTCTTTTTTTTCTGTTTCCTTTTCAAGTTTGCTTTATCTAGAATTATTGGACTGCCTGTATTGCTTATGGAATCACAGGAACTTTTCAATGAACAAAAAAAGGCTGTTCACTTGCTTATACTTTTAAAAGATTATGTTTTAAAAGATTATATGAATATACTCAGCTTTACTTCCTGCCCTCAGAAGCATTCACATAAACTCCTGCAGTTCTACAAATGCTTTTTAGAATATACATTAAATCAGGTAGCAAAGGAAGAACCAAATTGTAGCCTACTAAACTGCTCATGGGAAGAGTAATAAACCTGGTTTCCCTGGGTCCTTGGTAATGGAAAAACAAGAGAGTTGTCAAATGCCACAATACAGTTTGCAGCTTGGTGGATCGATCAAACTGCCAGGCCAAGGGGTAAAGGTTAGACTAGCCATAATTCCCACAGTATCTCCTCTCTCCAATAACCCTGTCCCAAATGCCTTTGTGAAGGTCTACTTTTGGTCTATTTCTAAGAAGAAGTTAGATTGTTTCTTGTGAATTTTTCAGAACACAGCAGCTGCCTTAGTTTCACAGTCTGCAAAAGTAACTGTGACTCCAAGAATCCCCCCACACTCATAATGGCCAGTGGCTAAGCTGTCTAGGGGATTTGGGAATTTGTAATTTAAAAAAAAGCAACTTTTCCAACCTGTGGATGAATTGTGTGACCCACAATGCCCCTGCCTGCCTGTGACAATGTCTTCTGCTCTGTGCACTTGCTTTGTTGCTAAGTTTATCCTCTGAAGAGGTACCATTGTGTTTGACTGCAATTCCAGAGGACCTGTTATTTGGAAACAACAGTAATTGGAACATAAAGAATAAACCAGAATGTTCTGCCTGCACTTAGGAAACTGCAGCTGTTAAGACTTTGGAGACTCAGAAAACACCAGCCATTTCCACAACTCAACTCAGTATTTCAATTCCTACTGCTACTAGATCAGACTACTATCAAGTAAAGTAAAGAAAACACAGGCTATATGGAAAAAGGAGGGTGTAATATATACTATTATAACAGAGCCTGAGCCAGTGTAGCATAGTAGTTTGAGTGCTGGGTGAGGACTTCACCTGGGTGTTGAAATCCCTGCTTACCCCTGGAAACCCACTAGGTGACCCTGGTTGGGTCACATTCTCTCAGCCTAAGAAGAAGGCAATGGCAAACCTCCTCTGAATAAATCTGGCCAAGAAAACCCTCTGACACACTTGTCTTATGTCCAAGTTGACTTGAAGGCACAAAACAACAACAATAACAGGGTCTTCAGACTTATGTAATCTGTCCATCAAGAGCCCCCAAATTGGCTTGTGGTGGTTTCCTGAGGCCCTACTCCCTTCATAGGTCAGAAGGAGAAGAGGCAGAAATGGAGGACCTCTGTAACCAGGAACTGGCTTCACCCCCTGCTCCCCTTCCCAATACAGGAAAGGGAGCAAAGCACATTCAGTTGATGTTTTGAGAACTAGCCAAGTCCTGAGGTGAGGTTACTTTAGGCTTCACTCCGCACACAAAAAGGTTTTTAATGGCTGGTTTCAACAGTCTAGTGTCCCCAACCCCACACCTCTGGCCATTTCTGCACTACACTGTTATAGTGCTATTATTCCATTTTCAACATCCTGTGGAATTCTGGTGTTTGTAGTCTACTGAGGCCAAAGAGCTCTCTGGCTGAGAATTCTAAATGCCCTCCCTAAACTGCAAACTTCAAGATTCCATAGGATGTTGAAGTGGAATAAAAGCACTGTAACAGGATAGTGTGGAAATGGCCCCCTGTCTCTCAGCTAGAAGTATATATGTGCTAGAAGAAGTGGACCCAAAATTAACATGCTTCCTAATGATAAAGAAGTTTGATTAACTAAATGTATCCCAGCTGCTAGGAACAGCTGCAAACTTCTTTTTTGTGGAAAAAAAGGGGGGCTAAAGTATTTTGCTTTTTTTCTGAATGACTGTATTCCTCTACTTAAGAGTTACTAAGTGTGGGGAAGGAAGCATTTGATAAAAGCGCTGCCCAGGGGCACGTATTCCTCTAAACTACAACTCTGTATAAATCTGTCATTTTGATTCCCCTAAGAACTACAGCAAACCTGAAAAATGCATAATGGGGCAATCACAGGTGTTAGCTCTGAAAAAGAGAGAGAGAAAAGGCTGTTGGGCATGGACCTGAATACATGATTACTTTGAGTTTCATTAATTCTGCAGTGACAGATACAAGCCTTAGTTAATACACAGCAGAAGTGATATCATCAGGCAAATTGTACTCTGTGGAAATGTTGTAAAGCTTTCACCAGAAGGTTTCTAAGGCAGAGCTTGGAAACATTATTTTTTGGATTTTACCTGTTGTCTGGGAGAGTCTAGGAGCTGGAGTACAAAAAATTAACATTTCCAACTCTGTTCTAAGGGCCTGTGTCCACCACAGACCTGTTCTGGTTTAATAAGCATACATTTTCTTAAAAGAATTCTGAGAACTGTAGCTTGCCAGCAGAAGAATTCTTCCAATCTTAATTCTCGGTTCTGAGAAATTTGGCGGGGGTGTAGAGAGAAGACAGTTCAATTGGTAATATGCGGGCACTGAGGTAGGATATGCCATCCAGATAACAGCATCCAAATGTGGCAGCTTTTTTTCCCCCCCAAAATGAGGCTTGATGTTATTTTTCAGCCTATCCATTTCACCCGTACAGAAATGAATTCTTGCTGCAACAGGAGATAAAGTGAACTGCCAAGCTTACCTTTAATAATTCAGAGTAACTTAAGTGAAAAAGATGAAATAAGAATATTAAAATATCCACCCAAGGAGCTTATCACCACCTTCCATTCCAATAGAGGAAGCAGAAAAGAACAGAAAGGAGAGGAAGACATGGGAGAAAACAGACAAAAATATCATAGGATGAGTATGTTCAGCTAGTTTGTTGTTGCTCTTTTTAAAAAAGCCTTTTCAATGAGGGAGTTACAATACTGTGGACAAAGAAGGAGCCATAATTACCTCATGATTTCTATGTAATCCCATATGAGAGATAGAGGATGGGATCTTGGGGGTATTTAGGCCACCTCTGTGTTAATCCAATAATTCTGTGCAGTAGTGATTCAGGTGAGATAAAAGAAAGCACTTTTTCACTAAGTGCAAACTTAAGCTTCCACAGGACTGGTGAACTATGCAATTTGCTACTGTTTGCTCCTTGGATGGCTTCATATAGGGATTAGACAAATTCATGGAGGAGAAGGCTAATAATGGCTTCATTGTTGTTGTTGTTTGCCTTCAAGTTGTTTCCAACTTTTGGGAATCCTAAGGTGAACTTATCACAGGGCTGTCTTGGCAAGATTTGTTCAGAGAGGGGTTGATATTGCCCTTCTCTGAGACCAAGAGATATGGCCATTCCTGCACTAGACTGCTATAGTGCTATTATTCCACTTTTAACATCCTATGGAATCCTGGGATTTGTAGTTGAGGGAGGGGCCTGGCCACGGTCCTCCCTAAACAGCAAACTCCAGGATTCCATACAATGTTGAAAGTGGAATAATAGCACTTATAACAGTCTAGTACAGAAATGGTCTATGACTTGCCCATGATCATCCAATGAGATCCCATGGCCTCACAGGGGTTCAAACCTGATCTCCTAGAGTCCTAGTCCAACACTTGAACTACTTATACAATGTGAGTTCTCTATTGATGACCATTACTTATGCTACATTACCCCCAGGGTCAGAGAGAGAGTATGCCTCTAAAGACCACTTGTTAGGGAATGGGAGCAGAAGCATACTGTTGCATTCATGTCTTGATTGAGAAAGAAAGGAGCAGCATAAGGGACATTGGGGCCCTGTCAATGAGACTGAACCTAGGGATGGTGCTGCATGCCAGACAGTTGTCACACAGTTGAGGAATGGCATTTGCAAATACAAGCTTTGAACTGCGACAACCATTTGGCAGCCTCTTTGCACAGTCACATGTATCTTAGCCAAAGAGCTATGCCAGCAAAAGCTATTTATCTCTTGATCAAAAATAAAGCACATTCTCATGCTTATGTATAAAACTGTAAAGGCTGCAATAGTAATTTGGGCTGAGTGGCTGTTTCCCTTTCCCCCTCATTCTCCCCTTTAAGGAAAGAATGAGCCAAGGAAGAGCTGAAAGACAACACTCAAAGAGAAGCCAAACCAAATAAATATCTTCTAGAAAATTGCTATGGAAATTAGATTAGATTTAAGAGGTGGGTTCAAGAAAGAGAGATTCATGGGAAATTCACAGAAAAGGGCTCTCTCTGCATATCACATTCTTGAAAATTCTCTCAAGGCTTGGAGTTCACATACTTCTGGAACTGCAAACCCCCCCCCCTTCAAAATTATCCACTAGCACCCACAGTTTCAGCTACTCTGGTCTAACAGTACCTAAGTGTGCCTAAGCATTCTTCTGAAATTCTCAGCTGAAGTGCATCTGAACACAACTGATCTCACAGACAATGCTAGCCTAAGATACTTTGCTAACCAAAAAAGAAAAGCAATTGATTCTCTATATACCTCAGTCTTCCTCAGGAAGATGCATAGTACCCAAAGCTGTTCCAGGTAACTTTGAGGTATCCCACAACTGCATATGCTAGCTTGGGGAATCTGGGTGCTATAGCCCAAAAATGTATATTTTCCAAGTTGTAGTAACACAGTAAATAATGAAATCAGAACCATTTCCTTTCCTTCCTCTCATATCAGCTGACTGGGGAACTTCCTCTCTCTGTCTAATTGTAGAGTTGGCCCTATCAGGTGGTACATAAATTTTGTTTGCCTGTTCTTCTGACTCTTCCAACTCTCTCAAACAGATACTTTGGTTTGGAAGTTTAGCCAACCCAAAACGCCTTCATCTCCTGTCTAGCACTCTGCAGTGGCTTCTGGAGTCCATAAATTAACTTTCTAGGAGAGACAAAAAATAGAAAGGACATGAGAAGCTTTATCTAGATCGATTATGCAGGAGGGAAGAAGACAAGGGAAAGAAGATTTGCTACACAGGCTTTATTAGGGAGAATTATGTATCTGCCTTGCCCTGAACTTTCCAAAGTACAGGTCTAATTTACAACCAAATTAAAATATGGAAACCTTGTACATAGTGGCTTCCCTTGATCGATGAGCACAAGAAATATAAATTTCACATGTGCTGCATCTTTAGCAAATATGGAAGGAAGTGTCCAGATCAGAATGATATGGAAGAGGCTCATTTGACATTGCAAACCAAATTGATTCAAGATATTGGGGGAGAGGGGAGATGGTACTGAACTATATCAGACTGGTAAACTTTGGGGCAATGTATTGCCTCTAAATATGCAAGTCATGTCTCCTCAGCCCCTTGTGGTGAAACCACTTCAGGTGTGTCTGTCTGTCTGTCTGTGTCTGTGAGTAAAGCATTGCCACATCTTACTGCACTTTTGAGTCTGAGCTTACAGCGAAGCTTTGAATCAATGTTCATGGTTATGTACTGTGCTTTGAAAAAACTCACATGTGTTGGAAGGAAATCAGATAGACAGGGACAGATAGACAAATAGACACAGTCACACACACACCACTCTTTTCTAAAGGGCCAGACCCAAAGACAGAGGAGTTGTGAGTTGGATGAAGGAGCAGAGAGTGTGCTCATTAAATTTGCTCATGACACCAAGTTAGAACGGGTAGCTAATATCTCAGAAAACAGAATGCGTGGTGCTCATGGAGTGGTGAATATATCCTCTGTGTTATTCCAAAGTTTAAATGAAATAGTCTAGATACTGCACCTAATTTTGGGATGGGGCCATCACCTTGGATAACGCCTTTCAAGTTCAGGCTAAAGCTCAGAGCAGATTTACTGTACAACTGACTTGGAAATCCTCAGTAGACCGAATTAATATTCAGAATAACTGTAACAGATTTAATCATTTGGATTTTAACCATAATCACAGTTTCAAACCTGTTACAGCTGGGGAAGGGGCTAGAACAAGTATTGACAATCTAGCTTAAGATTTTTAGTCTGTTTTCCAGTGTGGCTTTGAGACAGAAACTGCTTTGATCACCTTAGTGGAGGACCTATGCCAGGAGATGTAGGGGGTCAAGTACAACCTTAACTGACACTTCTGGAAACTGAGAGCATATCCATATTGCCTTGTTACAGCAATTTGATCTCACTTTAACTGTTGCAGCTCCATCCTATTGTTCCCCCAAAACATGGGTGACTCTGGAGTCCACCTGTGATGTAGGACCTCCATGTGATAGTGGGGAATTAATTAGCTCAAAGTTAGGAGGCCTGCAAGAGGGGGATAACCTAACAAGACCTCTAAAATGTGTTTTATTGAAAGATTCACGCACAAAAAATTCAACACTCACACACTCATATAAGAACTAACTGAAGGATGACGGGAGGAAAAGTGTGGATAGAGGAATTTTAGCATTCGGGTGATAATTACCAATCCAGAGAACAGTGAAGAAAACAGCAATGTGACTTGGCCTGAACCTAAGAACAGTTCTCATTCAGGAATAGGAGCAACAGCATGGCATTCAGCAAGTTGAGAGACTGCATTGAGTTGCTAAAAACTGAGGGTTTTTATATCCCAAAACTATCTTACAGGTATGGGTGTGAATGGCTCTCCCATCTGAGTTGACAATGAGAGTTGCAACACAGACAATGAGGTCTGGATGGAGTTAATAGTCTTAGTATTTAGGTGACGAACCAGTAATGGCTGTTGTAATAGCTCTGTATTGTGGAGAGGTTTCAGGGACAATGCTGAGACACATCCAGGCGTGAGGGGGCAGGGTTGAAACAATCACTGTTTGGTGAGAACTTCCCTTTTAACCATTGTATGCACAAAGACATTCCAGCTCCAGCTTAAGCCTATTATCTCTGGAGTTGCTTGGTAATCGCCTATATGCTTAAAGGAGGTGTTGGCTGACCTGCCTTGCAATCACACATTTTCAGTTGGTAATTTTACTCTGCCCAGCTTGACCTTCCAGGCACCTCAGGTTCCATTTTATATCACTGCCAATTAATGTAGTTGCCAATTAAACCATATCAATTTTGAAGGGTGCGCAGGGCCATTACACTACAAAACCCTGGGATTTGTAGTTTGGTGAACGGTATATAGAATTCTATGCAAAAGAGCTCTAGTTAGCTCTAGTTAAGTCACTATGAGTATCTTAATTACAGAAATACAGAGGGTATTTGCAGAACTGTAAGTGCAGAATCTAACCTTATCTTATATCAGGAAGGGAGAATGTGTAGCTTTCCACATATTAGTGGACTGCAACATCTCCATTGGGCCCTAGCCAGCACATTCAATGTCAAAAGATGACAGGGACTGTAATCCAAAGACATCTGAAAGCCCAAACATTCCTCAGCTCTGAAATAAAATGAAATTAAGGAATAAACAGAATTTAGAATAATTGATCAGTTGGAAGGATTTTTAATTCTGGCAGACCCACTGTAGGACTGAGAAATGGGTCTGTGTTAGAGGAGTGAGAATTCATAGAAAGCTAGCTTACATGGAAGCACAGCACTGGTGACAACTCTCCAAGGTTAAAGGCAGGAAACCTAGGGTTCCAGAACTTACCAGGGGAAGCAGGGACTTATCCTGAGACTTCTCCCATGCTAACTACATGCTGAGCTATGCCCCCTTCAGTATCAAACACATAGGTCAGTTTGGTCTCTTTCTTGTATTCATCCTTGAATTCATTTTCAGAGGCTAGGAGAGGAATTGAACTGTGTGGAAGGCTGGACGTGAAGGTAGCCAAGAGTCATATATTTAAAAAGAACAGAGAGTTTTGCAGCTGGGCATGGACCAACTCATCTCATTCTTTCAGAGTTCATGGATTTCACACACCGACTAGGCTGGCTGGGATCTAGGAGGGTGTGTAGATACTTACTAAATGTAAATGCTATACTGAGATACAGTACCTTTTCCCCTGCAACTCTTTTAAGAAGGATTATGCTTTCAAAGAAGGTTTTAGAATTGGTGGTCTAAGCCACACACTAGGAAGAATCTGCTGCAGAGCTTCAAGTAACTAGTTGCAGGTAATTAATTCCTTGTAATTAATTTTTTTATAACTAAGATATAGCTCAATTACATTATTTTGGTAACCTGATTGTACTCCTTTTGCACTATTACTTACTTTGATAGCCTACAGGGGCATGTGTTCTGTGCTCTCACCAGTTAGATGTATTCTGTACCAAAGGGCAACAAGATATAGCATTCTTTAAAAAGTAAGGAAAAAAACAAAATATTTTGGCTTTGTTGGAATACAAAAATAGCTTTTTAAAACTGTAATTGTGATAAGTAACTAATTACTGGATTGGGAAGGGCCTGGCACTGTAATGGTAAATACTTACTTAAAAGTAACTTTCCAAGTTAGTCTGCCACCATCTACTGCAAGATCTAGGGCACATTTTGGGGGCAATGTGTGGCCCACTAAACATGTAGGACCACAACTTCCACCACTCCTAAACTTCATAGCCAATCCTGAGGGATGATGCAAACTGCAATCCAACAACATTCTGAATCATCCCTAAATTGAGGAATAAAGTCCATTGAATGCATCAGGATTTACTTCAAAGTAAAAACATGCAGGATTTTGTTGTTGGTCTCATTGAACTCAGTGCAGCTTATTTCCAGGGGAACATGCCTATACAAGAAGTAAGTACCCCAAGTAACTATCAGGCACCGGGGCTTTTTGGCATTGGCACACCAGAAAGTTGTGTACCAGCCTTCTCAGAGAAGCTCACCTGGTGATGAGATGGCTCTGTGGTCTTAGGTGACACCCATCCATTTCACCTAAGCCTTTTAAATAATTCCTGCAGTCTGGGCATCTCAGTCTTAAACTCTTTGTGTTTATTTTGCTGCTGTACCTTATGCTGTCTCCAATTCTATTATTTTATATTCTATTTTGTATTCAAAGTGTATTCTAAGTTTGTTTATTGTAGCACCCAGAGAACTTTGTTATGAGACACTCTACAAACATTGTTAGAAAACTAGTGAATAAACATTATAGTTACGTTTCTAATCTAACTATTAAACTGTCAGTAACAAAAAAATTAAAACAGTAACTTTTGTGATCAAGAAGTCCATGGTGCATGTTCTAGAAAGTTGAGTAAATTTGCAAAGGAAGCCCAGGGTCATAAACATTGTGAACTATTGGCTTAACTGGGGGCTGTAGAGCAGAGCTTGGGAACAGGTGGGCTTTTTGTTTGTTTGTATGACAACTCTCAAAATAAAATAAAAAAATTATTTCAGGGGATGACAACTCCATATTCCCCCACCTATCCCATTTTGTCAGGGAGAGTCCTGATTAACCTCCCATCCTGCACATTTCAGCTGCTTTTGAAATATTCCAGTTTCTCTCTCTACTTCCCATTTTTTCCCTTTGTCCTCCGGTTACCTCAATTGGTGCAAATGGAGCTCAAAGTGAAAAGGTACAGTGGGCCCTCAGTATTCACTAGAGTTTGTTTCCAAGACCTCCCCCCCGATACCAAAATTCGTAAATGTTCCATTATGTACAATGGTGTACTAAAATGGCATCCCTTATCTAAAATGCCAAAATCAAAACTTTACTTTTTGGATTTTTAAAAATATTTTCAAGCTGGGATTGGGTGAATCTGTGGATACTGAATCCATGGATATGGAGGGCTAGCTGTAGTTTGCACATGATTAATTCAAAAGGGGGATGGGAGAGGGGAGAGCAGAGGCAGAGTCTTGCCCATCCCTACAAATTCAGGCAAAACAAACTACTGCAGCTTCTCCTAACTCATCATTTATAATTTTTGCCACCTTGACATGTGTCCTTGGCCATTTCTGCACCTTACCTGTCTCTGTGGTCCTCCCATTGCAATCTTGGGAGTGCCACTTCCAGGATGGGAGCGTGACGTGAATGCTTCCCTCCATACCTGGCCAGCTACCTGTGGAAGGGTAGGACAAGCAACATGCGCCTTTCTTCCACAATGCACTTCCCAAGCTGCACTGAGGAACAAAGTGCCTAGGTCACATTTCCTTCTTTTCCACACCGTCGCCAGTGATGGGAGTGCCACAAAATAGGGGGCAATTACCATATTTTTTCCAGGAATGGAATATTCCGTGATCACTTTAAGTGGAGCTGTGTTGGCAGTGAGACCTCAAGGACGTTATGAGAAAGCACAATTCACAGACTGCCAGCAACGCATCCCCATCAGAGGACAGTGCTGTCATGCAGAAATGGCCCTAGTTTTCACTTGTGGAAAGTTGGAAGGTATGCCACTGTAGTAATCCCCAGTGGCAATGCTGACCAAGGCATCCATTTCCAAGCACTGGTTGTGGATCAGACTATAAGAGACCATTTAGTTCTATATAAACTAACACATGTGCCCAAAAAGTATTTATAAACATGAATTTAAAAATTAAAAATTAAAAAAAAGTTTAATCTTTTAAATGGCTAGCAATATCTTGAAAACTGGTTTTTGATCTAAAAATAGTTTGTCATTAGTGCCATCAATTCCCTGAATTTAAACTACAGGTGACTGGCAAGGCTACACATTGTTCTGAAAAGGCTAATATTAATGGTGATTAAGAACTACTTTGCTGCAATTAATCTATGTTGTTACTGATCTATTCCTGAGTTTATCCACACTGCCACCTGCTGTAAAGGGGAGGACAAATGCACAAGGAGGATTAGGCTCTGATTTTTTTTAAAAAAAAAGGAAGCTAAACTGGCATCTAGAAATGTGCACTTTTGCTTTCAAAGTTTTTGTTTATATATGAAAGCATATTTTAAGAGAAGTTTTCAGATTTGAAGCTATGATGGCCATTTACTACATGCTGAGACTCCAATTGTATTTGCAGCAAGCAGCGTGGAAGAGAAAGAGGCAAGATGAAAATGTTGTTATGTTTCTCATGAGAAGAGAGCAGAAAGAAGGCAAACATTAGATGGAATTATAATACATACATATCTAAGCAATTCACACTTCTTTAATTTGGTAACAGATTTTTTTTTGGTTGAAGAACTACAATCCTTGTTCTTTTCAGCATTTTTTAATCAGCTACAATATATTATTTACTTTATTTATTTATTTCATTTATATGTCATCTTTCTCCTGAGTGGGATCCAAGGTGGTTCATAAAAAACAGCCAAAACCAATAAAATTTTAAAACACAATCAAAACCATCCCATTAAAACAATAGATTAAAAACAGCATAAAACCATTTAAAACATTGTTGTGTTCCTTCAAGTCGTTTCCAACTTACGATGACCCTAATGTGAATCCATCATGGGAATTTCTGGGGCTCAGAGCATGTGATGCAGCCAAGTTCACCCAGTGGGTTTCCATGGATGAACAGAGAATCGAACTCTGGTCTCCAGGACTGCAGTCAAATGCTCAAATCACAACACCATGCTAGCTCTCACCTCAGCTTTAGTCTATTGTTACTGCAGGTTAGACCTCCTTGGAGATAGCATAAAGATATCATTTTGATATCATAATTTGGCTCTCTTCTACCACCCCTCTCCATGTGTTTGAGAGGTCCCCGAACAAGCACAGACTAGGTGCAGCCACTAATTGCTGGACATTCCATTCTCCACGCAGGCAGGCCAGAAATAGCCAGATCCTTGCTTAGGAGACCTCTCTGCAAACACCTTTATTATGTATGCACGCTGTTTACAAAGGACTTCCTGCCCCAAGCAGGCAACCTGGCAATCTGAATACTCAACTGCCAAAGCACTCTGCATTTGCATACTGGCTAACTCTTTGTCAATTCGGACTTAACTCAATTGTGCTAAATTCTGACCTTTCCAAAGTTTTGTCCTGCTCCTAAATTGCATTGTTTTCCCCAAGTATGGCATAGCCTGCAGTCACATTTCTCCCTATAAAAACCTCTGATTCTGAGTCCTTCCTCAGATCGCTCCTGAGTTCCAGACCGTCTTGCTGCCACTTTGCCTGGTGAGCTCAACCCCACGTGCTGAGCTACATCGCACCCCAGCATCGCTCTCTATCTTCTTTCCAGACTCCAGGAACAGGTTCCGTATCACTCAAATCAACTATCCCTCTGAAAATCCCACTATCATACTCACCCCTTTATTTTCCTTAGTTATCTGTGTGTGTGTGTTGCTTACATTGTGTGCCTGTGTTTAATAAAGATCATTCATTAATTTCCAACACAGTTTGCTTCTTGACTTGGCCTGACCCCATAAACATTGGGTTACAAGATCCTGCTGCTTTACCCTGCCTCTCATAGTGCCAACCAGTGCCCTTGACTAATTTCCCCCCATTTTGCTTAATTGTAAGGTTATTTAGGTGTCCCTCCCAGGACCCCTAGTAAACAGGGTAACACTATGTTGAAGATGGCATTCCATACTATATATGGCAACTATGAAAACTTTTTCAGGCTGACCTTAAACAAGGGTGGGAAGGTGAGGAAGAAAATCACAATACACACACACACATCAATATGCATACTACATTTCTGATGGAAATGGGTCTCATATTTTAATAATCTTTTGGAAGTGGGTGTTCATATGCAAAAAACATTGACCCTCATCTTCTGCTGATCTCCTCTCTGTGGTTGGTGTAGCCACTTTAATCCAAGCGAATGTCAGTTTGACCCCAAATATCATTTTTCGTGGTAAACTCTGTGTAACTTTGGCTCAGTCTTAAGATTTACGCAGCTCTAAGAGCTATCTGCTACATTGCATTGTACCACTTAGAATATGCTTCTGTTATTAAGTTTGCTTTTAGTGCTGCATATGGAGAAGTTCAGCTATGCTTGCAACAGAAACTATGCATATAGTAATGTTTGTCAGACTATAATTTGGGATTACAGTTTGGCAAGTTTTGCCTAGACAACACTGAAAAGATTTTCCAGATATAACAGTACCGTGACTCTGTGAGAAATTCAGTGTTCTCAGCCTAAGAATGGAGCAGTTTGCTTTGCACAGCACAGGAACAGCTAGATCTCAGGAGAAGTTACTTTTCTATTGATGGAACTGAAATGTTATTACCTATCTTTTAGTGGTCTTTGTCTGTAGACCTCACATAGCCAACAGGAGGAGTGACTTCTGCCTGTATTGACATCCCTCAAAAAGGTGGCATGTAAATTAAATAAATAAAGTTAATAATATATTTTGGCTGATTAAAAAATGCTGAAAAGAACAAGGACTATAGTTCTTCAATCAAAAAAATCTGTTACCAAATTAACTGACAACATTTCAGACAGGATGAAGGACAGTGATTCTAACATCATCATCATTTTTCTCCTGTGTGATTTTTAACATCTTTACCAGATGAAGAAGCCAGTGAAGTTTTGAAAGCTTATGCTTTAAACTTGGCCCAATAAAGGTATCACTGCTTGTGTATTTTGGATTTTGTTGTATTTTGCTGCATGGCCAACATGGCTACTCGTGGGGGGAAGAGAGAGAGAGAGAGAGAGATGCCAGCCGAGATGCCTGCCTGCCTGCAGGGGACAGTAAAGACAGAGACAGGTTGTAGGTTTCCTGGAAACTTTCCCTTTCTTTGTCAGTTGCTTCCTTGCTCATTCTTAGGTCTGATTTCCTCTCACTTCTCTTCCCGAAGTCAAAGTCAGATAGGTCTAGCCAGCTGAACTTGTCCATCTCTGCCTATCATATACATAATTCTCTTAACAAATGTTTTGAGAAAAGTATATTTGATATTAATTCTATGCCACCAGCTTTCACACAAAGCTAACTGAAATAAAAGTATTCCTGATTTTCTGAAAGTAATGTTCAATATTCTTTGAATATTCTTTGTTGTTGTTTTTTAAGATGCCACATAAAACCAAATCAGTACGGTCTCATTGCTTTTGTCAGTTACCAAAGCTTCTAAAATGTTCCTCTAATTGACAGAATTAAACTCCCACATTTCCCAGGCGGTTCCCATTACTTCTCAGCAGGATATAGGCCATGTCCATTGGAGCTTTAAGAATGCTCGGTTTTATTACCTGCTGTGACACCCTTTGTTACATACAAAGCTCCCCCATATGTTAACCTATCTTCCGGGAACGTGAATTCATTGCAGCTCACCAAAGGCTCAGTTAACCCAGTTTCTTCTTGTTCTACAAAAGCCCTTCTGCAAGCCACACCAGCAGAGTCTGAATATCCAAAGCAATATTTATTATGGTGTTTAAGCAGCTTCATTAGTGAATGATTGACAACAGAACTTGCCAAGAAAGGATCCAGAAGGTCACATTCCTAATGGTGGATATATTCTTCAGAGAAACCAGTCATGAAGTAGGATACCAAAACAGAATATAACTTTTACCCATGGGGAATGTTAAAGGTTGTTTAAGAGACCTTGTCCCCATAGTTGATCAGCTGTTACCATGGGATTTAGGCTGGGGCAGTAAGTGTTAACCAGTGGTGTAGTGGTAAATTTTGAAGTTCAAGATAAACGTTCTGCAGTGGGATAGGTCAGAACAATATATTACCCCCACCCACCCTCTGGCCATTACTGGGAAGAGTGGAGCTATACTCAAAGGAAATGGAGAAGCCAGGGCTGAGATGGCTAAAGATGTCATCTTTGAAAGTTTCCTTTTTTTGGAGTACAGTTCCCAGAATCCAATAGCTATAGTGGGGAGAGGATTCTGGGAGCTGTAGTAAAGGAAAGGAAAGGAAAAGAAATCTTTTTAGGCTTTTTGAAAACCTTCTCATTGCCCTTACTAATCAAAAATTCCTAGCTCCACTACACCACTGGTGTTACCATAGAGGACGCTAGTAAACAGACACTCGCTATCCATGGTAAGAAAGTATCATATCCAGGCAATCCAGTTGGGAAACCTGTGAGAACTGGGAAAGAAAACTATTCTTTCATTTCAGACTACAGTAAATGAATTAACAAACTTAACAGATGTGTGTGGACAGGAAGAGAAATCACTACTTTACTGGGCTAGTAAGTTTTGTACACAAGGCTGCATTAATGTGGATGAAACCTTCTCACCCCCTCTTTCCACATGGAATAGTCAACCCCATACAAATGCCCCAAACATCACACACACATGCCCCTGTTCTTTGTTTCCGTGGTACAGTCTGCTGAGATGTAGTTTTTCTGTTACATAGAGAAGAGTTATGATACAATAATGTGATCATACCATCTGCTCTTTTCATTCAACCTCTTTTCACTCATATGCTTACACACTTTCAGCATTTCCCTTCACTGTCCCTTCACTGTCTATCTTTTCTTGCTCCATGTCCCTTCAAGTTCATTCTTGTCTGCTAGCGCTCTTCTAACCATAAAACCTGCTCTTCCTGCATCTCCCATCTTTTTGCACTTATTATTCTGTTCCCTGCTACCACCACCCAGAGAGCTTCAGCTGTCCCTAGAGTGGCTCTACATCCCACAGAATTTCTCAAACTTTTCTTATCTGATTGTCAGCTCCCTTTTGTGTGCCACAATCTTCCTCCCTAAATTTCTGTCTTCCCTTCCTCCACTGCTTCAATTCTATTTTTTTTTAATATTTAAAAGCAATTATGTGTCAATCCTAAATACAATTATTGAGACCAAGCCCATTTAAGTTGAGGAAAATTACTTTCAAGAAAACATACATACACTTGTGCTGTCTGATTTTGTTTTGTTAAATGCTACAAAGCCCTGTTAGATCAAATCAAAGATATATTAGGTCTCTTTCACATGACACATTTTGATACCACTTTAACTGTCATGGCTGCATCCTATGGAATCCTGAACTTCGTAGTTTGATGAGACAATTTGAAATATCTCACAAAACTACAAATCTCAGGAGTCTATAGGATGAAACCATGACAACAAAACTGGTTTCAAACTAGTGGTGGCCTGCCAGTTCCAAGGGGTTCTGAATGAAACAGATTATCTAGATCAGTGGTTCTCGACCTTCCTAAGGCCGCAACCCTTTAATACAGTTCTTCATGTTGTGGTGACCCCCAACCATAAAATTATTTATTTATTATTTACAATGCCTCCCCCACTGGCAAAGGCCGCCTTGCCGGCCAGGAACGGGGGGGAGATGGGCAGGGAGGGAAAGAGGAGCCGCGCATCTCCCCCGGGAAAAAACTCTGAGAACCACCCCCCCGGGCTCTGCTTCTGCTTCGCTCTCATTTCCCCTGGGAGGGGCAGTGTGGGAAAAGTTTCCAGAGTGTTGACTCTGGCCAGAGGGGGAGGAATCTCAGCGCCTTTGTCTTTTGCGCTGGGCACAGCTCGCCCCCTGGAGAAGCGCCGCCTTGCGGCCCCCCAGCCCTTCTACAGCGCCCCCCTCTGTGGCAAGTGGGGCAAGGAGGGAGGCCTGTCCCCTGTGCTGCCGCCGCCCTCCCAAGCTGGCCCATCAGACAGGAGGTTCTCCCGGTAGCAGAGAAGGGGAGCGATTTCAGTTCCTTCTGAACAGGGGGCAGGAGGACGCAAGCTCATGGCTCGCGCTTGCACACCACTCCTGCTGTGGTGACGCTGTGGCCGCACATGCTCCTGCCAAAGAGCTTGCGCACCATGCTTGCGCACCACCACCAAAGAGGGAATGGAGCCTAAGACCATCGGAAATACGTATTTTCCGATGGTCTTAGGCGACCCCTGTGAAAGGGTTGTTCGACCCCCAAAGGGGTCGTGACCCACAGGTTGAGAACCGCTGATCTAGATCCACTCCAGTCTGGCTTTAGGCCTGGTTATGCAATGAAGATAGCTTTGGTTGCCTTGATGGATGACCTACACAGGGAACTAGACAGGGGAAGTGTGTCCCGTTTGGTTCTACTGGACCTCTCAGTGGCCTTCGATACTATCACCCATGGTATTCTTCTGAGCCGACTCTCTGGGATGGAATTTGGGGGCACTGTTATGCAATGGTTCCAATCATTCCTGGAAGGACAAACTCAGAGAGTGATGCTCGGGGGCTTCTGTTTGACTCCGTGGCTGTTGACCTGTTGGGTCCCTCAGGGTCCTGTTTTGTCCTACATGAAACCTCTGAGAGAGGTCATCCAGAGTTTTGGAGTTCAGTGTTACCAATATGCTGATGACACCCAACTCTACCTTTTCTTTCCATCTGATTCCAAGGAAGCTGTCTCAGTATTGAACCAATGTCTATTGTCAGTAATGGACTGGATGAAGACAAACAAATTGAAGCTTAATCCAGACAAGACAGAGGTGCTCCTGATCAGTTAAAAAAAAAGGCAGATCAGAAAACCGGGACTTTGCCTGTGTTGGATGGAGCTACACTCTGTTACCTCAAAACATAGGTGCCACAAGGGCCATCCTGAACTGCCAACTACCTCCTCAAAAAAGTGAGGAATTAATTAGCTCAAAATCAGGAGGCTGCGAAAGGGGGCCAATTTAGCAAGATCTTTCCTACCAGCATTTATGGGCACACACAGGAAAAGAACCAGCCAAAGATTCAAAGGTAAGTTAAAAATGTGTTTTATTGAGGGGAAGTCACTTGTGCATGCACGCAAGATACACACAATCACACATTCACACAAGAGCTAACTGAAAGAAAGGGGGGAAGAAAATTGTGTATAGAGAGGCTGAGGGGTTTGGGGAGATTTATAATTAGCAGGCCGGAAGTGTAGTGAAGAACAGAAATGTGTTTTGGGTTAGGTATGACCTAAGGACAGTTCTCATTCAGGAGCCAAACAGACAGAGTGACCGGTAGACCTTTGAGAGACTGCACTGGGCATCCTGAAATCAGGGGTATTTGTACCCTGAAAATAGCCTGTGGCAGTGAAGCTTCCTGATGCAAGACAAAGGGAACCTGTTGTGGACAATGTGTCTTTTGCCTGTTGATGGGCTTAGTGCTTTGATTGACAAAAACATGATGAATGTTGTAATAGCTGTCTATTGTGGGTGCTGTGGGGAAAGAGGAAGGAGTCCAGGTATAGAAGGGATGGCTATCTGTCAATCAGTGTCCTAGTGGGCTCCTCACAGTTGGCTTCCCTGGAAAATTCCAGCTTCTATTTAAGCCTATTATCCACAGGAATGATGTGTATTTGCCAGACAAATTACTCAGTCTTACTTGGAGGAAGTTTCGAGTTAACCTATTTACAGCCAAATTCTTTCCTTCGCTCAGTTTGACCTCTCCATCACCTGTCAGGCTTGACTTTGATATTAGTGCCAATTAAAGTGTGTTGCCAATTACATATGATGCCGATTAGGTATGGTGCCCATCCAAACCATAATGATATCAGGGACCCCCAAAGCAGAGCCTTACAACTCCCCCTGAAATCTCAGGCTTGCAGCCTTGGTGTTTGCCTGGACTCAACTCTGAGCATGGATGCCCAGATTTCAGAAGTAACCAAGAGTGCATTTGCACAATTAAAACTTGTGTACCAGCTGCACCTGTTCCTTGAGATGTCCAATCTGGCTATAGTGACACATGCCTTGATTACATCTCTGTTGGACTACTGTAATGCATTCTACATGGGGCTGCCTTTGGAAACTGTTCAGAAACTTCAGCAGGTTCAAAACACAGCAACCAGAATGCTGAGCAGGGCCAGTTACAGAGAGCACATAAATCCCTCGTTAAAACAGCACCACTGGCTACCAACTCATTTCCAGACACAATTCAAAGTGCTGGTCATGACCTATAAAGCCCTAAACGGTTTAGGTTCAAACTAGTTGAAAGACTGTATCTTTCTATACAAACCTGCAAGAGCCCTAAGATCTGCAGGGGAAGGCTTTCTCTTGGTCCTGCCACTGTCCCAGGCTCACCTGGTGAGGATACAAGAGAGAGCCTTGTCAGTGGCTGCTCCCACCCTGTGGAACGCTTTTCCACGGCAAGCTAGGCTGGCCCCCTCCCTGTTCTCCTTTTGGTGGCAGACAAAAACATTTCTCTTTAAGCAGGCTTTTATGTGAGCTGGGAAGCTTTTTATTTATTTATTAACCTGCTTTTAAAATTGTTCATTCTTATAAGTTTTTTACATTTTTATATGTTTTTGCTGTTCTTAATTGTTTTAAATGCTTTTAATGTTTTTAGCTTATTTTTGGAAGCCATTTTTGGTCCCACTCTGGGAGAAAATGCAGCATACAAATACAATAAGCAAATAAATAAGTAATATCAAAGTGCTATAACTGTGCAGTGAAAAAGCCCAAATGTATTTCAGCATGCCATTTCCAATAATGGCCTGCAGAGGATCATCAGGCTCATGAGCAGGATATGCAAACAATTCACCCTTTCCCAAACAGTTAGCTTCCCAGGCCATTTCCGCACTAGCCTGTTATAGTGCTATTATTCCACTTTCAACATCCTATGGAATCCTGGAGTTTGCAGTTTGGGAAGGGGCTCCTAAACTGCAAACCCCAGGATTCCATAGGATGTTGAAAGTGGAATAATAGCACTATAACAGGCTAGTGAGGAAATGGCCCCAGTCTCCCTAGTTTTGTTTATCTACCTCTCCTTTAACAGTTTTCTCAGAGGGTAACAGTTAACAGGACCAAGGCACCAAGGCAATACCACTGAGGATACCAACACATGCTCAGGAAACCCCTAGGTTTGCAAAAGTACCATAACAAAAATCTTATTGAAAAAAACACGTAGGTGGTAGGAAGTTACAACCAAGTTAGGACAAAGTGTGGCCAGCAGATACAGAACATTTAAGCAATAGACAAAAAAGAAAACTGGAAAACTAGAATGGAATGTTGTAACTCCCTTGAATGGAATGATTGGCTAGAAACCAGGTATTAGGAGGACAGATGTCCTATGACATCTTGCTGCAGAGTCTCTTTGCCATGACCCACACGCCATTGACCCCCATGGATTTATCTTTGTAGTAGTTGTGTATCCTCAAGTCAACCTGGACCTCAGATGACCCTATCCTGGGTTTTTTTGCCATCATTTATTCAAAGGAGATTTGCCAATGCCTTCCTGTTATACCGAGAAAGAGTGAATTGCCCAAGGTCACCCAATAGGTCTCCATGGCTGAATGAGTCTTTAGTCCAAAATTCAGATCAATATACTGTGCTGGCTCCCATGGGTTTGTCTATCCCCCTTTAAAATTATCCTATGGTAATGGGTTCTATGAGAGCCAGCACAGTGTAGTGGTTTGATCATTGCACTATGACCCTGGAGACTAGGGTCTAATTTTCCACTTGGCCATGGAAACCCACTGAGTCACCTTGGGTGTGCCACAGCCTCAGAAAACCAGTGATAGGTTTGCCATAGGATCTCTGTAAGTCAGAAGCAACTTGAATACTACCACCACCACCACCACAGCAAGTTCTATAAACTAAACGATACAGAGAAGTAGTTTCTTTTACTGCCAAAAAAATTTACAGTGTGACTCCAAGTTCTTGTATTAGAGGAAGAAAAATGTTTTAGGTATTCTTTGCTCAAAACTTACAATTATTTTAATTCATATCTATTAAACAAATATCGATAAAATACAAATAGGATTTTTCCAAGTATTGTTCTTTCAACATCAACAACGGATTACCTACAAAGCAGTGTACGTTAAAATTATACATATTTACAATCCTATGGGTTTTAAGTATCTTTTCAATGTAACATTGTAGTTAACCATGTTTTAAGTCCTGTATTTCTTTTAAACTTCCTCTACCAAGAATGAGGAAGATAAAATATCTGTTACAGAGTTCTCCAGTGTTGTTCAAATTTTTTGATATTTGTCTATGTGATAACATGTTTATCTTAACATACCTATTAATTTGTAAATTGAATCCTACTGTGTAAAAATGTATACATTCAGTCACATAGTAAATGTTCTAGATCATATATATTTGTTATTTATCTTTCACAAATTAGATTTTGTTTTGGACATAATTTTTCTGGGTATTTTACCAGACACTCATTGGGTCATCTGTAGTGTGTACACTATATAGTGAAACCTGTTATGGATAGTTTACCCAATGTTTTTTCCCATAAAGGGGAGATTAGATTCCAGATCTCGTTGCTTTGGTTAATTGAATTGTGAGATAGAATTTCTGTCAGTCTGCAATTTCTGTCTAATTCTGCAATTTTGTATAATTTCATCAGCCAGCCCTCGATTGATGGCGTCGTTGCATCCTTCCATCTCTGCGCTGGCGTAATTCTGGTTGTAGTTATCATATATAATAATGCTTTTTTTTCCTTCGATAGTTTCAGTTGGGGGGAACTATCTATCATGTTCAACAAATATATTTTTGGGCATAATGGGAATTGCACTTTTAAGACTTCTGTCATCTTCCCATGAATTTGCTTCCAGAATCTTTTTATCAAAGAGCATCTCCACCAGGTGTGATATAAAGTTCCCATTTTGTTGCATTTCCAGCAAGTAGAATTTTTATTATTTGTAATTTTTGCAATCTGCAATGGGGATAGGTGCCATCTGTATAGTAATTTGTAGTAATTTTCTCTTAATCTGGCAGGTTTCACAATTTTCAGAGTGTTATTCCAAGAGTTTTCCCATTCATCTAGACCCATAGAGTCTTTTGCCCATTTAATCATATTGTCCTTTATTAAATCTTTTTCTTGGTTGAATCTTAGTAACAGTTTGTAAATTTTCCCTGTTTTGTGGTTGACATTGTCCAGTAATATTTTATCAAATTCTATGCTTTATATTCAATGCCATGTAGTTTTTTATCTATCTTTAATTTTTCTAGTAATTGTCTGTGGAGAAGCCAGTGTGTGTTGTATCCTTCTTTTATCAGTTCTTCTTTAGTTTTAGGTTCAGCTGACTCGCCTTTTAGCTTTAGAAGGTCCTGATAGGTTATCCATCTGTTCCAGCTCGGCATTTCTCATCTATAAAAAGCTTTGTGTACTGATGTCCATAATGGAATTTTGGAGTAGAGGAATAGTTTGTATTTCAACCAAACTCTTAGTAGGGATCTCCTTAAAAAGTGATTTGAAAAATCTTTGTTAATCTTAGCTTTGTCATATATAATATAAGTATGCCATCCAAAAGGTAGGTTTGATTCTTCCAATCGTAATAGTCTTTTCTTTTTCAGGAGGATCCTTTCTGTGAAACAGTTTAAACAGTTTGAGTGGTAGTACAACTTCAGATCTGGGAAAGTCATACCTCCTCTCTCTTTAGCATCTTTTAGGGATTGTAGTTTCACTTTTGGTTTTTTGGTTTTTGAAATAAATTTTCTCAATTCTTTGTCCCATTCTCAAAACGGTTTGTCATTTATAATAATTGGGAGATTCTAAAACAGGAAATTCATTCTGGGTAAAATGTTCATCTTTATAGCCACTACTCTATCCAGTAGTGAGAGGTCTGATTTTTCCCATCTTTGTAATTCGTTTAAAATTTCTTTCCATACCATTTTGTAATCGTTGTCAAATAAGTCTGTGTTGTTCTTCGTAATGTGAATACCTAAATATTTCACTTTTTTTGGTATGGTGAAATTAGTGGTTGCTTCAATCTCACTTTCTTCTGATCTTGTCAAGTTTTTTGTTAACAGTTGTGTTTTTTCTTTGTTCACTTTAAATCCTGAAGCATCTCTAAACTCTTTTAATATTTCAAGTAATCTGTCCATACTAGATCTTGGGTTTTCAGATACAATCATGATGTCATCGGCAAAGGTCATAGTTTTGCAGGTTTCTGTCTTTGCCTTTACACCCATAACTTACAATTTTATGAAGTGCTAGCATGATAATAAGATGACCCGAGTTGGATGAGATCAAAGATCTGTCTAGTCTGGCACTCTGTTCTTCCAGTTGCCAAAAGGATGTCTGTAGGAAGCCCTACAAGCAGAACATGAACACAATAGCTCTCTCCTAGCCTCAACCACTGATAATGAGCCATACTGGCTGTGATACTAGAAGCCATCATGACTAGTAGCCACTTATAGTCTGCTCTTCCATGCATTTCTCTAATCCCCTTTTAAAAGCCATCCAAGGTAGCAGTTAAGTGAGCTCCACAGTTTAACAGAGTGCTGTGTAAGGTACATCCTTTTCTCTCACCTGATCTCCTTGAATCCCCTCATTCACACATACAGGGCGGTGGGGTGGAGAAACCTGAACCCTATTGGTAGTCCCCAACTAGAGAAAGCCCAACTGTCAAATAATAAATCAACACTTACATAAAGCCATTGTATGGGTCTATTATATGTATACAGTATACTATAATATAGTATAATATACTATAGTAATGTAGTATGTCATATGTATGGGTCTACTATAATTGGGACTACCAGTAGGATTCAAACCATGTGCTACTATCTAAGCACAGTTTCCTAGGAGGAAGCCTCACTAAAGTTAGTACTTCTGAGCAAATATTTATGCATAGGACTGCTCTGTTAATAATCTTTCAGCCCTTCTTCAAGGGCTTCATCCACAATAGATTCCACAATGAAGAATGGCTTATAGAGCTCCAGGCATTTTTAGGCACAACTGTTTGATCTTGTCTCTTGTTGGAAAATTCCAGCATTCTCTCTCCCCCACTTCTTGTTCTAAGGCAATTGGGGCTTAGCTAGCATACAGTTTCTTTTTCCTTTGCATGTCATAGCTTCCTGCCTTCCCACCTAATGCCTCATAATTCTGTGTTTTCATCAAAAAACACAGGTTTTTTACTTCTATGTATGTTTTACTACCAGTAGGATTTAATGGTAGGATTTTACAGGTGTGTGTGTGTGTGTGTTCCTAGCAGGTTTTTAAAAGCTTCCTGTGCCATATACACCTCTATGCGTAAAGTCTAGACCATGTGGTAGAAAATCTAAATTTCCAAGCATCTAACTATATTCAGTATCTGTATCCGAGCAGATGTGCTCGAACAGTTAGCAAAATAGCTTTGCCCGCTAGGACAGAAAGGTGGGCAGGACTCTTTCACCTTTAAGAGTTGTGAATCCATACTGAATGAAACCCAAAAGAATGATCTAAAAGGAAGCAGTACAAGCCTTTATTAATGCCACTATATGCTAAACCAAATTTAAAAATTATTTTTCCCTTTTATAATGAGATTAATCCTCTTATCCACAGGAAGCAGGAAGAAGTGTTGTACTAGTTAGATCCCCTTTAACAGTAGTAATTATTGGTCTTTCAGGAGAACAGCACTGCTTTTTCTTAATAAAGGAACCTGGTGAAATGGGAACAAAAAAAATAGATAAACCAATTTTAAAAATTAATAATTATAAACTTAAAATATATGAAACTTCTGTGTCTGAAGTCCCTTGTAAATGCCCATTGATATCAATGAAGTGACTCTCAGTATGACTAAGTACAGAGCCAACCCATTACTCAAATGAGCCTTGCTACAAAATGTCAGAGAATGAACAATGAGAAGAACAGAGAAGAACAATGAACAAACAAAGGCCAGAACAGCATATAAAGAATAACCAAGTCCTACTCTTTTGTTTCAGCTGCAGCAACACATAGAATATCTCATGGCATTAAAAATGCATTTTGTGCCTGGTAAATCATATACAGCTGTCTTACTTTGGTAATAATCTATTTGCAAATATAATGGCTGAACAAGTTCTAAAATGAATGTACAGGCAGATAGAGATACCCCCAAAGAAACACCAGCCAGAGTAGCACCTTCAAACTCCCAAATGCTGCATTTGGCAGCCAAATCTCCAATTTACTATTTATTTCCCTTTCTATGAATTCTGCTATGACAGCACCCCGTGTTAGGCTGCGACTCATTTTTCGGGTGTTTGACAGGAACCGCCAATTGTTAATTAGTACTCATTGTTTGCCATTAGTTCCAAGCAGCCTTTCCCACCTTGGTGCTCTCTGGATATCTGTCATCCTGAACCAATACAGTCAATGTACCTGAGATGCTTGAAACCTCTGTACCGGCTTAGGCTAAGGCAGAGTGTATGTAACACAAATGCAAAGACGTGTAACTGAATCACCCTTGGAGACTTGACAAAGCATCAAAGAGATGAGGGATGATATAGAAGGTTCATCGTCTGTTATCTGAAAGAAGATGAATGCATTTAGACTAGGTTGCATCATGCTGTCATCAGGATCAGCCAGTTATAAAGCAATATGAACATTACAGCACAGGATAACCAACAAAACAATTCTAGCGGGGAAAACCACATGATCTTTTTCATTTTCCAGCATAAACTGTATAACCCTGCGTGGGTTCTTTTACATTTTATTTTTGTTGGTGTTGTTTTTAAATTGAATACCATTTTCAAATATCAAACTGTTTCTTCTTCTTGAAATGAAAGCACATGAAGGGCAAACCATATATGACAAACAAGACCACAATCAGATCTCTTGGTTTTTTTGTTGTAGTTTGTATTTGCACATGGTGTGGCAGGGGGATATAGAGTGATTTTCATTAAAGCTGCAATGCTGAGTGAAGGAATGTTTTGCCATTTCTGCCAGCACTATATTCACAAACTAAAACACACACTAGTAATTTTTTTTCCTTCCAGTGGGTCTAGTAGCCATTCTAAGGGAAAGCCGTTTAGAATGGGAAAGCAGCAGGGGAGAAATAAACATCCACTTTCCCAGCACCACAGCTCTGATCAGTTTGGATAGGGAGCTTTTCCACTATCTGCTGTCTGAAAGGTTTTTTATTTTTTTTATTTTTTTAATGGTAGGATATCTCCCTCCCCATGTGGGGTTTATCTTTGATTTTGGGAGTATATTGAACTAAGAACTTCTGGAGGCCTAACTAGACAAAATATTAGTGATCAATGATCAGATCTTCACCTCTTTAAATTGGAGCAAATTACAGCTAAAGGGAAGGGGAACAATTCAGACCTGGGGAACAGTTTGTCACAGAATATGACTAGGTTCAAGATTCTTTCAAGTTATGCCCTTCTAACTTTGCCAGCTGGGGGATAACCCTGCAATTCTCAAATTTACAGTCCATTAACACAACTTAGGATAGACCTTTAACGCTTGCCAAAGTAATAGAAGTACAGAGGCGATCGTTATTAACAGGAGACTTTAGAATACCATATATTTTTTACTACGAGATACCATATTATACGTCGTGCAAAATTTAAACTGGTCAATATAAAAGGTCAGTAAAACCAGCTATTTATTTATTTATTTATATCCCACTTTTTTTTTTAAACCAGTCTGGGACTCAAGGCAGTTTACAAAAGTTAAAACAAATACAACTAAAAATGTACATTGTATGAAAGTTATAATTAAACTATTAACATTATTAAAATCAGTTCAAAGTATAATCATTGAAAAAAAAGAACAAATAGAAACAAGACAGCACACAAAAAGCCATTTCCCACCTCCAGACCCAAATATTCAGTCCTCAAAGGTCTACCAGAAAGAAAAAGATCTTCACCTGCCTATGAAAAGATACCAAAGATGGTATCAGTCTAACCTCTCCAGGAAGGGAGTTTCATCAACCGGGAGCAAACACTCCAATAGCCCTCCCCTGTGTTCCCAGCAGATGAAGCTGTGAGGGTGATAGCACAGAGAAAAGGTTCTCTCCAGAAAATCTCAAAACACAGACAGGCTCATATATCAAGGCACAGATAATCAACACCTGAGCTGTATAGGGTTTTGTAGGCCATAACCATCACTTTGAATTGTGCCTGGAGATGGACTGGCACCTCGTGGAACAGTTGCAACAAAGAAATACAAAACGTAATGCTTCTGAAGAGGCATGGCGTACCAAATCTAATAACTTTGGCCCTCTTACCAGATCTCTCTTAGCATCCATGCAACTGATACCTTTTCCAGCTAGGAAAAAAGAGCGCCTTATAATCAGTCTGCAAGCCCTTATATATGCTTTTGATGTCCATGGAATGTGACTGGCAAGCCTTCTGGCACTAAGTTTCATTGGATTTTGAGATTTATGGTTTCTGAATGCTACTTAATAATATATTTATCCAAAATCTTAATTTTTTTTTTATATACACGTTTCATATCTTCATATTGAATGTTTTTCTCACTCTTACACCCTGGGAGTTGCAAATTCTCTTTAAGTAAAATTTCTGGCATCACAAGTCTCACCAATCAGAGATGGAAAAGCATCCTCCATCCCACCCAAAGGCAGCAGGCTAGCTTAGGAGGCACAGAGCAGACTGATGGCCCACAGCTCTCTCCAACACTTTGCTGTCACCTCCTAGCATCTGCTGCCTCATCCTAATTAACATTAAAGATCATCTGTGGCTCTGATGTGCTCCTCAGTGGAAAGCATACAGAGACTCATGTCTATAATCCCTAATGATTCAAGGAACATCTCAGGATAAGGCTGGAATATTTTTGGTGGGAAAGACTTGTAAGACTAGTATCAGGTAAAGCTAAAGACAGAGATGGCAACATTACCAGAGCATTACATCTAGATCTTCTCATGACACAGTTCCTGGTGTTTCCACCCTCCCAATTATCAACAAAGACAGCTGGAGTCTTCAGCAAATGAGAGACATGTTCTACTTCCAGTTAGGGGCACCCTAACAAATCAGTTTAGGTAAAAACTTCTCCAGGCTTTCAAGTTTTCTACAATCTCAGTGTCCCTGGATTACAAGGTAGAATTGCATCATCTACTGGTTGGAACACTTGTGCCAGTAAGTGTGGTAGCAACAAAGGTTGGCTTCTTTTTTAATTTAATGTAAGACTAAACAAAAAAAATTGAGAAGCTTCGTAAGGTAAATGTCAGGAGGGGGCAATAAATCAGATGAGCCATAGTCTGAGACGCTATTAACTATGAGCACACACTGAAATGCTATAAATCAGACTGGTAAAAAAAATAGGAATAGAGGTGATTTGGGGGTTTATGTGTGATATAGCAGTTGACAACCTGCTGAATCCAACCTACCTTCCTGACCTAGCAAGGTCTTTAGTGCCATCTGCTGGAGAAATGCAAATAATGCAAACATTAATTGTCATGAACACTGAAATGCAAGTCCACTTCACTTAATGAAATAGATGTATTCCCTAGGTATTACTTCTCTAGCAGAAAATATGATATCAGAATATAAACATGGAAAAAATAAAGATAGATTCCTGCATCACAAAATGAAGAGCAATTCAATACATTTCAGTATAATAATCTTCCCTCCCGTTGGTTTCAAGGGAGAGGAAATGTTTAAATAAGCACCCTGCCCTTTCTAAAAAGAGAAAGAAGGAAGGAGGGGAAAAAAGCTACCTCCCTACTTCCTGATCTGGTCATCTTGATATAGCAGTGACCAGGCTTTGGAAATTGCATCTACCATGTAGTCTAACCCCCATTTGTAATTGTTCTGCTACTTGTCTTGACTTTGCTTAATAAAAACAAAATTGTATGAGGTCATTTCCGCACTAGATTGTTATAATGCTACTATTCCACTTTCAACATCCTATGGAATCCTGAGGTTTGCAGGCCCCTCCCTAAACCGCAAACCCCAGGATCCCATAGGATGTTGAAAGTGGAATAATAGCACTATAGCAGTTTAGTGTGGAAATGGCTTGAGTCGGCCCAAACTCCTTTCCCCCAGACCAAGCATCTGTTAACTATGATTGTGAAAAGTGAATAAATTATGCCCCTGCTCCAAATGATATGGTAACACCCACTGTGTAATACTGCTGACTGAGAAAAGCAACCAACGTTCAGGGTTAATCCCACCCACCCCTTTAATCTTCTTAAGATTTGCAAGTGGCAAATCATGGTACTTTAAATTACCTGCCCCTTGGAAGCAACACTTTAATCCACAGCAAATGCTTATGCATTTATCTCGGCAAGAAGCCAAGCGATTTGGAGCTATATCCATCCCTCTGCAATAGCTCAACTAATGGCTCTTTAGCAATCTGCACATGCAGTGGTGACCACAAAGGTATGGCACTTGTCAGGAATGGCTGGAGTGCTGCATTATTTTAATTTAATGCCCCATAATCTGCAGCAATGATTCTGATGAGTATGGGTCATGGCACTGGGTCAAAAGAAGTAAAAAGCAATTCCTCCCTCCTCCGCAACAAACACCCCAGAAGTAGTAAAAACAGAGCTGCAGCTATGATCAATAATGGTCTTCAGCAAAAGCCAAGCACAAGACAGCTTCTCATTTCAGATGAAGAATCATAGTACTGCAGAGCTGGAAGGGATTTTGTTAGTTTGGATGACATTCAAACTGCAGCAAAGCAAAATCCTCTATGCCATATACAATGCCTGATGAACTGGCCCTTTTGAAGAGAAGAGGAAAAGTAAGGAGCACCAAGATGGATTGCCCAAGGATAAAGCAAACCTTTAGCCATCTGTGCCAAAGCTTGGAAAAGCTACTTTTTGGATTACAGTTCTGGGCTGGGAGATGCTGTGACTTACCCATCCAAAAAAAGTAAGTTTTGGATCCATGCTTCCTCCCAGTGGAGCTGAGTGTATGACATAATTTTTAAAAGGGGATAAGAGGGCAGGCACTGACTCAAAACATTTGGCTCCTGCAGCAGAGCAGCAAATGGTGTTCCCCTAAGCACTCAGATGAAGTGCATGTATACAATGCAAACCAAATTATTTTGGCACCTGAGGCAGAAAACCTTACAAGAGTTTCTCCTCATCCATGATAATAAAAATATTGTAATAGTTGACTTTTTAATTAACAATTTGCCATCCTTTTATCGCTGGCTGAGGCTCCTGATTCACTTTGCCCAATGATAGGTTTCATATTCAGAGGGCAAACTTGCCACAGAATTAATTTCTGTTTTCATTTGTTTAAATCAAGTTTTGGGTATTTAAGAGTGCAAGGCTAAATAAAATATGCAGTGATATTGTGTGTGTTTGTTTGTTTTGCTGCTCTGTGCAACTCTTTTCCCTTTCCATAAATGACTAGCAAAGCAAAAATAAATTAGATAAAAATCAGTGATCAAATTATGAGAGCTAGAGAGGGCTCTTAATGAAATCTACTAGACCTACCCCTTGCCTCTCCCCAGTTTTATCCCACACGTGCCTTCTCAGCATCTCCAAAAAACACACATAAAGAATGTCTCACAAGAATATGAAATATGTCAAATTAGAACCGGGGAGTTCCAAGTTTCAAACCCCTGAGTAACCTTGGGCTAATTATCATCTCTTAGCCCTCATCTACTTCACAGAGTCATTTTGAGGATGGAGAAAATGGGGAAAGGTGCTATGTATGCCCCCTGAAGCTGTGGTGAAGGAAGGAAAGATATAAATACAATCACTAAAATGAAGCCATCGCTATCATTTAGGTAAAATGAGGCAACTGCTCTAGGTGGCAGGTGATAGTAGTCAGCATCAATGCCTTCCTATCGTTTCTCCTGAACTCCCTTTCCCTACGGCTGCTATTGGGCATGGTGTACAGTACAACTAGCCTGTTGCTTCATGTCACCCATGTTGAAATACAGTTCCTCTCCTGGGATGAGTACAGGATGTCATCTTTTCTTTGACTTAGGCAGAAAAGGTGGCTTGTGCTGGCCCCATCTATCCTATATAAGCTTACCTTGGTCATTTTTTAGTATTAGACCAGGCTCTGGGAGGAAGAGTTTGAAATCCCTTCTCAGCCATGGAAACCCACAGACTCTCGGCCTTAGGGGAAAGTAATGATAAATGTCCTCTAAATAAATTTTGCCAAGAAAACCCCATGATAGGATCAACGTAAATTGGAATTAACTTGAAGGCGCTTAACAACACTACATATCTCTTCCACCTAGTAAACTCATCTTCAGCAAATGTTTTATGATACCCAGAGGGAGAAATAAAAAGAAAATCTAAATGTTCTGTTTCTATCTGACAAGTAGAGTTATCTAAAAAAAATAATGCTGCCAACTAGAACAGTTGGCCAAGAAAAGATGGATTAGAAAGAGTTCTAATTTCAAAAGTGTAACCCTTAACCTGCAGGATTTGATCCACACTGCACTGATGTAACTTCTTTCATCTGAACAGAAGTACCTGAGTGACAACAGTCTGTAAATTGTGTTCCTCTGCTGTGTGTGTGTCTGTGTTTAACAGTACAGCACATTATAGAATCAGAGCTGAAATGGACCACAAGTGCCAACAAGTCCAATCCCCTGCTATGCAGGAATACTCAATCAAAGTATTCCTAACAGACGGCCATCCACCCTCTGTTTAAAAACCTCCAAAGAAGGAGACTCCTCCACATTCTGAGGCAATGTATTCTACTGTAAAATTGTTCTTACCATCAGCAAATTCTCCTAAATATTCAAATGGAATCTCTTTTCCTGATGTTTGAAGCCATTGCTCTGTGTCCTAGTCTCTGGAGCAGCAGAAAACAAGCTTACTCCTCTTCATATGACATCTCTTTAAACATAGCTATCATGTGATCTCTTAATCTTCTCTTCTCCAGGCTAAACATACCCAGCTCCCTAAGCCACTACTCATAGGGCATGGTTTCCAGGCCTTTTAAATTTTGATTGCCCCTCTTCTGCGCACATCACAGCATGTCAATATCCTTCCTGAACTGGTTACTACAACTAGACACAGTATTCCAGGTAAGGTCTGACCAAAGCAGAACAGAGTAGTACTATTACTTCCCTTGACCTGGATACTATATTCCTGTTGATGCAACCCAGAATTGCATTGGCTTTTTTAGCTGCCACATCACACTGTTGACTGGTGTTCACTCTGTTCTCTACTAAGACTTCTAGATCCATTTCACATGTACTGTGGTCAAGCCAGGTACCACGCATCTTATATCTGTGCATTTCATTTTTTTCTGCCCAAGTGTACCTTACATTTCTCCCTGTTGAAATTCATTTTGTTAGTTTTCTAATCTTTTAAGGTCATTTTGAATTTTGATCCTGTCCTTTGGGGTGTCTATTCCTTCATCCAAGTCATTGATAAAGATGTTGAATAGCACTGGGCCAGGACAGAACGCTGTGGCACCTCACTAGTCATTTATCTCCAGGCGAAGAAGAGGCATTGGTGAGAATCCTTTGGGTCTGGTCAGTCAACAAATTGCAAATCCACCTAACAGTAGCACTGTCTAGCTCAGATTTTACTAGTTTATTTGCAAAAAACATTATAGGGAACTTTGTCAAAGGCCTTACTGAAGTCAAGATATGCTACATCCACAGCATTCCCTTCATCTACCAAGCTAGTAATTCTATCAAAAAGAGAGATGTTTTTGAGAAACCCATGTTGACTTTTAGTGACCATGGTATTCCATTCTAAGTGCTTGCAGAACGTCTGTTTAATGATCTGCTCTAGAATCTTTCCAGTTTGGGTCTTGTTTTTTTCCCTTTTTGATGATGGGGTTGATATTTGCTGTCCTCTAGTCTGCTAGGACTTCTATTCTCCAAGAATTCTCAAAGATTATTGCCAGTGGTTCTGAGATTACTTCTGCCAGTTCTTCTAATACCCTTGGATGCAGTTCATCTGACCCTGAAGACTTGAACTCATTTAGAGCAGCCAAGTATTCCTGTACTGCTTGTTTGCCTATACTGTGCTGCATTTCCCCTATCACATCATCTGCTTCATTTTGTAAGTAGACTGTTTTCCTTTTGAGAGAAGACTGAGGCAAAAGAGGTGTTGAGTATTTCTGCATTGTAAGATAATACAGTTGGCCCTTTGCATTTGCAGGTTTCACTTTCACAATTTGATTATTTACAAGTTTCTCTGACCCCTACCCCTCCACCTCAAGTGCTTTTTCTCCAAGGGAAGCTTTCCTCTCAGCCGCTCTGATCCTGCCACACAGCTCTTTAAAAACCCACATCTCATCCTCTTCGTCCTCCACCAGCCACTGCCTAGCCAGCTAAGGATGGGTCACAGCCCAGTTTTTCAGCACGACAAACCCTCTCCCAATGTTCCCATCATCCAGAGAAGGAGATAGGCAAAAGAGAACTATAAGGCCACCATTGCCTTCCTAACCCCTTTCCCTGACTTGGTTTGGACGCTGGCCACCCACTCTCCCCATCATGCCTTGACCCCCTTCCCACTAACAAATTTTGATATTTGCGGCTTTTCCACTTTTGTGGGAATTCTGCTCCCCTAACCCTAGTGAACATGGAGGGCTGACTGTATTGTTAACAGGAAGGAAATGAAGTGCATTTGTAAACCTTTTCTGTCCCTGTCTGAAGGTCAGTGGTGTAGTAGTCAATTGTGAACTGCAGGCTCTCACCACAACAGTCTCTAGAGAAGCCTTTATCAGCCTTTTTACCCAGGAAAAGCCCTGGAAATAATTTTCAGATCTTCAGGAACCCCTGCATAAAAATGATTATAACTACAACTTTATGTTTTAATAGTGATCTCTCATGGAACCTCTGGTAACTTCTCACAGAACCCTAGGATTCCAAGGCACACTGGTTGAGAAACCCTGAGCTAGAGCAACACCTTCACAAAGAGTAGAATGTGTACATCAAATACCAGCTTCCAGCACTGTTATCACGGTTACGATATGTCTGGTGAGAGCATTAGATATCCTTTTGATATCAAATAAGTTGGCCTTTGCTTGACCTCTCTCTGCCACCCTACTCCACGTGTTTGCAGAGGTCCCCTGGACAAGTACGTATTAGGCGCGGCCGTTAATGGTTGTACATTCCAAACTTCATTTAGGCAGGCAACTTAAGCCCCTCCGATGCTTCAGGGAAAAACCCTCTTGCAAACCGGCCTTGCTCAGCGCGACTCTACACAAAGATGCACGGCCAAGTGCTGAGCCATTCCTTTATGTTGGGCCATCAGCATACTGGCCATACTATTGTCATCCAGCGCTAAGCTCATCATGCAAAACCTGATCTTTTCCAACTCCTTTGTCCAGCTCCAAATCCCCTTTGTTCTCACCAAGCATGGCATGGCCTGTAGGTAAAATCCAACCTATAAAAAGTCCCCTTTTCTGAGTCCTCCTCGGAACACTCCGGACTGCTATCCCGCCTTGCTGTCGGTTTGTCCAGCGAGTTGCCCCCTCAGTGAACCGCGCTGAGCTTTCTTCCCCTCCACCTTCTCTTCTTTCCAGGACTATGAGATCAGGTGTCGTATTACCCATTCCCCAAAGCTCTCTATTTCTATTTCTCAGTTAGCTAGTGTATGTCATGTCTTTTGTGTTGTTTGTCTACAATAAAATATTATTTGTTACTTTAAACTTGTCTAGCCGCTCTCTGACCTGACGCTGTATACATAGGGTGAAAGATCCTAGCTAAAGTTACCCTGCCTCTCATTAGCTTAAGAGAGTGCTGGAACTTAATTTCCCCATCTTGTGCTTTTATTTGGTTATTTGGGCACCCTTCCCAGGACCCCCAACATACAGGGTAACAGCTCTCTCTAGGAATTTCTAGCATCTCTGCTAGATACAAGCCTGTTGTAAAACTACCTCTGAATATTTTGGATTACCACAGAGATAACTTGCAAACATATCATTGCTAAGTAAATCCATTTCCTTTCCAGCTACTCCGAGGATTGCAAAGGACAACTCAAGAGGCAACAAAGGAGCCCAATGGGAGTGGCAGATGGGTCACAACCACTGCTAATTTTAAAAGTTTCAGGTCTTTAGCCTTTCACACCCTGTTTTTGCTACACTTCTACTGAGGATCCTTTACTTTAGCACCCAGGATGTCAGGATGAGATTCAATTGGCGAATCCTCCCTTTTTCCATCCTTGCTGCAACTCCATGACATTCTGCATGTCTCCTACAGTGTACCACTGATAAGCTGCATAAATTAGCGGTAATAATGGAAAACAATTACAAACAAAAGTTCATGCTAAAATAAATGTGCCAAGACTCTTCTCTTTGCTTTGGCAGTGCCACTCGAATTCCCTCCAATATGATTTAAATCACTCAATGAACACTTGAGTGATTTAAAACTTTTGGAACGCTTTTGCCCCGTGAGGGCTTCAAGTTGGCATGAAATCAAGGCATGTTCCAATGTGGCAGCCCAGTGCATATTGAATCAGTTTCAGCGTATAAAAATACTTAACAATGATAAAAACACATTAATACTGCTATAATTATAAAAGGCAAAGCCAAAGCTCTCTGTGTGTGTTTTAAAACAGGGAGGTGAAATGGCTGCCAAAAAAAACAGCAACTATCCCAATATGGTCTACAGACAGTTTGAATGAAGACCAACAAGAGGTTTTAAAGGTGACGGAAGAACAGAGAGCACCGAAGACATGGAGCAAAGAGGCAAGGAGTTGTTTATCAGCAGCCTAAGAGGAGAAATTCTAAAGCATATCAGTGCTGTTTGAGGTTCAATCTGTCTGGTGAAGTTAAGTGTTGCAAGGGTTAAACTGTGGGGGCTTTTTTGTTTGTTTTCGGGGAAGAAAGGTGTGAGTATACCAAGTTCATAATGCCATTCATGCAGCTGTATGTGTGTTATCTCCATGGGAAGAAAAGCTGCAGTTCGCTCCCTGGGAACTGGGAATGTTTACATTACATCATGTTCCATGGGAGTGGTCTGAAGCTGTAAAAGTTCCTTGGTCTCTGTATGTGCACTACCTAAGGCCATTTCCGCACTACACTCTTATAGTGCTATGATTCCACTTTCAACATCCTGTGAAATTCTGGGGTTTGTAGTTTACTGGGGCCAAAGAGCTCTCTGGCTGAGAATTCTAAATGCCCCTCCCTGAACTGCAAACCCCAGGATCCCAAGGGATGTTGAAAGTGGAATAATATAGCACTATAACAGTCTAGTGTGGAAATGGCCTCAGCTATCTGATGCTGTTTGTGTGATGCTAGCTTGAGATGTAGGCTGTAAGATATACTCTGCTATACATGCATACCCATGCTTGCCTTTGTACCACATGCTCTGCTTTGCTCAATAGCTGATTGGTTAGACACCATGTGTCAGTGTGTGTTTTTCCCCTGCCTGGGACAATCAGCATGAGCTTAGCACTGCAGTGTAGCCTGACACTCTGGACATGCTCAGGAAAGTCTTCCTACACTACACTCCACACAATCTCCGTCTGCCTTTCCATGTCAGATGGAAAGAAACCCTATTCTCAGCACCTAACTCTTTGGGAAAAGGTTACAAGGAGAGTGGTTGCGTGCGTGGAAAGGAGACATTTGTGGCACTGCTGGAATAAAATTCCCATCATCTCTGGCCACTGCCATGCCGGCTGTGGCTGATGGGAGTTTGATTCCAAATACAGGCCAGCGCCAGATGGAGAAAGCAAACAATCGGTCCGGAAGGTGGTGCAATGCTGGCGAGGGAGAGATGCAGGCAGCCAAGGGCATTTCCGCACTAGACTGTTAGAGAGCTATTATTCCACTTTCAACATCCGATGGAGTCCTGGGCCATTTCTGCACTACAGTGTTATAGTGCTATTCTCCCACTTTCAACATCCTGTGGAATTCTGGGGTTTGTAGTTTCCTGAGGCCCAAGAGCTCTCTGGCTGAGAATTCTAAAGGCCTCTCCCTCAACTGCATGCCCCAGGATTCCACCAGATGTTGAAAGTGGAATAATAGCGCTATAACAATCTAGTGCAGAAATGGTCCTGGGCTTTGCAGTTCAATGAGGGGCCTTTAGAATTCTCAGCCAGAGAAGCCTTTGGCCTCGGTAAACTACAAACCCCAGAATCCCACAGGATGTTGAAAGTGGGATAATAGCGTTATAAGAGTCCAGTGCGGAAAAGGCCTTGAGCCGGGCAGGCTCGGGGCTGGGGGCGCCTCGGAGGGCGGAAGCAACCCCCCCCCGCGCTGGGAGGCGCTTCCCCGGAAAGGCAGAGGGCGTGCTTCCGTCAGCTGACTGGGGCGAGGCCCCGGGGAAAGGGCTTCAAAACAATCCCCTCTCGGCTCGTCGCTCTGGCCCGTCGTGCCGCCCGCTCGCCGCCTGGCTGGAGGTTGCCGTCGCGGAGGGGCGCGGTCGTGCTTGGAAAAGGCCGGAGGATTCTGCTGCTGCTGCTGCTGCGCCGCTGCGCCATGGAGGCGGAAAACTAAGCCTTCGTTCTCCTCCGGTAAGAGAAGCGGTCGGGGTCGGGGGCAGGCGCGCTTCGCGAGGGGGCTGGGGCGATGCGAAGCGGCGACGGGGGGCGTCGATCGCAGCCTCGGCGGGAAGAGCCGGCGTCGGTTCGAACAAACCCGCCCGAGAGGACCAGGGGCGTCTTTGCCGGGGAAGCGAAAGCGAACTCGCAACCGGCTAGGCGGGGTCCGGAGAGGCTGCGCTTTGTAGCGGCCCGGGCAATTCCGGAGGGGGGTGCGCTAAGTAGATGGCCATTTCCGCACTACACTGTGAGAGCGCGATGATTCCACTTTCAACATCCTATGGAATACTGGGGTTTGCAGTTGAGGGAGGGGCCTCATACATCTTCCTCATAGTCCCCTCCCTGAACTGCAAACCCCAGGATTCCATAGGATGTTGAAAGTGGAACAATAGCACTATAACAGTCTAGTGCAGAATTGGCCTTAGACTATATTGTTGTGTGCCTTCAAGGCGTCTCTGACATACTGCGACCCTAAAGTGACCCCATCACAGGGTGTTCTGGGGCTGAGAGTGTGTGACCTGCCCAGATCACCCAGTGGGTTTCCATGGCCGAGCAGGGAATCGAACTCTGGTCTCTGGAGTGAGGCACAAAGCACCACCACCCCACCCTGGCTCTCCATTTCTAGACTGCCTGCTTCTTAACGCATCCCTTTTGTGTGCACCTTCAGTTCATTTCAGGCGTACGATGACACCAAAGTGAACCTATCAGGGGGTTTTGTCGCCCTTAAATTGGTGCAAGGGGGATATTTTAGTAGCCAGAGGAAGGATTCTGGGGGACAAGGCCGGCACCATGTTCAGCAAACCATCTTAAGGAGCGGCGGATAACATTCAGTCACATTTAGCAAACTCTGTTGATGTCGCCGAGTACAGTTTTTCTCAGCCGTGTAAAGTGACAGGACATCCCCCTCGGTTGTTCATTTACGAGCCAAAAGGAGGACTGTGGTCACTAGCCACACCCCTGGCCCTGATAACACCTGTTGGCTATGCCCCTCTGTTGGCACAGCTTTGATAAGAAAGGGATCCGTGTACCTGCGGCTGAGAGTGTGTAGGGATTGCAGATGATTCCCAGTCAGAAGGAACTGTGATTGCCTGACTGCTAGGGCAACTTGGTAAAGATCTATTTCCCACTCCTGATTTATTTTTGAAAAGAAAAAAAATAAGATTGCATTTGTAAATGCCATCTTAGTAATACGCCAACGTGTTTTAGTAATATTTCTCAGCAATGTACTTCGTTAATCACCTTTTAAATAACTCTGTAGGGCCTTTAAATAACAATTTAGCCAGGTAATAAATGAAACAATCTGTTAAAGAAAAAAATACAAATTTCTTTTTACAATTTAATTTTAATGTATTAGCATTAATTTGAATGTTTCTGACCTTCATGCAGGTATAGCCATTCTCATGAATGCCATATGCACAGCTGCAAGGGAACCATGGCTAGTGAATGTGCCAGCATATGGGGGACACTGAATGTTGCCTTTTCCATGTGTTCATTGTACCTGTGGAGTGGGGAAATGAATGCACACCTGTCAAAAACTTTCTCTGTTGTTCTCCTCATTGAGTACAGAGGCAATTAGTATTATTGTTTTAAATTATTAAAATTAAAATTTAGATGAGTTGCCCAAAATTTAATAATACAGATGGCATTTCACATCCTGACATGTACACAGTTTGGACCCCAGCCCTTGGAAGATGTATTATGATTTTTTTTCCTTTTTCACAAAATAGCTGCAGCAATGTCGAAGAAGCCCTTAGACGGTCTTGCTGAAAATGGACATGAGACCGAGGTGGGAAATGGACACCCAAATGTGCCGTCTCCTGTGCTTGGGACTACGACAGTTGAAGAGATGGTCCAACAAATGAAAGAACTCATTATCGAGAACAACGAGCTTAAAGGTGAGGAATTAACATTGCTTGGATTTTCTTTGCTGTGATGTAAGTTTGCCTGAAGTTGAAAAGCTGCTCCTTAGAATGCTCACTTTGCTCCAGCTCATCACCATCTCACAGGGTGCTCAATGCTGAACATGTAAAATAGTATGTATGCCATTTGAGGTGATCTGAACAAAAGTTAAGCCCCAGTGAACTATCCCCCTTGTCCTTGATATGTGGGTAGTGGTTCTGGTTGCTCTTTTGCAAGGTACCACGTTCATTTTTAGATGCAGTCTCCTTTTTTGGACAGTTCCTTTTTTTTGTACAGAAGGAAGCCCTCAGAGATGCTGCAGTATATCTGAGCTTGGAAGATTTACTTTTTGGACTACAACTCCTAGAATCCCAGCAGGGGGTTCTGAGAGTTGTAGTGCAAAAACTTAACTCTTCCATGCTTTGTGATACAAGAAAGACTGTTGTCTTAAGTTCTGATAGATTAGACACAGCCGTCCCCAGTTTGAGTCTGAGTGTTTAAGTGGAGAAATAGAAATTGTCCTGGTTGAGTGAAGTTAGAGATCCATATAGGGGATGTGAGACGTTTACATTACAGCATGTTTCCTTTTAAGCTTAAAGTAGGAATGGGGAACATTAGGCCATCCGAACACATTGCAGCTCTATCATCCTTCACCATTGGCTGTGCTGACTAGTGCTGATAGGAATGACAATTTAACAACAACTATAGCGCTACATGTTTCACATCCCTGAATCAAAGGGAGTATTGTGAGCATTTGAACTGGTCCTGATTTTCCATTATAGGGAGTCTCAAGTTTATCAAAGCCTGCTGGCAAAATGTTGCTACTAATTAGATGCTCTACAGATCTTTCCCGGGGACCCTTTTCTAACAACCAATGCAAAACAGAAGAAAAATACAGGCCTCCAGAAACAAAATCATTCAGCTTTTTGGGGGAAAAGTGGGAAAGTAGCAATTTGAGACTTGCTAATACTATATTTCTGCATGTCAAACAGAAGCCATGCGACTGCATAACCAAGCTATGAAGGAACGCTTTGAGGAGCTTTCAGCATGGAGAGAGAAGCTGAAGGAAGAACGGGAGTTTTATGAGGTTAAATTCAAGGAAGCTAGACAGTGCTTAGAAACAAAATGTGTTGAGAATGAAACACTTAAAAAGCAGCTTCAAACTATTGAAGAAAAGGAGGAGGAGCTCACAAGTGTAAGTAAGATGTGTGTGTGTATGTGTGCATCAGTGTCAGCCCGTGCAATGTATTCGGGTATACTGAGAAAAACTGATGTAGCTAGAAAAACTGGTGGTGTGTTGCCAGATGAATGAACAAAACTCGTAGATGCTATAAATAGCTAATTGTCCAAGGCTGAAATCGTTAGCCCCATTAAACGGAATAAACATGCTTAGGCTTGTACTAGAAGTGGCCTGTATTTTTATGTAGTCCTATCAAAATATTTTGTTAGATCTATACACAAACAGTGAACAAGAAATTCTTGTTCCTTGCCTTGTGAGTACTGAGGCAATGTGATAACAATGATCAGAATGTCTCATGGTTTTCTTTACAAAGAATTGCCATCTTTAATGTAGGTTAAGGCCTCACATAAACACCCCCTTTTTTCTGCATTTAAAATCCCAACAGTAAAGTCTACTTTATTACTAAGCTTGAGGAAAGCTGCTCACTCAGAAGATCTGGGCTTCTTTAAAAGATGGTAAATTGTTGTTTATTTAAGCGTGCATTATTTTTTTATTGTAGAGATTGGAGAAATTTTCTGTCTTGGGCACAAATCAGAATTGGGCAAGCTTTGCTAAATGGCTTACTTATAGGGCCCACCACAATAAATATTCCTTAGCCCTAACAGGGTAGTAACTAATGTGTTCAGAGTTTATGCTAGATTCAACTCTTAACATGAGCTTGCATTTTCCCATTTCCCCAGCCTGTTCTATTTCTGTAGTTCCCTACCATCACCTCTAAATATTTGCAGTCCAGAAACAGCTAATATCTATGTTAGCTAAATGGAAGACTGTTATGGGTTTACAAAGGCAAATAATGGCATTATTTAATTCAGACTTTTAATTTTAAAAAAATAGGCTATTTCAATATAGCCTGTATATGTCTGTCTCTCCTTTGAGAGATACAAATGATAGTTTTGAACTGAACTGAGAATTCACAGTTTTGGGTAAGCATAAACCTAAGTTGTTTTTGTTAAAAGGGCACTTAAAATAACATCTGACAAAAAACTAACATATGCCTACATTATGCACATGGCCACACTGAAGAGCAACAATTGGCTGCAGCTTCCTCTGAATATAAAGCAAAGTTTGTTGTCACCTTGATGTAGCTTACTTATTGTGGAGATTTTACTTTTCCCTTCAAACAAGTTCCCAGAGTGGCTGAATACAATCCGATATATGCAAATAGCTGAATACAATCAGATATATGCAAATAATATAAGGAAGACTACTGCTAAAGAGAACCATTAATAACAGCAGGACAAAACAGACCAAAGGGTCTGGTGAAAAATTAAAAGTCTTGGAGTTGAAGCCAGATATAATCACAGAAAGAGAAACCACTGAATTCCAAAGACATGTTAGCCAAGACTAATATTAAGTTTCATGGATTTCAGTGGGTCTGCTTCACAACTGTGTCTGGATCAAGCATGTTGCCTGGTGCCAACAGACATTCCAAAGAATGAGTACTTTGGGGGGGGGGACTTTCCTCAGTAACCACCAATTTATTATGCTTAGCGTGGAAGGGATACTGGAAAAGGGCCATTGCTGAAAATCTTAATGTACAGACAGATGCATGTTGAGATAGACATAATGAAATAATATGCAGAGTGCTCCTCATTCTCTGCCACTGGATGTTCTTGGATGTTCTTGGAACTGGCTAATGCTGCTTCTTGATTCCTTCTACTAGGGATGTACACCTTCTAAAAAGGAGATGGCACAAGAACTGGAGCAGCTGAAGATGCAGGTGACAAAGCTCCAGGCAGAAAAAGCAGATCTGGTTGCCATAATTTCAGAGCTGCAGCTTAAACTCAGCAGTGCCACTACTGAAGATTCATTTGTTGAGATCAGGATGCACGTAAGATGCTTTTCTATCCCCCACCCAAAAAGAAAAAGAACATGCTAGTGCTGCCAGGTTGGGCATGTGCGCCTAGAGCATTGTACAAAGGTTGGTATAGAGAGCTTAAAAGTATCAGTTGAGCCTGGGCTCTGTAGCAGAATGCTGTTAGCGGCTGTTATGTTCTGCATACACTTCATCTGACAATAAAATAGGGATAGTTAGCAGAGCAAACCAAGGTTTCAAACTGGTCCCCAACATGTGTTCTTCCATCAGGATTGCCTCCCTGTGCCATTTTTGTTGCTGATGTCCCCCTGATGCTTTATTCTCTAAGACAGGGAAATGAGATTAGATGGGAAAACTGAACTTTCTGAATATAGAGCATCCCGTGGAAGACTACTTGCTCTGCTTTGTAGATACAGTAGATCCAAGGCAGGCAGCATATTGGCCTGTTTTTTTGGCCTCTGGAGGCGTTCCCCTTTTCAAATATACATGAAAAAAGAAGAATTGGTCTCCAGAAAGTGCAGTTTACATTTAAATCACATCACATACCCTCTAGCATACTTTTGAGTGAAGTTGGGTGAGTTGAGCTGAGTGAGTGAGTTTTTCCCAAGCCCAGCATTATACCTCAGGCCACGGTGTATTGCTTCCAATGTTGCTTTTTCCCTCTCCATAATTACCGACCCCTGCAACAGATCATTTTAGAATCATATTAGATATTGGATCATATTATAGGTTGGAAATACTTCAGCAAATATTTCCCTTGGTATCCTTTTAAGTTACCTGGTCTTATCTCAAGTACTTGGTTACTATAGGCCCAAATCCAGTTGCTAGTCCTAAATAGAGTAGACATGTTTATTCAAGTACTGGATGGTAAGTCAGCATATAAGAAAATCCTGTTGCTTCATTGGATCTGCTCTGGTTGGAACTAGCAGCTGGATTGTGATTTTAGCGATTTCATTCTCATTACTGTTTTATTTATTCAGCATAGTAGCAGTTTTTGAAAAAAATACTTTGATAATATGTAAGACCATAAGATTGGGAAATGCAGGTTTTTTGGCCGAGCAATTTTTGTAGTGATTACCTTTGCGATGGACTCCTGCATAGGTAAAGGGAAATAACTAGAAAGAAAGTGACTGAAATCCCAGGGCCCTGATTTGTAGATCAAACTCTATTAGTTTGTTTTTGTTTGTGCACCTTTTACATGTATTTCTTTAAAAGGCATAATTCAACTATAGTGTGTAACTAACAAACTTGCTTCTTTTTCTCCACAGGAGGGTGAAGTAAATGGAGCTTTAAAGGAAAATCAAGACCTTAACGGCAAAAGAATGGCCGACACAGCTGCCTACAAGTAAGTCAAGCATTTGGGATATTACTAATACTTTTGGGTTTGGTTGATTGGTTGATTTTGGTAGGTTTGCCCTGCCTTTTCTCACCCACAGACCTCTATTAGAAAAGCGATTCTCACCATGTATCTTAATAGATTATATACACCTCTGTCATGGCCACATCTGGAAAACTGGTTGTAGTTCTGGTGATCCTGTCTAAAAAAGGGAATATCGTATTGATGAAAATGGAACAAAAAGGGGACAGCAGCGCATCCCAGTGCACATATATATGTTTGATCGGGAAGAACTTTTGAACAAATATGCATTGCTCATTAAAAGATCAAAGTGTTGGACTACTTTCTTTACAAGACCCCAAGCAATGAGGGGCTTTTTATCTTGGGGCAAAAATACAAACAAGTAATGATAGAAAATATAGATATATAAATTTATGAATGGTGTGGACAGCATGATTAGAGCCTTACATTCCACAAGAAGCAACGAAAGGAACTGGCCTGTGAAAATAACATGGGAAAACAAAGAGAATAGACAGAAAAACTGCAGCAGTACCAGCTGTGTGCATGTTGGGGGGGACATGCGAATCTTAATTCCAAACAGGTTTCAAACAGTGGTCCCTCCTAAATTACCACGTTATGGCATTATAACTGTTCAGGCAGATGGCATGCTAATGAGTGATTAGGAGACTGGTGCTCAGATACTAGAAATTGCCTTTTCTGTACACTCAGTTTGTGTTTACCTTTTTTTTTTTAATTTTCTGCAAAGGAGGAGCAGATCTGTGGATGAAGCAAAAAAGTATTTGGAAACTGAAGAGTTAACGGTCAGCCAACTTCTTCATTGTCTTCGGAATGAGACTCAGAAGAGGGAAGCATTAGAAAAGGAGGTTCAAGAGCTTAAGGACAGGTATCAACAGTTTATTATTAAATTTGATATATTTCTATGAGCTCAAATTAGTCTGTTAAGACTTGTACATAACATTGTAAAAATATCTGAAATTCTAAGGATTTCACTATAGACTCACAAATACATATGGTTATATTTTTGTAAAATTCCTTGGGATCTAAATTGCATCTTAATAATTGCCACTGGAAATGTTTACAATAGATGTCCATTAGTAGTAAATGCTTCCAAAGCGGAAAGGTTTTTCTTCATTGATATTCCTGGCAGCAGTCCATTCTCCACATGTTGGAGGAAATAGCCAGTAGCTCTAGTATTTTTGAGCTGCACTGGTTGTTCGAAATAATTCTTTTGGTATCACAGTGCCACAATTTAAGATACCTAGTAGTAAATAAAGATTTATTGTATTCTTTTGGGAGTGGGAGTGGGCATCTGGGAAATGTCATTGATGATCATTGTGCCCCCATGATAACAAAAAGAGCCCTTTTGTGAGTTAGACTTCTGAACTACAGACCACCCATTTGTCAGCATTCTCACGCACTGAGAAGAAGCATGGGGCAGCTGCTATGGAATAAATGGTGTAAGAAAGTTCTCTTCTAGTTGTTTCCTCCTGTGGACAGATCTCTGGATCCAAACCAATATGCTTAAATGGGAAGTGGATTTTTGCATTTCAGAGCACTGAAGATGGAGCGTAAAACTGATGAGAGGGGCTCTCAGACAGAACATGAAGAAGAGGAAGCAAAAGTGAGTGCAAAATGTTTAAGTACTGTGTATTTAGTCGATCTGCATACAAAAGAAAATGCTCCTTAATGGCTTTTGCATAGATTGCTCTTCCTACCAGTAGGCCCTGGAATACTTGATATCTAATGGGTGGAGTTTCTTGTGGCCATCTGCCTGTTAATGCAAAGGGTGATCTCATGCACTGGGTCTTAGAATGTCTCATTGTGACATTCTGTGTGATGCTGTAAATCTGCCTCTGTGAGGCTACATCAGGCAAAGTGGCATGGCCTCACTTGAGTAAAAGATGGCACCAGCTATGCGGTTTCAGCAGTGATCCAAATAGTCCAGCCATGCCCAGAGGACCAGCAAATGAAGGAGGCAAGGGAAGCCAACATGGACGTCTTGCAGGTTGGGGTCCTTGGGATGGGAAATGGAGCCATCATTGCTTCTCCAAGCTTGGCTCGTTGCCATGATGATCCGTTGACATGCATAACAGATGCCTACATTGTCTGGGATGGTTTAGGACAGCGTGCAGTTTCCTTTGTTTCTAGTGTTGGAAAGAAAACTTGCACACCATGGGCCTGTTGGGAAGCCTTTGATCCCTAGACTGTTTCTCATTTCAGTACCCTTGTTGTGAAATGGACACAAAGGTGCCATGAACAAAGTTGTTGAAAGAATGAACAAAATTAAAAATAAACAGAAGCAGACCCTATAGGCTTAAGAGGACATGTTAAGCTTGGGTTGTACAGAGCTTCGTGAAGCCCTTCAGTCGTGCATGTCTCCCAATAAAACATAAAAGGTCTTCCTTCAGCCTAGGCACAATTTGGTTTGTAGTATGTGTATTTGTTTGGTATTACAATCTTGCCATAACTGCAGACAAGAGTTTCTCTTTTCTGAGCAGGCTGAATTGTCTAGAGTGGGGTAGAAAATCTTTTTTTTCTCCCAAGGGCAAATGTGCTTCCAGGTAAGCATGCAGGGAGCTGTATGAGCCCCCTCCCCAGGCAATTTCCCCTGCCTACCTAGCTGGTATATAGTTTTGACTTGATTGCCGAGAATTCATTTCTGCACTGAACTCTCCTATACATTCATGTATACCCTACCTTCTCCATTGTAACTGGGCTTCTAAAAAGATTCCATTAACACCAAATGAAAGATTTTTCTAAAAAAAATCTAATTGCAGTGAGGAAAGGGGTGATGGGCTTGTGGTGTTGGAGAGCATGAAGGAGGCAGGGGACAGATCTGGCCGAAGACAGACAATCTCAGCTCAGGAAGTGCTGTGAAGGGGGATTGTGGGTGAAAAGAATGTAACAAAACCACAGAGGCTGTCTCTGTGAGAGGAGATAGAATTTTTGAGCAGAACCAGACAGGGTTTTTGGAGTTGACAGAGACAGGATGTGGATTTCAGAGAGACAGGACAGTTAGTCAGGAAGGAGAACTGATTCTGATATTGAGAAAGCCATATAACATCGGGAGCCATATCTAAGAGTTAATGTATTGTATTACTAAGTTTTAATAAATTTATGGTTGCTGTTTGTTTTTGGTTTTTTTAAAGGCCTCTGGCTCTTTCTATCAAGACTGATAAGGAGTTTGACTGTGCCTACAATTAAGACCCACATAACAACACCATAGGTCTACGTTTAAGGGGTCATCCTGAGGCCCAGGAACCCAATCCAGAAAGGGATTAAGTGGGGGTACAAGGGCAGGGTGAGTGGCAGGATTCCAAGGGTTGGAACTGAGAGGCCAACCTGGGAAAAGGAGCTATCACAAAGAGGTTCAACCCCTGCTGCAAGCAGACTTTTAAAATCATCCATTACAATCAGTGCAGTGCCTCAATGTAGCATACGAGGGAGGAAAGAGACTGCTTGTCTATAGTCAGTGATTAGAGATAATGCTAGGAGGAAATTGAAAGATAGGGTGGGCCCTGAATGCCAGAGCTTCAGTAATCCTGTCCTAGAAACAGAGAAATCAAATTTCTTCTTTCCTTCCTTTTCATGTTTTTTAAAAAAAGGTAGAAAACACTTAACAGGGCTATGTAAAGCATTAAATGTGGCAAAAGAATATAAGATTATGTTGCTGGGTTTTTAAGGTGGTTTTGATTTGTCTCTTTGCAGGTGGGTGATGAGGTAGAAACTCTAAACCTGCAAGTGTCTGCCCTGTTTAGAGAACTTCAGGAGACACATGCTAAATTGAAAGAAGCTGAGGTAATCCAGAAGAAGCTGCAAGAAAAGTAAGGATGCTGTTCGAATTGAAATATCAGAATGGTTATAAGGAACATCTCAAACCTTGAGGCACAGTCTTCCTAAGAGGGTGCCGCTGTGGTCCTGGTGACTTCTGCTTCTCTTTGGCTAAAATCAATATATATCCCAATTTGCTACTATAGCTGTATAGATGGGTTGCGTATAAAAACAAATTATGTCCAGGCATATGGTTGGCCCTCCATATCCATGGATTCTGTATCTACAGATTCAACCAATCACAATTTGAAATTATTCCAAAAAAACAAAAACTCAAAAGCAAACTTTGATTCTGCCATTCTGTCTTTCCTCTGTTGGGCAGGTGCCAGGTTCTTGAACGACAGCAGTGTGCAAACACTGAAGACCTGGATGAGAAGCAGCAGCTGTTGTACACCATTAAGAAGCTGGAACTTCAGGTGGAGAGCATGCAGTCAGAGATCAGGCTGGAGCAGGCCAAAACAAATGAGGAGAAGTGAGTATGGCTTATTGAATGTAGCACACAAACTGGATCTCCCGATGTTATTAGGACAAATTGTTTTCTCTTCTTTCTCTTTGTGTGTCACTGGTGAACAACTAGATAAGAGTTTCCAGAGAAGAATCTGGCCAGAATCCAATTTCTTCCTAATCAGGGAATGCTTTTAGTGCAGATTAACTTCTCCAGCTGAAATCTCCTTAACTTCAGCATTCATCGCATCAAGAAAGATCTGCAGACTGCTTCATCCATTACATTTTCATAGTTACGCATTCCGCTTTAGTACACCTAAGAATGTGAATAAAAAACTGAGATCTGAGACTAAGATGTAACTACTTGTACATCACTAAATCTTGGTTTGTTCGAGAGCAATGTATAAAACAGTTCTCAGACATAGCCATATTTCCAGGTAGTTTTCCTGTGTTCCTCTTTTTTATGAAACCATGAGGAATTGTTAATTCATTGGGAGTAAAAAGGCAAATGAGCCTGAAAAGTCGGCCCCTCAGGAAAGAAGGGATGTTTTATATCTCAACTTTCTTGTCTTCCAACAGAGCCAAGTTCAACAAGCTGCAAGATGCATACAGCAAGCTCCTACCTGAACTGACTAATGCAATGCAGACAGTTGAAGAATTAAAAGACAAAGAGGTAAGCTTTGCTCTAGTGAAACATAAAAACAGAAAAGACCCACAGCTTTCTGTAAAAGCTTTCTGTAAAAGTTTACAACCAAATACTTAGTAATTTTTTTTCGATTCATTTACTATTCTGGAAGCATACAATGTATACATCCTTGAAAAGGTAGAAATATTTATATAACATGACTAGTGCTATAACCTGCATGCAAATCCTAACATTTATTTCACAGGTAAGTTTAACTGATTTTAGCAGGAGCTATTTCTGAGTGCATAAATATAGGATAGTAACCTTAATAGGCAATATGCAAATTTTGAAAGCTCTATTTTTACCCAACATTATTCCCGTCCTTGCACATCCAAAACTAAAATGTCAAAGACATTTTTCTGATTTTTGTATGCCTATGTGCAGAAGGATTTTATATGTTTACCTAGCAGTTTTCATATCTATTTAAAATCTCCCTCTCTTACTCAAACACACAGTCATGAAACCTCCACCTGCAATCTAATGTGGTTCAGGAACAGCTTTACCATATGATCTGCTGTTTGCATGCGATAGCTTATGTAATGGAGACCTTATTTTAAACACACAAATTTCAATAACATTTTGAAAGGCTGGGTTTTTCTCCATAGGTTTAATTTTAACATAGAAAACTGAAATATTATATTCTTATCTACAAAGGAAATTTTTTCCTTATATGAAATAAACTGGGGCCATTTTTAATTTACATTGGAGCAAACATTCAAGTCAGTTTTTGCCACTTAGCAATATCTGCAGTTTCCTGCAGGGAGGTACAGTTGAAAGACTTTATTTGTTTCTGCAAGGTAGGGGCGGGTAGTAGTTTTGATAATTAATAATTCATTTTTTGGATCAGAACTTTCCAGAATTGTCAGAGCTCATCATAAATTTGTTAGAAAGTAGTTGAATGCTTTAAAAATAGATGTGGGAATAAATAAAACTGCCAATTTGTCCATCCTGACTGGCAATTCTGTTCCTAATCGTTTTATTTATTTAATCTTTCATTCTTGTTCATTTTGTTTTGTATTGTTTTGTTTCACATGCATTTCACTTCTACATTGGTTATGATGAAAGCCCAGCCTGTTGCTGATACATTTATCTACAGAAATTTTAATTGAAATAGAACAACATTTTCCAGAGCTGTACTGTTTTCTTAGACATCAGGCTTGTCAAAAACCAGACCAGACAGACAAACAATGGTATGATTGGGAAAGGGGGTGTGACCCTCTGGGAGTAAGATCCCAAGAGGCCTGGATTCAACTCTTGGACTTGAAGTTGCCCATCCAAGGCACTGAGGCTTGAAGTGGGGCCTGTTTGTTTCATTTTTCATTAATTATAGAAATGAATGCACATCTTTCAACCTGGATGATCTGCTTCCCAACTGATTGATTACTGGTTATCCAGCACCATGCTAGAATAGTCATGCCGCTCCTGCATGATTTAACACAAACTATCTCCCTTTCACGACAGCCAGTTTGGTGTAGTGATTCGAGCACTGGACTACTATGGAAAAGGAGCATAGCCCTCGGAGACCTGAGGCCTCCACCCCACCTGTGATGTTTCCTTAGGGCAGGACTGGGGAACTTGTGGGCCTCCAGATGCTCTTGGACCACAACTCTCATCAGGCCAAGTCAGCATAGCCAATGATGGAAGAAGACAGGGGTTGCAGTGCACCAGCATCTGGCCCACCATTTCTCCAGGCCTGTTTTATGAGCTCAAGATCATCAGGACATATTTATTTCTTTATTCAATTTTATATCCTGCCTTTCTCCCAGCATAGGACTCTAGGCAGCTTACAACAAATGAAAACAATGGATTTTTAGCTAAAATCTTGGTAGAAGAGTTAAAAATGATTAAATAAACAATTCTGTTAAAAACACAAAGGGTTAAAACATTATATATAATTAAATGTATAATTAAAATGCATAGAAGATAAAACCACAACACTCCCCTTTAAAAGATATAAAGGTTTCAGTGCACATTGAAAGCTCTATTATGGCATGCCCTTTTCCCCTGCTCCTGTATGATATAGTGGAATGGTATAAAACGCCTTTTTTCCACTAGAAGTTTTCGTTCTAATATAATGCAACATTGATTTTCCAAATAACCAACAGTAGTAGACAGTGGACCATGCAGCCTCAGGAGTCAGCCAATTAAATGGCTTGACCCTCCCTAGCTGATTAATAAAGATTCCTATAGCTTAAGCAGTAATAAAGAGAAAGAAGAGAGGAAGGATAGAAGGAAGATGAAGGGGGAAAAGGAAAGGCAGCCTGGTGGGGAGGGGACTAATAAGAAAGAGCACTTATTGCTCCAGAGATAGATTTCAAATTGAAATGAATTAGAGGATGGGGAAGTCTGACTGTGACCCCACTAAATCAAAGATACAGAACCTGAATCTTTGATTTAATGTATCTGAAACAGCCATGCCAGGCCTGGGAGCCTCCTCAGATATGTTCTCACACCAAGTTTCAGTGTAATCTTGCAACACTGTTTTTCAGTATATTATATTCATGGCAAGTAATGCAGAGCTGGATGTAAGGAAAATGAAGCGATCCCTTTTGCTTCCGTATTTCAAGTAACTGATTGATGGTAGTTGGGTTTGATGGTGGTAGCTTTTAAATTGTGACATGGTTTTATCTGTCTCCAGATGTGAAATGATTCTTATGTTTAATATTTTTACAACAGTTTGAGGGGAGGCATTTAGGATTTTAATGGTTTTATTATTACAGTTTAAAACAGTTTGTATTTTGCCTACAGAACAGATTTATGAAATGACTAATAAATGCAATTTAATTTCAGCTGCTGGAGCTGATTCATGAGCTTGATCTGCTAGGCACAAGAATGCTAAAGATGTTTCTTTTTGTATATTGTTTTCCCTGGTTCAACCTATCGCAGGCTGAAAGGGTAGATAAGGCCACGGCAGAGGAACTAATACATAAGTTGGACCTAGCAGAGAAAGCGCTGGCTGCTAAGCAGTTACAAATAGATGAAATGAAACAAACCATTGCCAAGCAGGAGGAAGAACTGGAGACCATGGCTGTCCTCCGAGCTCAGGTACAGACACCTGTCAACATGGATTAATACCAGTTCAGGGAGAGGGCTGGTGGGAGGTTAGGACTTGCTGGCTTTACACACATTTTCTTGGGAGAAAATTCCACTGAACTCAATAGGATTTTTCATGTATGTGTATAATAATAGCACTGCAGGTTTTAAAAAATCCTGCAAAGAGTAAGTAACAGGAGACTATAGAATTCCACATTTTCATAAGAGACACAAATAAAGAAATACCTCAGTTAACAATCTCTGACAAAGAAGCTCCGTTTTACAAAGGGATTTTACACATGCCCTTTCTTCTTTAACCACTGTCCAGTTGAAAGAGTTTTGTCAGTCTTATTGCTATATAGTCAGGAATGGTGACTGAGATGGTGGCACATACAGCATCAAATTGAGTTTACTCTAGATTCTCCTTTGTTGTTTCCTTGCTTTCACAATAGACACAGGACCTTCAGGTTTACATCCCTAATGACAGTATTCGATATTAGGAATAATTTTCTGACATGCAGCCTTTCCCTAATTTTTTTTACCATGACTCCCATTGGTTCTCACCAGCATGTTCAATGGTGAAGATTGATGGGAGGAGGAGTCCTACAACGTTTGGAGGCCTATACCTTCCCCACTTTCTCTGTTAATGCATGAAGCAAGGAGAGTTGGCCTTGGCTAGGTTATTGAGCCTCAGCCTAATATTCCTCACATGTGGCTCTAGAACTGCTTTTGCAATCCTCAGCTCCTCCAAATTCTTTTGGACCACACTTTTTGTGGCCACAAAGAGTTAATTGCACGTCCTGGAAGAATCCAGCATGACCATTCATCTTTCATATAGCTTGCAGGGCCTTCCCTTGCACTAATTAAAATCTTTTTTAAAAAAAAATTCAGAACCAGAGCTGGAATTCTGACCATTTCTGTTTGACATCTTTGACAGTCTGTGCAGGTCTTGGATGATTGCAGGGCAGAAAAATGACAGATTTGTCCACCCCTGATCTGACCACTGCTATTCCTGCTTTGTTCCCTGCTCAGATGGAAGTGTATTGTTCTGATTTCCATGCTGAAAGAGCGGCACGAGAGAAGATCCATGAGGAAAAGGAGCAGTTAGCTATGCAGCTGACGTACTTGCTAACAGAAAAGCAGCCTCATGAAAGTCTTAGGTAAGAAATGGATACAGAGATTTTCTAATAGAATCCTGTCTATTGGAGAAAGCGGGGGACAAGGTAGACATGTTTTCTTCCCCAGGGAGCACTCTAGCCATTTCCGCACTAGCCTGTTATAGTGCTATTATTCCATTTTCAACATCCTATGGAATCCTGGGGTTTGCAGGAATCCATAGGATGTTGAAAGTGGAATAATAGCATTATAACATTCAAGTGCAGAAATGGCCCTCCTTTTCATATTCAGTTCAGTTAATGGGAAATGGAAATGGAAAGTATGCCATATTCTCATTCTCTCCCCACTCCCCCACCCAGGAATTCACTAGCAGAAATGCAGACTCGCCATGGAACAAGACCACCATCAGATCAGGATAACTTATCTCACTTTTCACAAGGAGGTAAGATTGAAAGAAACTGAGGATTTTACTATAGATAGAGTGTGGTACTTTGGATTTGTGAGAGCTCCTTTTGGCAGCTGAAGGTTCAATCTCATTTTCTGTCCCTCTCCTTGTCTTCTCCAAGGAACACAAGATGAAGACTGGCAGCAGCAACAGAGGAATATCCCAATCCATTCCTGCCCAAAGTGTGGAATGATTCTTCCTGATATAGACACACTTCAGATACATGTTATGGACTGTATCATCTAAACTGTGTCAGCAAAGATGCTCATAAATGAAAACTGCCCTTTCTAAGCAGATGTGTCCATTCTCACTCTCTATTAGAAAGCCAGGATTTAATTTAGGATTTAATTGTCCTTTTCTATTAATTTCAGTGGGAATCGTGAGGTTTTAGTTCTACAGAATAGAAATACAGCTTTGGGAAGAATGGCTTTTTAAACCACAGTTTATCAGATATCTTTCTCCCAGGCTGAAATGGAGTCGGCCAACATTATAAAGATGTATGTTTGCAGTCTTGTAGCACATACAAGTGTATCTAAACCTATGCACCTGTATGCCCGCCTAATCTCAGGGAATTCACTTGAGACCATGCTTAGGTTCACGTATGATATACATATGGGTAAGCAAATAAAAGACTACAAGATCTTCCTCATTAAGAAGAAAGATGGATCAAGGTCCTGAAGAACCTGCTTCTTGAATTCAGCTATTCTTAGGTCCTGTTTACAAATACAGTGACTCCTGTAGAAAGTGTGTTTACTAATGCTGAATTGTGGTTGCATTTATTCTGGAACAGCTGCTTGTACATGTCCACATTTTTCAAGGTTGAACTTATCATCTCTATTGTTAGAGGCTTATTGATGCCTAGAAGTATGAGTGCAGTAGGGAAACATATTGGGAGAGCATATCAAGAACACAAAATTTAGTGTTGATTTTACTTGTTGTTTTGGCTAATTTCTAACTGGGAAGTTAACATATAATTGATTTAATGTGTTCTAGGAATTGAACGTCTGAAGCTATATTCTTTACCAAAAAGCACCTTAATGATGTTAAGTTCTCAGAAGCATATGGACTTTATCCTGTAACCAAAAGAATAAAACAAAATTAATCAGTTCTGAAATCGCCATCTTCCTAGTATGTTGCTTTGTCCTTTTTAAAAGAGAATGTGCTTTTTAAAAGAGAATGTTTTTAATCACTTGGAGTAATTATGCTTGAAAAGGAAAACTTAACAAGAGCTAATTTAGTTGTTACTGTAAGAAAAATAAAATCATGTTAAAAGAACTATTCCTTTTGTATTTGAGTGTGAAATGCAACTATAGTCAATTTGTTCTTCGGATAGTTTCCTTTATAAAGAATTTAGCTTTTTTTTAATCAAGGTCAAATGAGGACATGCTTACTGTAAGTATTATAAATGCATCAAAATCAAGACAGCCACTTTTCAGAAAATAATGCTTTAATAGCCTGTCTGCAGTAAATATATTAAAGCTTGAGATGGAGAAGTGTGGGATTCTGCTCTAGCTGTAGCTATGTGCATTCCTGCCTATAACAGGCAAGGTAAACATCGTGCCTCAGGAATCCTTAAGAATGCATGAACAGAAAACTGGAGAAAAGAGGAGAGCATACAAGATGCCTCACCAGCTAAAAAGCATCAGCCCAGAAGCGTGATCAATAAAATGGAAATCATAAGTGGAAGCTGGTGAAGAAAATCATCACTGATTCATTTTAGAAGAAACTTTCAAGTGATTTCTAGAAAGATAAAAATGTTTTTGTTTACTTATTCAAGGCTTATCTGACCTAATTGTTTCCTTTCATGTGTGCCTGTTAGTTTTGGATAAAATATTTGCTGAAACACGTTGAACTTCACAATGCCAGTCCCTAGCGCTTAGGGGGAACCTGCAGTTCGAATTTATCAGACAGCTTAAGAAGCACTAGTCTATACTATAGTTCTGTTGACCCAGCCTAGAATTGCATTTTTTTTCTTTTTCTCCTCCAGCATCACAATGTTGACTCATGTTTAGCTTTTGGCTTATTAAGGGCCCTTGGGCCTTTCCACACTGATTATTGTCAAGCCAAGTTGCACCTATCCTATATTTCTGCATCTACTTTTTCCTGCCTAACATAGTAGGCTTACCGTGGCTGATAGTGTTAGGGTTATGTCCAAATCCTCAAGAAAGACGATGGGCCAGACCTCAAATACTAGGTCTTCACAAACTGCCCCAAGTAGTCTACGCGATTGCGGGTGAGATCCGAATCTGCCTGGAAAAGTCCCCAACTTTGGCCAAAGGGACTTCCTCCCCTCAGGAAGAATGCAGTCAACATCACTCCTTACATGAGCAAAGAAAAGGACACTTTATGATTAAAAGGAGGGTTTTTTATAGATTTGGGGTGACTGCAAGAATATTTGCTTTCCCAGGACTAAAATTCAGAAACACAGTCGATAATAAATTAACTTCTGGTTAACAATCAACAATGAACCTTGAATCACACGTGTATTTGCTCTGCAGTGAAGTATAAGAAATATTGTTCCAGAGAGTGCTGGGAAGGCAGGCGTTGACTTTGCCAATTAATGTCAGCATAATGTTAAGTAGGACGAAGCGCTGACAACAGGAGCAACCTTTAAAGTTGACTAGAATTCAAAATGGAGGAACTTTAGTTAAGCAAATACAGAGAGGCAAAGAGAGAGTTCCTTTAGCTGAGACATTTAAACAAGCAATATCCTCTGTGAATTGAACTGTCCAGGGCATTGAGGCCACGTCCACACTGGACTGTTATAGCGCTATTATTCCACTTTCAGTCTCCTATGGAATTCTGGGGTTTGCAGTTTAGGGAGGGGCCTTTAGAAAGCCAGAGAGCTCTTGGGCCTCGGGAAACTACAAACCCCAGAATTCCACAGGACCTTGAAAGTGGTACCTAGATCCATCAAAACTTGCAAATATATACAAGTTGGAAAATAAAGCATGTTGGAAATGTTCACAAGAAAACGGAACCTTTTATCACATGTGGTGGAAGTGTTGTAAAGCTAAGGTTTATTGGAGAAATATTCACAAGTCAATGACAGAAATTTTACAAATAGAGTTGCCTATGACACCTGAAATATATCTTTTAAATATGTTGCATCAGATTGATAAGAAATAGATATATAATAGATATGAATATATATATATATATATGAATATATATATACAAGAATGGATACAGAAGGTTTTAGAATTTATTATTTTAGAAGACCTCACACTTAATCTGCGGGATAGAAAGCAGACGAAAAAACTTGATGATTTGAGATCAATTAAGACAGTAATAGAAGAAAATTGGACATAGATACGAAAGGAGTAGAATAGATGGGTAATTTTATATGGCTATGATGAGAAATAGATCTGTATAAAATAATATGTAATACGTATACTATAATATGTAATTTAAAGAAGCCAGTCTACATTAGAGAATTTATGTTTATTGAGATCACGATAAGTTACTTAAATAGAGGTTCTATCAAGAGATGAGGGGAAGTTATAAGAGAAATGGATAGATTGTATGATAACATGGTAAATAAGCTTGTTGTTGTTTTTTTAATTTGAAAATATGACAATACAAGTATGTAATGTGAATAACAGTTGCTTTAATAAAAATATTATAAAGAGGGGAAAAAAGAAATTGCAAAAGAAAAAAGAAAAGTGGAATAATAGCACTAGAATAGTGTGGAAAGGGCTGGTGTCGTCTTTGCCACAACTGAGCGCTGGCAGTGAAGTCCAAGGGAACAATTTGAGCGAACTGATCCTTCTGCCCGAAGGGGGCTTCCCATATGAGGACATTTCACTCGAACTCTAAACCAAAGTCAACCGCGCCTCAATTAGATTAAATTAAATGATTTAATTTTAAACGATTAATTGGATTACAGTGCAGGGATCTTATAAGTACCGGTCGTCTCAGCCACAGCCTTTCTTCCTAACAAGCACAATGGACTTTTGTCAGTAACAGGAGTATTTTGACCAAGTTAAAAAAATAACACCTCCCATAGAAAATAAATAAGACCGAACAAAGGAAGTCTAGGAATCCTGCTCTTTGGGGCGAACCAGCCCCCAAGCTACTGTTTAAAAAAATTAAATATCCCGCGTTTCCCCGTCCCTGCCCCGACCTGCCTTTTCCGGGAAGCTTCAAGCTTTGTCTCCGAAAAACTACATCTATGTCACCCCGTTCCTATCTCTATTGTTCTGCGTCCGCTGGAATGAACCAATGAAACTCTTCCACGCATGCGCACTCTGCACTTCGAGTGCGTTCTGTTCCCGCCCCGCAGACGAGGCTTTAGTTTCCGGGTTGGAGTGTAAGTGCGATGGGCGGTGACGGGGTGGGGCGTCGGTGGGTTAGAATTTTGGCGCGTCGTTGGAAGGACGGGAGCGGCGAGTGTGGACGGAGAAGGTCCTGCGGGGGAAAAGGAGGAGGATCGGTAGGTAAGAGGGTCTCGGTTTCTTTAGAAAGAGGGGCCTGGGTGTAACCAGGGAAGGCCGATTGAAATACGAGGCGGAGGATGGAATCTTTATCGGGGGTATGATCTGCATGCGGGAAACTGGACTCCAAAAAGGGAGAGCATTCCCTGTACTTACTGTGGATAACGAAGAACACGGATACTGAAACACAGTTTTTTTCAATGAATGATGTAGATCTTCGATTGAGTATGCAGCTTGGAGAGGAGACCCTGAAGCTTGACAAAATTTTGGAATCTAAGAGAAAATAGGCTTTATAGCCATTATTTGCAGTCCAAAGCCAGTGGACAACTGATAAAAACATGAACATTAACAACATGTAGTTCAAAATGTTTTTGAACTACCTTTCAGTGTCAGTAAGTGAAACCATGGATATGGAGGACCTATGGTGCTTTTAAAAACACCAGTTTGATTCTTGGAACTGAAGACTTCTGCTTATTTTTCATTTCAGCCTAGCCCTTAATTACACTTTTGGCTAATTGAGAAGAGATAACCAACACAAAAGGTTGAAATATTTATCTTGGGATTGTGTGAAATTTTTTATGAAACTTGAAAAATAGATTTTATTAGGTCTCATGTGTTTGTGTTGCCCTTGTGTCCCTCTAGAATCAAGAATTCTTTTGTGAAGTCTCTGCTGGTGCTGCTGTTAAAATGGATGGTGAGTTTTGTCTCTGGTTTTAAAGACATACATCATGCGAGACTTATAGCTCTGTGCTGTTCAGGTACTATGCAAACTCAGTTTCGGCTACTTGAGCTGAGGGAAACAGAAGAAGGTTCTCAGATTTATCACCCACTGAGAGCAGTGATCAGAACCATGCCATGCTGTTTTAAAAAATCTTTGTAATGCATGTGATTCAGTTGGGTGGAAAATAGAATCTAATTCTATAGTTTCAATTACCCACCCACCCCCTTTTTTTAAAAAAAAGTCTGGGGTTGGCAACTTCAGGTCTAGATGCCAGTTTCTGCCCAGGCACCCTCTAGGGCTTCACAAACTGCAGAAATGCCCAAAAAGTGCTTTGAAATCCATTTCTTGTTTTGATTTTTTTGATTTATTTATTTTATGTTAAACGGAGCAGGGGGTTCTTGTGGCCTGTTTAAAAGATAAGTCACAACTCCTAGGAGAGGCAATTCACTTTTGCAGGGAGAGGGAAGGAAAAGAGTTACTAGATGGACTTGGGAAGGATGCATGGGCCACAGAAACAGCCCTGAGGGGCTGCATGTGACTTCAGGACCTGACCTACCCCATCCCTGATTAGGGGTAGTCAGTGATGAAGGCCAGAATTTCAGCAGTGCTAAAACTCAAGTGTAAGAAAGGCAACTTAGCTGTATTTGTGTGCTATCTGAGGCCCTCTCAAACTGCACAGTTATAGCACTGTGATTCCCCTTCAGTTGCCATGGCAAGAACCACAGAGTCATGGGGTTTGTAGTTTGGTAAGGATCTAGAATTCTCCAACTGAGATTCTAAGTACCCCTCCTTAAACTGCATATCCCAGGATGGAACCGTGACATTTAAAGTGTAATCATTATGTTTTTATTGTGTGTTCTGAAACAATCTTTGGCCCTTTCAGTGGCGGAGCTTGGAGTGTGTGGAGGGGGAAGCGAAAGGGACGTGTGGCCATGGTGCTTGGGGGTCTGGCGATGGCTGGGACACCCCAAAAATATTGCTGCCTGTGGCAAACCATCCTCTGTCCCTACACAACTGGACCTTGCTCTGCTTAAAAATGAATGATTAAAAGCCACTGCTTAAGCATTTTAGGTGCTAGCTAAAGACTTTCTCAAGGAAGACCACCATAATCCAACAAGGGTCTCTGGCTTTTGTTTCACTTTTTTTGCTCTTAATCTTCCAATATGTATATAGCTAACTGTTTTGTTTCAGTGCTGCAACCATAGGTGTATCTCTCCTGGCTCATTTTCTGGACACTTTGATTAATTCTACCATTTGCGTGTGTGACTTCAAATTGCCTCTCAATTTATAGTGATCCCATGAATTTCATAGGATTTCCTTAGGCAAGGAACACTCAGAGGAGCTTTCCCATTGACTTCCTCTGAAATTTAGCCTATAGCAGCTGGTATTCCTTGCTGATCTCCATGGCTGGCTCATATTTTTAGGGTTCTTGGTTTATATATTGAATGTCCTGCAGTACTGGCAAGATGCCACCAGATGCCTCTCTCTGCTGTGATCTGAGTAGAACTAAGGCCTCAACATGCCCAGTAACCTGTTAGGTTCCCTTGGCTGTGAAACAGTCTTAATTTGGATTTCCAGTTGCACTTATGCCTGCCAGTAAGAAAAGGATAATCTTCAACAGATGTAAAGAGCTGGAGAAATTTCCAGCTTATGTATAAAGCCAACTGTGTACTGTAGTCCGCTAATGCTCTAGTGTTCTATATCTGTTGAATATTCCCGCTTCCTTGTAGTCAAGGCATACCGTGTCTTCTACCAGAGGAATTATACGAGGTGAAGAGCACAGAATTTCAGCTGAACAGATGGGTTACAATCAGAGATTTCCTTATCCAGTTCTTTAATTGCACCAGGGATCAAATTCCAGATATCAGACAAAAATGCCTAAATCCAGGTGCTGGTTCTAATTAGAGTAGACAGATTGAAACAATGGAATTGACATAAATATTTATTTACCATTCAGCAGTGAGTGTATTCTAGTTGATACTAGTAGTTGGCTTTAGGCCTTAGGCTGCAATTCTATACACACATTCCTGGCAGTAGCACCTACTGAATTCCATGGGACTTTTCTGAATAGAGGCATATAAGATTGCACTTTCCTTGCATTGTACTGAAAAGAGAGTTTTAAAAAAACCTTCATTCAGTAGGATAATGTTTATGGGAGTTCACTTCATAATTTTTCCCATCTCAAAATTAAACAGTTTGGTAATATGCCTAGATTTATCTTTGTCACTGAAAGCTCAAGTTGTCTCAATAGCTCAGAACACTTTTGGCCTGGTTCAGCTGGCCTGCCTTCTATGACCATTCCTGGACAGGAGTAGCCTAGTCACAGTATACATGTTTTGATGTGAACCATATAGATTGCTACAGTGTGTTCTCTGTAAACCTGTAAACCCTTGAGGTCAACACAGAATCTGCCAATAGTGTAGAATGCAGTGGCTAGGTTGCTGTCATAACTGTTTCTTTAAAGAAGTTTCCTGAATGTCAGTATGCTTCTAATCCAGGTTCAAAATGTTAGTGGTGATGTTTAAACCTCTAAACATTCTGGGATATTTAGATGGTTCCTCTCCTTGTAAATAGTTGATGCAGTTGAGCTGAGGAGGCAGCTTTGTCCAGTCTTGAAGATATCACCACTGTTCCATCTGCATAGTAGAAAAAGCCAGTCAGTAAGAGATGGCCAGTAGATTTTGGGTTAGCCTGGATAGTCCAGTGCTGCTCTTTGCAGCCAGAGAAATAGCAAGGATGTTTGAGGGCTTCAATCTTAGCAAATTTATATCTGGAATGACCTCATAGGCTCTAGAACTGAGCTACGTCTCTCCCCCTGTTTTTAGAGCAAATGGGATACTGAATTGGCTTAAGTACTGCAACTAAGCTTTGTTAGTTTTCTAGTTAAGGTTGTATTTAGATAGATTGTGTTTGAGTATGCTGTAAGCTTGACTTTTTATTTCTTTCCAGACAATGATAACTTAGACCTGTTGGCCTCTCTTTTGGAAGAGAATGAGGCAACCACAGAGCAGGGGTCTGAGGAGAAAGACATGGATAACGTGGCTGCAGCTAGTGATCTGGATGAATACGACAAGCTCTTTGATGAAGAAGATGAAGAGTCCTACACTGAGGAGGTGGACAGCAATGAAGGGGAATCCAGTGGCCCCAAGGAAAATGTGGCTGAGTTGTTTGGAGATGTGGGGGACCTCTCAGAAGAGGAGCAGGAGAAGGACTCTGTGCAGGGAACACCACCTTCCCTAGCTGTTGAGCAAGCAAAGGAGACCACCAATCAAGCCCTGCAAGGTTTCTTAAAATGTTGTTATTTATAACAGAATAAGGTTATCCACTGTCCAAATATGGGGCTTTTATTGTAAGCCTGTTTGGCAATTCAAAGGGAGCTAGTGCATCATCTGATCCAGGCATTGCTGCCTTTACCATTCTTGTTGTCATGATGTCTTAAGCAACTTGTAGCCCAAGAGCTGTATGCAACCTTCAGCCTAATTGCAAAAGCCCTGTGGAAATGATCAGAAGTCCAGTAAGAAGGATCTTTACCTTTACCTTTACCTTTGACAGTCTGTTGGAAAGGGGGAGAGAAAGGAAGAAAGAGAGTAAGGGTTGGCAAATTGTATTAAGGGAGATCTTTGGAAGGGTTGAAAGCTTTACGACAAACCCAGAATTTGAAGTTTCTTGGTATCTTCAGTTTTGCTTCCTTTTTGTGTTTTGTCTATATTGTGTTCACTGACTTATAGCTGACACTATTCATCTGACCTCGTGCTTAATAACAGAATGTTTTTTTTTTTAGTATAAAAATTATTCATTTTCTTTCCCAGATGAGTTGAGAAAATTGCAGGAACAAATGAAGAAACTACTGGAACAATTAGAAATGACAGCAATAGCACAACCGGTCAATGCTGGCCCTAGCAAGAAAACTTCTGGTAATTAGGCACTTTTCCTTGTTATTTGTTCAACATCCAGTTCCATGTTTATAAGTAGATTATATCAGCAGGCTGTTGTTAAAAATATTAAAGCAGGGAAACATTTGTTTATCACACATTCTGCTATCTGAATGCTACTCTGAAAGCCTAATTAAGCAAGTAGCTGAACTCATTACTATAGAATTCAAAGTCAGTATTGGGGTGACAGTTTTATTAGACCAACCAAAAGGTGCAAAACACATCACACACTATACCTTTTGTCACCTCAGTATTGACTTTGGATTTTTTTTTTTATGGTCAACACCACTATCCCTGCAATTTTATTTATTATAGCAATGTTTTAGGTTTGTTGGTGTATTCCTGGGCATATTAAAAATGATAACTAACTGACATCACCTATAAAGTTTTTATATGGTATAATGGCAGTTCTGATTATTAGAAATGTTAATAGTGTTTATTTTTTGCCTCAAAATGGGAGACACATGTTATATCTCCAAATGAATGAGTTATTTTTTTGTAGAAAAGCTAGAAAGCCAGAGCATGGAATAATGTTATTTTAAAAGATACAGTATGGAATAATTTGGAATCTGGTAGTGAAAATTACCGAAACAAAGTAAGACATATTGCATATGGCATGGAATGATCGCTTGGATATCTTATTTTCCCATCTCACGCTTGTATCATGTTTGGTTTAGGTGCTAGAACAGTGGTTCTCAGACTATCTGATGTGAGGAATGAGCAGTATTTTTTTTCAATATGCCAGAGATTGGTACCATATCTGTGCACATTGGCTTCAGTTGTCTCTTTATTGGAAAGCAGCAGCCAGTGGCTCAGACCATCACTTGGACTAGCAGTTTGCTATAGTATTTCTAGGAATATATATCTGTGCTTTCAGAATGGTGCCTGAATTTCCTAGTATGTCTAGAATAGCACTGTGTAAAGGCTTATTTAATATGTAAAGATTGCAATGTAAGTTTTAAATACTCCTTAATTTGTTGATCAGATAAATCACCTGCTGCCTTCATAAAAGAAAGGAAGCCTCCAAAACTTGAAGAGTCACCATGCTTTTCAGCCCAGCTCAACAATCCTTTCCCACCCTCCAAAATCCAGTACCACAAGCCAATTTCTGTTTCTGGTACAGTACTTTGTTTCCCTCTGTTTCAAGGGTGATGTGCTCTTCTGAAGGATGTGTACGTGAGAAAAAAATTTTCAGGAAATATGCATGATATTTGTTGATTTCTACAACAAGAATGTCAAATGTAAATCTGGCCACTGCAAATTTTCATAATTATGCATGCAGAATTTAGAATGTTTTGGGCTTAGGAACCTGCCCACTGTGGCTCACAGTCATTAAATTTCAGGAATAAGTCAAAAAGCAGTATTTGGTACTGAACTGGTTGCTTGACTTTGTTCTGTGACCATGGGAGCCTTTAGCTAGCGTTTTATGAAAGCTGTTAATTTCTGAAAAGAAATTTTGCAACTGTGATATATGATCTGCAGCCTTAAAAGAAATTGCTTGCCTTAGCAATCATCAATGGATTCTCTGATCTTGATAGAATTTTCCATTTCTTATGTAGACTCTTATATTTTGACTACCGTTTTTTCACAGTTTATATTCTTTTTCCTGTTCTTCTTAGGGAATAAAAGCCATATTTTAAACCCTCATCCAAGTTTGTCACCTCAGCCTCTTAAATCCATCACTGGGAATACATCCATCATGGGTAGCAGTCAGAAATCTCAAATGCTGAAGAGTTCCAGTGTAAATAATAACGAAGTCTCCTTGGAAATCTACTCAGGACTGAGATTAAGGTCAGCCAGCTGTGTGGAAAATGGTTGAATTTGTTCTTTGGATATGGTTTATGATCTAAGAACGAAACAGTATACCCACAATGCTGGGGGCAGGTTTGCAAAAATTCTGCACCAAGAAAAGTTAAATTCAGCAGTCTGCACAAATGATGTAACACTGAGTATATAATTTTATTCCAAGTGTAATATTTATGGGGAAGCCTTGTCAGAGTACTCCCTTAGCTTGTTCAGAAACAAAATTCTGAGATTTCACCAAGCATTTTCTAAATATTTTCAGACAATTTATTTCTGCTTTTTTCCTACTTTTAAAAAAATCAGAGCAAAGATTCTTAAGAAGCTTAATTCTGTATCTAGTACTACATTCTGAGCATTTTGTAGATTCTAAAACTTCTCAGTCTTCTCTCTCTCTGATTACCACTTGTCTAGCTTATGGTGACTAATAATTAGATAAACACCCTCTAAGTGAAGGTTGCTTAGCTGGCTTCCACCTTGAAGTTGTGGTGGAAAGTTTCCATCATTTTGTCCTTCTAACAGTCTTCTCTTTGTTTTCAATTTAGAAAACCCCGTGTATCCTCAGTTGAGATGGAAAGAAAAATGTCAGGGCGGAAGCTTATTAGACTTTCTCTATTACAAGACAAACTCACTTCAGTGAACCTCGAGGAAACAGACTGGGTTACGTTTGGAGTTATAATAAAGAAAATCACTCCTCAGAGCTCCAATAATGTAAATGGTTTCGTGATTTTCTTTCTCCTTTACTGAATTAAAAATACAGTTCTGCATAACTTATTGGCTATCTCCAAATTCTTGTTTTCAAACATAAGCTGCTGTATTAATTCTGTTTTACCTATAGTATTGCTTTTCTACATGTTGCTCAGGCCAGGTATTTTAATCAGCATCATAACCAAATTCACAAGCCCTTTTACACAAAAACGCCACTCTGGAACTCTTCCACCTTATTTTGGTTAGAAGGGGTCTTATTTGCTCCTGTTAGACAAGAAACAGTTGGAATCCTTTTCTGATTTCCTGCAAATCTCCCAGAGCTCTAACAGTAAATCCCAATTTTAAAAAGTGTTTCTCTGTGTACATATGAAAATTTACCAGTATGAATTTTATACAGTGTTTGTCTGAAAAGCAATTGCAGCAGTAGGTATATTTTAACATTCAGTGTAGCTGCTTTCTACAGTTGGAATGTAATCCTAGACATACTCACTGGCAATTTAAGTGTTACTGAATGTAGTGGTATCATCATGTATGTGCCATCATACCATCATGTATATAGCATTATGCTCTTGGCAGTTGTAATTATGTTAAAAATTATCCAAACAAGGAAATATTGATGTTTTTATTGGCTCTACCTTTCTGTATCTCTTCTAGGGGAAAACTTTCAGCATCTGGCGGTTGAATGATCTGCGTGACTTCAATAGATGTGTTTCATTGTTTCTGTTTGGGGATGTTCACAAGGAGCACTGGAAGACAGACCAAGGCATGGTTATAGGCCTACTCAATGCTAATCTCATGAAACCAAAAGAAGGATCGAATGAGGTAGATATCACTTCACAGGGTTTGCAGGAAAGCCCCTTAACTGCTACATAAGAAAATATTTTCAAGCAGTTTGCATAATGTATATTTTTAGTAGATGTGGCTTGTGGAGAAAATGAGTTTTTTGCCTTTTGTTTCTTCTTAGAACAACCAGTTTGCCGCAATAGTTTCTGATGCAGAGGAAATCTATGGATCCTTTTCTTTACTTAGAAGTCTTTCTTAAAAGTGAAGTAGCAGAAACTGACCTCTCATGATGGCAACTCAGAACTGATGTTTTGGGTTCCATATGGGAAAAAAAGTTGGGGTGTAGATTAAATAAATAAGAAATCTGTGACTTTAAGACCAGAAAAAAAATCCCAGTTCTAGCTGAGCTCATTTGGGGGACAGTATTATATATACTCCTTAGGGAGCATATATAATACTGGCTATAAAACCAGCACAGAAAGTACTAATAGAAACTGACTACATGCCTTTGCCCAGCTACAGTATGTGTCATGAAGTACTATTTGGAATGTTTAGTCTCAGGACTGATTATCCTTCCGTCAGTATTGCAGTGAGTCAAAGCACAGAACGCAGCTGAATTAACACACTTCATCCAACATTGACTGAGATTACAGTCAGATTTTTGGCACAGAAGGAAGGTCCAGTGACAGTTAGCTGAGGAAGGCAGTTTGTTAGGATATATTTCTTTTGGTATTCATTTTTTCCAATAAACAGACTTCTGTGATAATTTACACGTGAAATATTAAACATTAAAACTATGAAGTAAAACATACAGTAGAATAAAGCTAACAGTGGAGAATAGCATTAGTACCACAGATCTAGCTAGTACTCTAGTTAGTACATGCATGCACACAAGCACACATGTTAGAAAATAGCCATTTTTTTTAAAGCTTGAGCTTTTAACATATAGTGGACCAGCCATATTTGCAAGCTTAGGATCTGTGGATTTAACCTATCACCAATTTAAATCTATATAATACTGTACATTTGAATCCACAGCAGGAAGCATGCTAGATGCCTCTTTCTGCCTTTGAGGCAGTGGGGTTCTGTCCCAAAGCAGAAGCAAGCAGTTATGCCACTTTTGATACTGTAGGGGCTTACTGTATAAACCTCATCTCATGAGGCTTCACAATCTCACTGCAAGCCTTGTGAGGAGAGACTTATACAGTAAGCTCATATTGAAAATGGTGTCAGGCAGCCATGGAGGCATCGGCAAGCCCTGGCTGCCAGATAGCCATGCTCATCTCCGGGGGGCCTAGCTGGTGTGCTCACCAGAGGCAAGAGAGTCCAATAATGTGGCACACCTGACAGTCAAGGCTTGCCTCCTTGGCTGTCCTGTGCCAATTTTTAAATATGGTCTTATGGTATAAGACTCACCTTGTGAGGCTTCACAGTGTCTCTGCAAGCCTCATGAAGCTGACTTGAGCAATCTTGATTTGCATCCACAAGGGGTCCTGGAACCAATCCTTCACAGATACAGCAGGTCTCTGGTACCTGTATTGAAACTGAAATCTGGATTGCGATACAATAATAATCACATTGCAACTGTTGCAAAGTTTGTAAATAGCGTTATTGTTCATGTACAGTAGAGGAGGGCAATGGCAAAACACCTCTGAGTGATTCCTGCCCTAAGAAAATCTGATGAAATTTATAAGATTGCTGTAAGTCAACAAGTGACCTGAAGACACATGCTCAACTTTTCAGAATAGCAATTTAATTTTTTGTTTAAATTTTAAAGACACTACTTTGTGAGCTTTTCTATAGGGTGTCTGCTCCATAATGGAAGTTGCCAACACTGGAGATCCCTCCCCTTAATAGCCACATCCAAAATTTCATTTGGTGAGGAAATCTGAGGAATAAAAACAGACTTTTTGAGTCCTGAATTCCTTGCCCTACTTGTACAGTATTATGTCTGTCATAAGGACTGAAAGAACATTCCAATACACAAAGGGGAAAAATAAGAAAGCGGCTTCTTCAGTGTCCAAAAACCCACAGCAAGGAGAATCCTCTTCAAGTTCATTCCTCATTTTTTCTCAGTCCTCAAATATTGAAGGACTATTTTTACCCCCACACCTCAGGTTCACTTATTTCTTGTTCAGTACAAAGGCAGGAGGGTGGGGGGAGCTCAGCGGGGAGGATCATCTGGAAGGGCTGTGTTCCAGTTAACTGGCACACAGCAACAATGTCTGCATCATCATGAATTAGGTATCACCACACAGGTGGCCAGGCTATCGTCTCATCCTTATCTGGCTTCTTCTCCCGATGTTGTGCAGAGGTAGGGTGATGGGATCCTGGAATGCTATAGCCTCCTGATCTTTGCTTGACTCCCCCCCCCATGTTGTGTGGGAGGGAGCCAATAGACGACCATGGAAGGCTATAGTCTCCTCAGTACTCGTCCAGCTTTCCCCTTCTAATATCAGAAGGGTAGGAGAAAGCCAGACTGGGAAGGACCCTCACCCATCTCCCCCACTGCCCTTCCAGTGTTGCCCAAGAAACCCCCTTCCCCCTCATCCTGCTGCTGGAAACTTTCTCCCCCCTTAAGACATCTTCAAATGTAGTTTTTGAAGACATCTGGCAACAGGGAGAAAATTGATTAAATTATTAATTCTCTCTTGCAGGAACAAATAATTCAATACAGCACTTTAACCACTGTTGTATTTCTAATTGTAGAGTACAACCTTCCCTTCCCCAATGTATTTCATTTCTTTGACCCCCCTTTTATTTGATCAAGCCTCATGTTTGAGGCTTCAGTCAGATAGGTGTTCCATAGGACAGGAAATTGGCTTGAGTAAAGGTCATACCAGTGGTAGTGTATAGTCAAGGAAGGCAGATGGCATAGACCCAAGCAAGGATGGATATGCATCTGCATGTGGAAACAAATTATTCCATCCTTTTTCAGATTTCTGCAACACTTGGAAAATTTGCACCATCCCACAGCAAAACACAGTGTTAATCTGAGACTTTGCCTTAATCTTTACCTATTTTCAGGAAAGCTAAAAAATTAAAATTATCCTCAGAATAAATGTGACACAGATATCAGCAGTGCCCAGGTGCACTTTTGTATCAAGAACCCATTTAAGGCTAAGAAAATAGTTGTATTCTCAGCTGGTGGCAGATATATGTATGTCACACATACATACACCCTGTGAAAAAGCTGAATGAAAAACTGAAGAAAGTGTAAGGGGCTTTTATGTATTTTCAAGTCATTTCGGATTTACGGCAATCCTAAGGTGAACTTATCACCAGGTTTTTTGGGGCTGAAAACTTGTAACAAATCTAAGATCACCCAGTGTATCTCAGTGACTGGGTGGGGAATCGAACTGTGGCTTCCACTCAAACCACTACAACACGCTGGCTTCTAGGGGGTTACAGATACATTATTAGGTTGTTTTTGTTGATTATAAATTCAGGTGGTGATGAAGGAAACATCTAATATGTAGAGCAAAATAAACACTTTTGTTGATTTAGTAGATAAATGTCTTGCTTTTTGTCCAGAGTACTTTTTTTGAATCATGACACTTGGTCAGTATCTCCAGGGAAACGCATTAAAGAGAGGGAAGGACATTAAGATAAATCTCCTGAGCCATCAGTGTGCTTTTTCATGATAGGTTTGTGTGTCAGTTGATCATCCCCAGAAAATCTTGCTTTTGGGTGAGGCCATGGACTTGGGAACCTGCAAGTCTAGGAAGAAAAATGGAGAGCTCTGTACACAGCTGGTTAACCTGGTATGTATGTCTCACTCAGGAGTATGTCGTCTGTGTGCCCAGTAAGCACTCATTTGATTGTTATCTGAAGGTAATTTAGGTTTCCTTATGGTATTTGTCACAAGCCCAGATATCAACCGCAGGAGGGTCAAAGGGTCAAATGACTGATATGGCCAAAGGTAACATCTATAATTTTTTGACTGAAAACTCTCCTGTATGTATGAGTGCATGGTTGCAATGAAGAACACAAAGAGAGAAAAAGACAGTATATTATTCAGTCGCTTAACTGTTAAGTAATATATAGTAACTCCTATCCCCATGGCATGATGCACACTCTGATTTATCTACAAGGAAACTTTACAGCAGTTCATACAGCTCATCAGCCAAAGATTCATCAGATTCACTGCAGTTTTCAGTTTCAGATTTTTGAGTCAAACTGAGTTTTCTCTGAGAGGAAACAAAATATGCAGGGGCCTTGGACTTAAGGACTTGTTAAAGTCTGGTTTTGAATCTCTCCAAAGTGGAGTTATTTTCAGCAGCAGTAGCTTGCCTCACAGGGACTACTCCAATTGTATTTTATGTTGTAGCCCACCTCAAGCTTTGGAGAGAGATGTGTAAGAAATAAAAATGTATTATTACTTGTTATTATTATTACTTACTAACATTAAAAACCTTGAGCTTAGTTCACATGTTTCTTTTCTGCCCAGCAAATGAAATGAGATCTTCAGCTTCAGAAATTTCTGTAGTTAGGTTTCTTATCAATATATGCAGACTTTAAGCAGTGTACAAAAACTAGAATGGTGTACGCTATGATATTAAGATGTATGATAAAGTATAATATATTATGATATATTATGTCTTACTGTATAATTACAGTATGTGTTGTCCTTTTAAATTTTAAATTCAAATGCATATTTATGTTTATTTTTATGTTTTTATATAGCCCCTGAAGAAGGCAATAGAAACATATATAGGCTGAAACACGTTGGATTTTTCTAAAATAAAACAGCCATCTATTGAGTACTTTGAGACATGTCTCCAGTTTTTCCAATGGATCCTATTGAGTTCTTTCCAGTTTTCATCTCTTCTTGTTTGTGGGGCACACTACCCTTTTGTTAGCTCAGAACCCCCAAGAATCCTCTTGAAATTCTGTCTGATATTTCTTCATCAACCCTACTGAGACATTAGTAAGGGGTTATGGGAGTTGTAGTCGAAAACATCTGCAGGGTCAGATGGTCCACACACCTAAGGTAAACCCTGGTTCCAAGGCTGAAAACCCTGTCCTAAGGCTCTAATTCTTACTTTTAAGATTACAGGTTTTTGTATTCCTGGGGAATAAGCTTTCTGATAGCCTTAAAGTTTCTGCAAAACTACATTGTCTACAAATGGTTCTCATTATTCGCATTTCACAGCAGACTTTGATTACTAAGTAGACTTTGAGGTTTCATCCTGCCCAGCTTTTCCCTTTTCTTCTTTCAGAACGAATGCGAGTATTGCCAGTATCATGTACAATCCCAGTACCGAAGGCTCAGTTCAAAGCGAGCAGATCTTCAGTCAACTTTCTCGGTTAACCGGGCTCCAAAACGGACAGCAAAGAAGAACCTTGGTTTGAAAGAAAGGCTTTGCCAGGATGGATTTTACTATGGAGGAGTTTCCTCAGCGGCTTATGCAGCTTCTGTGTAAGAGAATGGATATTTTCCATGCCTTTTTGTAGATGTTCGCCTTTTGAAGGTTTTTGACAGCTTGTCTGAATGCAACGTTATTAAATCTGTTGAAAAGCACGTCACTTTTGCTGACACTCATACTTGTACTGTAAGTGTTTTACATCCACAATAACTGCCACTGTCATCTTGTATGAAGCAAATATTGTTGCTGAATTGCATTTTTAGATAAGGCAAAGCTGTGGAGCAGCTTTTTCTAATCAGGCATTCCATGCCCATGTGTTTACCTACAAGTCCATCATGTTAGATGAAAGAGGCAAATGAGACACGAGGTAGGCATAAGCTTTGGTGCAATTTGGAATAAAACTGATTAGAACTGGCATTAAACAAGAGGTCCATAGAAAAGGTGTGTTTGAGATGGGCTGGAAGTTAAGGAGACTGTGGAAGAGCTCTGAATAGTATGATCAGAGCTTGGTAATGTTACTTTTTGGATTAAAAATCCCAGCCAGCATGGATGGAGTCAAAAAGGTAACATTTTCAGGTTCTGGTTAGAATGCTTACTAAGGGATCTGTTAATGCAGGACTACTCAAAGTAGTGGTACCTGAACCAGTGCCAATCAGTGCCTGGCAAGTTTTTAGGAAAGAAACAAACAATTGTACCCAGTGGGCAGAAGTTTAGTGCCAGTCCCCCACTGCAAATAGTGTAAGCAGTACTGACTTAATGCACAATTCCTTACTGCTTGACACCTTGTATAACCTTCTTGTAATCACAATCGGAGTGGATTTCTCTTTACTTTTTCAGTACATACTTATGTGGGTGATAATGTTCGTTCTTTGAAATCCACTCAAAGTGCTCCTAATACTGGAAAAGTGAAACATGGCAAAATAGGTCTCTGTTGCCCTCATACTCTGGATTTCCTCTTTCCCTGTGTTAATGGATGCTAATTATAACATTCAGAAAACAGTGAATTAAGGCTGGCTGCTTGTTGCAAGCTGTTAAACTATAGAATGCCTAGAGTGTATCAGCTCTGATCAGATTTTTTTCTACAAAAGAGGGGATGTCATATTCCTTCTGCTATTTATAGCCAAGGTTGTATCCCAGTTGTATGGTTCACAATTATATGCTTCCAATAATTTCAACTCCTTTGAAATGCTGCAGACTAAATTTCTCGGGAGTGTATGTACCATCCCATTCTGTGTATCGAACACAGCCTTGCAACTTGGGGCAGGCCTGATCTCTGTCAAGGCCCGTGTCTGGACTCTTAGAATCAATGGCCAGCTAAAACTTTTTTCCTCTACAACTGCACTTGCTTCTCTAACACTAACTCATTGCTTCAACAGTCTGATTGGAAGCAGTTCCTAAACAAGAAACTTTCATCATACAGGTTTTCATCTAGTGTTTAATTGCACTTCGCTCCAGTAATGTTAAATCTGTCATCAAATAATAAGGGACATAGAATTACAAAATCACTTGAGTTTAGTCATCAAATACCCCATTCTTAAAATTACTAGGAAGCCTCTTGGCTGCCCTAAATATTTGACAAAATTTACAATTTCTAATTATAAGAAAGCATTTACATTAGCACAATTTAATGTTCTATATTCTGTTTTACTGGAGAGAAAATATCAGAGGATGCCATATCATGAGTGTATCTGTCCCTGTGCAAATGAGACAGTAGAAACTCTCACCCATGTCCTTTCATACTGCCCGTTTCACCAAGGAAGACATCTTGCTTTAATCACCCTTATGCTACAGAATATTTCTGACAGGACAGAAGAATTTTAGAAGAATCCTTTCCCTTCTGCTTTCCAACCAGGACACACAGATTACAGATAAGGTCGCTAGATTTTGTGTGACTGCCATTGCTCCTTGTGGACAGATGATAGATTAGCACATAATGGCAATGAAGTGTTCTCTCAGACGTTTTCAGGCAGCCGTATGGGGCTGGGATGATGTACAAACTTGGAGCTTAGGTAGAGTGTTTTGATTTGTTCTCTTCTATTGTTAAATCTAAATGTTATGTGTTTATTTTATTTCATTCTATTCTTTTTTATGTCCCTTATGGTAAAAATCATCTCTGTTTTTTATACTGGCGTATGACTGTAATAAATTATTCATCGATTGATTGAAGCTACTAAACTGTATTCTGAATTCCTTCTTTAGTGCAGCAGCTGCCACTCCTAAGAGGAAAATTCAAACCACTCTGTCCAATTTGGTTGTGAAAGGAGTTGATGCAGTTCTTCAGGAAACAAAGCAAAGACTGGGTAACTCTTTTTTCCCCTGAATGTTCAATTGCTCTTAAGTACCAGTGTAGTTCAAAACTATTAACAGCAATCATGTCCTTTCATAACCATTACAGTATTTGCAAATCCATTTCAAATTGAGGATTATGGTTATTGTCAGTGTTAATATTGGTGCACAGGGTAATAAGAAACCATGCTTAATGCTGGTAAGGGAAGACAGGGCATGTTTTGGAGAAAGGCAGAGGTGCATTTCCAGAATGGGCTAAGGCAGAAAGAGTGTATGCTCCATAGGCATGGTCCCAGTTTGCAGAGTATAGAATATAATTGTCTGCAAACTGATAGCATCCTAGTTTTGGCCTTCTTTTTGCACTCAGCTGTATAAAATTGACTCTTCATTTTATATGATTGTGCTAAATTAGCTTCCTCATCTGTTCTTGAGACTTTGCAGGGCTAGAAGGAGGTCAGTGTTAGTAGTTCACTTTTAAAATTGTCTTTATAGCTCTGAGGGCTAGTCATGAAGGCCCCAAACTGTGACATGGTCTCTTATGTTTCAGGTTTGCCAAAGCAACCTTTGTCTTGTTCAGAGGAATTCAAAGAACTGTTGTCAATGCCCTCTTTTGGAGCACGAAATCTAAATAAACACTTGGCCAAAGCCAGTGCACTAGGTATGTCTGAAGGAAAAATATGATACACTCAATGTTTACTGAGTAAAACTGCCTTGTCTTCAACTTTATTTTCTCTCTCCAGGAAATAGTGGGAAGCAAAATCCAACTTTCCAGTCCATCTCTGCTTCAGCCTTGCTTAAGCAACAAAAGCAGCAAATGCTGGAAGCAAGGAAAAGGAAGTCTGAAGAGCTACAGAGGAGGTAGCATAATTATAATAATCTTTTTTTTTTATTTGTTACTCACCTCTCCCCAAGGCTCAAGGAAAGGTACAACATAGATACAATTAAAGACAAGTTATAGCTAAAATACGCTCAAATACAAATATACCATAATTAAAATCTGTCTTCATTAAAAGTACAATTAAAGGTACAAGTACAATTAAAACTACAATTAAAAATAGACTGGGTTGGCATGCCGGAAGAGATAGGTCTTTAGCACTTTTTAAAATTCAGACAGCATATTTTGCTGTTGGATCTCTTTCGCAAGTCATTCCACAATCTAGCGGCAGCCAATGAGAAGGTCCACTGGGTGACTTTTGCCAGTCTAGTCCTGGATGGCTGAAGTAAATGGCCCCCAGAGGACCTGAGTGTATAGAGAGAGTTGTATGGGAGGAGGCAATCTTGCAAGTAACTTGGACCCAAATCGTGTGGGGCTTTGAAGGTAATAACCAGCACTTTGTACTTTGCCTGAAAACTAATTGGCAACCGGTTGAGTGATTTTAATATTGGTGTGGTATGTTGTATTGGTGTGATATATATTGTATCTGTAATCAGTCTGGCTGCCATATTTTGGACCAGTTGAAGTTTCCAGTCTTGGTACAAAGGTAGCCCAATGTACATCGCATTGCAGAAGTCCAACCTTGAGGTTACCAGCACATGTGCTACCATCTTTAGGTCATCCAATTCTAGGAAGAGATACAGTTGGCATATCAGACAAAGCTGATAATAAGCATTCCTGATCGTTGCATCTGAGTTAACATTGGAAGGCATGGATCCAGGAGCACTCCCAAGCTGCAAACGCAGTCTTTCAGGGAGAGTATGGCCCTATCCAGAACTGGTTGGCACACCTCCAACCCCAGATTAAAACCCTTAGTAGTAGGACCCTCTGTCTTATCTGGATTCAGTTTCAATTTGTTTTTCTTCATTCAGCCCATTACCTCCTTCAAGCATTCATTCAGAGGAGACAAGCTATCCTTAGCAGAAACTGTTTTTGAAGGCATGGAGAAATATATTTGGGTGTCATCAGCATACTGATAGCACCTTGCCCCCATGCCTTTGGATGATTGTTCCCAACGTTTCATGTGGATGTTAAAAAGCACTGGGGATATAATGGCACCTTGTAGAATGCCAAATAACACCTCCCTTTTTTTTGAGCAGCAGCTATCCCCAAGCACCACAATCTGGAACCTGCCTGAGAGGTAAGATTGGAATCACTGCAACACAGTGCCTCTGATTCTCAACTCTACCGGGCATTCCAGAAGGATACCACAGTTGATGGTATCAAACGCCCCTGAGAGGCCTAAAAGCACCAACAGAGACACACTCCCCCCATCAATGCTAAGACAGAGATCATCCACTAAGGCGACCATGGCAGTCTCAACTCCGTATCCTGTTCTGAATCCAGCTTGAAATGGGTCGAGGAAGTGTGTGTCATCCAAGACCCATCTGGAGCTGGAAGGGATTTTGTGATAGGCTAGTCCATGAGGACATTTTTTCAAGCATTTTCTTTTATCATTATACATGAAGTTATTGCAAATCCACATTAAATATCCAGCAGTTATGAAGAAATCATATTAGAGAACATTGATATTGGTGTGTAGTGAACAAATAAGGTCAGGTAAATAATAAAAAATAGAGCCATTCCATTCTAGATCAGTATTGTCTGTCCTGGTTGGCATTGATCAGGGTTTCAGATAAGAATCTTAACTATCTAAAACTTAAAATTAGATTTATGGTGGTGCAAAATAATTCCAAAAAGGGGTTTTGCTCTCTCCGCTGTGGCATCCAACTAAGCAGTTTGCTTGTTTGTTTGTTTATTTGTTTGTTTATTTCTCTTTTCCCATTTCTAAACCAGATCAAACTGACCCATTTAGTTTCCCCTTTCATTGGGAGATCTCTCATTTTAAAAAAAAACTCCATACAGTCCCTATTTTAAACTATGTAGTTATATTTGACATCCCTTCAGCTTCCTCATTATGTCCCACAGCCTGGGTGATATGCCTTGGTGTTTGTGAAAAAACAGAACCCACAAGTCTGAAGTCTACCTCTGCCTAATCTAGAGCATAAACACATTTTTACTGTAACGTTATATGTATTGAAAATGTGACCAGAAATACACCCAAGACTTCTGCAGTTGCTCATTGCTTAGTATTGATGGACAAGCTCATTTTCCAAAAAGTGTGTCTGCCATTACTGATCTTCTCACCAGAAGAATAATTAAATTTGTGAGAGATCTCAGGGTCACCAGAACACAGACTGAATGCTATTGTGCCAGCAAAAAGCAGCGGTTTGTATAGACTTTAAATTGTTCCCCACTTGTACCTCACTTACAGGATAATCATGTTTTTGTCTTTCTATTTAAGATTTCTTCAAAATGCAAGTAGGGAAAACATACCAGTAGTACCATCCTCCTTGGGATCATCTACACTCAGGTCTCCAGCTCCAGGGGCTGAGTTTCCAAAATTTGCAAAACTGTCAAGCCCCAAGACTCCTAGACTTGGTAGAGGTATCTCTGAAGGAGACGATGTCCTCTTCTTTGATGACTTGCCTCCTCCAGCACCCAAACTGAATGCCTTGGCAGAAGCTAAAAAGGTAAATAGCTCCTCAGACTCTTAATCCTCCTCTCTGGATATTACCAAATACAGTGAACCATTCATTTAAGTGCTGTTGGTGTGGTTGGAGATCCAACCCTGAGTTGTGTTGGTTTGGGAGATAACATCTTTCTTAGCATAATATGAAGAGCAATGGAAGATTCTTCAGAACGTGTTAATAAGATGTCCCCTTAAATTGGTTAATTTAACTGTTCTTTTGGTTGTGTATAAATTTATTTCTAAGTCAGTCATCCAGTTAAGGAATTTTTAAATTAAGCAACAGGATAATAATATAAACAATAAAAATAAAATGATGTCCTCCAAATTGTGCAGTTTTAAAATGGTGTACTTATCAAATTTTAATTTTAATTTGCACAATCTGACTTACTTTTAATATGGCAACTACAGACTGTGTAATTAAAATAGTTTGGGCAAGCAGAACAAAGGAGTTTGATCTTCAGCTTCAATGACCCTTGCTGGCTTTTCATGCCAGCCTTAATCAAACACCTAGCTATATGCCTAATGCCTTATTTCTGTGCTTGCTTTTTTCCTTCTTCTTTTAAAAGATGGCTGCTATAAACAAACTACGGGCAAAAGGCCAGATCCTATCTAAAGTGGACCCAAACAGCATCAAGCGAAAACGATCTGAGCTTGATATTCTAGACATTTCGGAGAAAGTTGAGAAAAATTTGCCTGTTTCAGAAGGTATGGAACGTACAGAACATATTTATTTTTGTAACCTGCCCCATCACAGGTTCACATGAAATTGAGCTGCATTTGTTCTGCATACAGCTGCAGCAGACTGGCCTCTAAGACTGTTAACAACTGTCTTCTCCAGACACACGTATAAGCTTGTGCACATTCTGAGATCCACCCATAATGTGTTAGCAGATTTGTCCCTGTAACTCACAACAGTTCTGTTTCTTGGGCAAATTTGCTTAACAAATAAGACTCAAATGATCACTTTTTAGGAAATAGTTATTTAATATATATAAAATGATGTAATTTCTGATAGAAAGTAATTTAATCCAGAGAGAGATAGAGCATGCCTAGCCAAGCTGTGTTATAGTTGCACTGTACACTGAAACTGCCCTAAGAACTGCCTAGTTTGTTTCAAGCAAAGATCCATCTAGGCCCTTGTCTTCAGAAGTGGCCAGCCACACTATCCTAGAAAATCTTCTAGAAACGGACATCCCGAGGCTTTTCATCTGGAGCAGTCTTCTCAGTGCTAAGTGTATAAATCGGAACACTAGAAAAGGATACAAGAAGATCTCAGTTGGAATGGCATGATACTGACATGGCAACTGTGATGAACACAAAGCATTATCTGTTGAAATAAATTATACTTTTCAATGAATGGTTAAATCTGCATTTTTTCTCTCTGTTTGTGAAGACAGTGATGCTAGTGCAGAACCTGCAGAAAAGAAACAGCGCCAGCAGCTTGCATATTTGGAATCTGATGAGTTTCAAGAGATACTGAATGCTAGATCAAAACATATGGGTATCCTTAAGGAGGTAAGCTTCTCCCACATATCCTCCTCCAGTGGGCAAGGGAAGGCCTTTTTATTTTGGCAAGCCTTGCTGGTGTTGGTGGCAGTAGTAGTAGTGGGGATGATGATGATATAATAATAACAACAACAACAATAATAATACATATGGGCACCTGGATTACTTGAGATGGCTGAGAAGATGAGGTCTTATTATCAGACAATTTAAACAGTGCAAGTGTCTTTAGGCTTTTAGAAAAATGTCTTTTGATGACTTCAAGAATAAATTGGCAGTACAGCTGGAACAGCCACTTAGAATGGTATCTGCTGCAAATACTGGACCACATATGGAAAAAGAAGGATCTTACCTAGCAGTAGAAAGCAGAGCCAGACAATTTTTACATCTGCCCCACAGTTCACAAAGGAGAACACAGGGGCTGAGATCCTACACTGCCAGATGTAGCTATGAATCTCTTTCTGACAGTTCCATCCCCAAAAACCCTACATCTTAATTCCAACCAAGGCATTTCTCAGGTGCGGCAGATCAGAGTGCCACAGCACTCTCCTGGTTGTGGGTTGTTATGATGAACACTTGGAGGGACCCCCCGTGACATTCCAGCCTGTATGAAATCACTTAATTATAAGATCTGTCTCCATTCTCAGCCAGCAGAAAAGGAGCCATCCATGCAGGAGTTAACTCCTGTCACTACTCAGGCAAGGCAAGGGACCATCTGTATTAAGAAAGTATTTCCTGTTGGATCCCTGGCTCTTCCTTAGTTCTCTTGCCTTGCTTTGTGCAGGAAAGGCTGTATACTCCAGTCCTCCATCGTTCTTTTAGCATTTTTTCTTCCCTTTCTTTCTTCACTTCCTTTTTTTTTTACTTTCTTCATTAGCTTTTTCAGATAATAATAATTTCCTCGTTCTTAGACCCCTCTTTACTCCTCCCCATGTCCCTTCTTCTTCGCTCCATGTGTTATTTTGGGGGTGGAGATGAGGGTGAGGAAGGGGATAGTTAAGACCAAATCCAAAGGCAGTTGCATTTCTCAGAGTCCCTCAGCCCCCTATCATCTCCAAACAGTAAAAGATATGAAAGTGCTCTTATTTGCTCCCCATGGAACCTGTAAAAATGCATACTTGCCAGCAGCCCCCACTGCCACTGCTGCCTCCCTTGGAGCCACCACTGTCAATTGGGCAGTTGATTTAACAGAAGGGGATTTTAACTCCTTAGAAGGTGGTTTTAGTTCTGCCACTGACCTTGAACACGCTGAGGCTGCTGAGCTCACTTAACAAGCTCAACTGACAGTGCCCAAATGTACTTCTGTCCGAGCTAGTGCTGATGAACAATCAGAAGGGGCTATAGAAATAGAAGAGGAGGCTGTTTTAAATTCTCCAGCTGCCTCTTCTCAATTGGTTGAGATTATTGCTATTCTCAAGGGGCTGTCAGGCAGAGTCACCCAGGCAGATATGAAACCAATCAGCCATTTCAGGCATGAAACATAAGCAGTCATCTCAAAAATTGTGCCCTTGTGCTTGCTCACAGCATAGTGACCATTTTGAGAACTGCACAGACACAGATCATTTTGAAGAAAGAAACCAAGTGCTTCCAGTGCCTTCAGTTCCTATGCCATTTTTAAAATCAGTATTCATGGCTGCAGCAAATTTCCTTCATGGTTGCTTACAAGCTTAAGAGGTTGAGCCAGGGGCTCCCTCCATGGCCATACTGCACCCAAAAGACCAAGAATTCCCTCCCATGCCCCCTCCACCTCCCTTATTACTCCCACCTCTTCATTACCTCCAAAGAAGCATCACAGAACCATGGCTGGGATTACAACTATTCAATCTAATACAGTAACAAATCCAACTCATTCTATGCATAAGGGATCAGACTTCTCACCAGAGACAGGGGCTCCTGCCCCTCTTTCTAGTTTTCCACTTGATTTAGCCTCCCTTCATTCAACTTCTCCTAAGGACTTGTCTCAACAGAGGTAGAGAATTGTTCAGATTCAGGGGAACAGGAAGACCTGGCCAGAGAGAGAGAGAGATAATCAAAATTACTTTATTCTCTTTTATCTAAAACTGTAGTAGCACTGGGTTTACAAGACTCTCAACCTGACAGTTCAGCAGCGCTAACACTGGCTATTCCAACTGTGGGCAGCTATGTTTTCTAAACCAAAAACCTCTTCACAAGATGCACCTTTCCCACCTGATTTCAATGAACTGGCAAAATTAGGGTGTTAATGTTGCACAAAAAGTGTGTACACTTTCTCCAGAGGTTATGAATCTTCTAAAACTCGCCTTCATGATACTCCAATTTTGACACTTTTAACAAATGCCATAGCACCCAGGAAAGGAGACTCTGCCTTTAAAAGACTCGAATGAGAAAGGAGCAGACTCATTCCTTTTCCAGAAGTTCTCTGCTCTAGCTATCTGTGCATCTTTCAAAGCATCCCTTATTTTTAGAGCAGCCATGCTCTGAGTTGAAGATATTTTTGATAACCAGGATCTAGATGCAACATCCCTACACCAGGTCTTACTTTATAAATTTATAAATCTTTAGCTTTTGTGGCTGATGCCACCAGAGACTCCCTGATTTTCTCAGCCCATTGTTTTGCTGCTGTCAGTGTAGCTAGAAGATCCATTTGACTAAATTGCTGGAATGAGGGCACACAGTCCAGATCCAGTTTAGTTACAGTTGCTTTATAAGGGGAAACTTCCTTTTGGAGAGGAGGCCCTGGAGGACATCCTAACTGAGATAAAGGATAAGAAGACCATGCCTTCTGTGCCAGGCATCCAGCAGGAAATGCATTCTTAAAGCACTTGATTGTTTGCCTCACCTGAGTGGTGACAGGATCAACCCATGTATGGATGGCTCCTCCTCCTTGGCTAGAATGGACATTCATGTGTCAATCTCAGAAGGAAGATCATTGGTTTTGGCTGGAAGTGTGCTCTTCAGTTCATCTTTAACAAGAACCATCTTGTGAATGGTCATATAAAATAATTAGTACTGCCATGCGTGCCACAGACATATTGAAACTGGCTTTATTCTGCCCTCAAGCAGGCTTTAGAGAATCATGCTGTATGCTTAAAATTATTGGTCTGTAAAACAAAGATACTTGAGATGCTGCATTGATATGTGTATCATGTAGTTACATCTCCTGATGCTACCCAAAAAAACTCACCTTGTAAGGAGCATGGCTCCTCCAACATGGCCATTTCCAGAGAGTGGGGATGTGTCCAGTTATTTTTCCTGTAGGTGGATGCACTGAGACAGGCATAAGCAGAGACTTCTGGAGCTTCTTGGGAGGTTTCAGCAGGTGACATCCTTGCAGCATGTGCAGCTACAGGGAAATAACTGGAGGCATCCCCACTCATCCCCCATCCAGTTTTCTGACAACACAGAAATGGCTGTGTTGGGAAGCCGCACTGCTTACAGGGTGGTTTGGGTGGGAAATTTAGTTTTTGGCGTGGTCAGGAGAGAATTCCAATCTCTGCAATAAAAGGGGGTGGGGAGGGAATTGCACCTGCATAAGTCCAACTTTTGTTTATTTGCCATCAAGTCAGCGTCAACTTGTGGCAACCCTATGAATGAGAGACCTCTGATCATCAGCTCTCCTTCTTAGGTCTTGCATACTTAGGGCCACAGCCTCCTGGAGTGAATCAATCCACCTATAGTGTAATCTTTGTCTTTTCTTATTGCCTTCCACTTTACCAAGTGTTATCATTTTTGCCTTTGGGCCATGTCTTCTCATGATATATCCAAAGTACAACACCCTCAGTTTAATCATCTTTGCTTCAGCAACAGGATGGCAGCCACCATTGCAATAGAAGCTAGGAACACAATCACCTCTATGGAATATACAGTCAAATAGTACTTGGCTTGTGCCATTCTCTTCCTTTATGAAGGAGAGAAAATTATCTCCCAAGTTTTTTAAAGTATTCAGCTGTCTGTTAAATCCACTTTTAAAATGCTGCATTATATCTTCAAGATTACAGTTGGCTTATCAAGATTAAAATTCAATCTTTTTTGTCACAGTTTGAAGCTGAGTTGCAAGAACGTTATTTTGAGCCCTTGGTGAAAAAGGAACAAATGGAAGAAAAGATGAGGAGCATCAGGGAAGTGAAATGTCGTATTGCAACGTGCAAAACAGTGAGTATAACAACTGCTTGATTGGTGCCAAGGTCACAGCTTTCTCTGATCCTGAGCAGCATTTACTATTGAGTTCTGGACCAATGTTTACATGGAACAAACACTTTACACAACATCCATATCTCCAGTTGCATACTGCAAAAGCTGAAGGCTTCATGTACTCCATGCTTTCAGTCATGATTTAGTCATGATGCTTAAAACATGCTGGGGCAAAACTCAGCTTTCTAAACAGAGGTTGAGCACCTGGTTCTATTTAGGTCATGTTACAACATGATGCAAGTTTTGCAAGCAGCCAAAGCTGTGCCAAATCATTGAAAAGCTGCATTCTCAAAGACTGCTCAGATATTTGAAGCATACTAGCACTTGGGATTTCTGTGCACTCCAGAACCATTTTTACTTTGCCATTAGCTCTTGCAATACTAGGACACATTGCACTTTTTCTACCTGAATCAGTCTTAGTCCTTAGCACAGACCACTTGCTCTCTGAAAAAGGATATCCACAACAAAATGCCCAGTAGTCCAGTCTTAACACAGCCTCAGATTCTGTGTACAGATCCACTTTTTCAAATTCTTGTCACTCACTCCCCGTCCTTGCTTCAAATAACTCAGGATGATGTAGCCCAGAATTTAATTTTACGTTGTTATCACAATAACCCCACAAGGTAGGCAAGATGATAATCACAGCTACTTCATGAACTAAGTAAACTGGCTTGCGGCTAGATCTTTACTGTATGAAAGAGCTTGTGGTCCAATGTTTCCACCAGTATTTAACCACTGGGTAGGTATTTTCTGTCATTCAGGTGCATAGATTTTTTCTTGATGCAGAAATCCATTGTATATTCTATACTTTACCAGGAATTACACCAAATGTGACCCCCCCCCCAAAAAAAAAAGTCATGAAAAAGGAGAGGGAACAGAAGCAGAACTTGGAAAAGTTAACTGTTTGGACAATAACTCTCAGAATCTTCCTGCTTTATAATCCTACAATTCTAAGAGTTACAGCCCCACAACTTTTCCCAGCTGTGAAGCAGAGAGCACCTCCTGGTTGTCCGCTCCAATGAAACTTAATGTTTTGTCCTGCTTCCCAAAGGAAATAGTAGTTAGTCTACTGCTATGCAAGAACTACAATTTCCTTTGGGAAACGGGACAAACATTAAGTTACATTGGAGAGGAGATGTTTTAACTATGGCCACTTCCGCGCTACACTGTTACAGTGCTATTCCACTTTCAACATTCTGTGGAATCCTGGAGTTTGCAGTTTAGGAAGAGGCATTAGAGAGCTCTTTTGCCTCAGTAAACTACAAACCCCAGGATGTTGAAAGTGGAATAGTGGCCTCTATTAGGACTCTTAAAATAAAATAAATCTTCTCTGAACCTCTCTCTTTTCCTTCCCCTCAAAACTGTGTTTTTCTTTCTCCTTTTTTCATACTGAAGTGTAAGTACACCTATTTCAAACTCCTGGATTCATGTGTGGAACAGAATCACGACTATCACTGGCATGATGGTGTGAAGAGATTTTTCAAGTGTCCCTGTGGGAACAGAGCCATCTCTCTTGACAAGCTTCCCAAAAAACACTGCAGGTAGGAAGATCTGCTTATAATGTTTGTTGCCATCTGCTGGATCAGACATTTGCATGTTCCTTGAACCTTGTTACATTTGATTTACTGGTTGATGCTAAGCTATATGGAAAGGGGTTAGGCCATCCTTTTGAATATGAGTAGTGCTGGCCCAGGAATATCTTGGCCTCATCCTCGCATAGAGTTGGGGAAATTAGAACTACAGTTCCCAGAATCCCCCAGGCTTTCCTAAAATTCTTTGCTGAATCCATGCCTCACTCTTGGCTAAATAGGAGCCAATACCCAGAAGAAGAAAGGCAAACTTGTTACCGAGCCAGCGAGTTCAGTGCATTTTCCACTGCAGTTCAACTGCACCTAATTATTAGCTAAGGCAGAACTGAATGGGGGTGCTGGGAATGTACTTCCCATTGGAAGTATGCAGTGTAGGTGTCTGAAAACAATGACTTCATACAAGTCCAAGACAGTGGGATGTAGGCCTTCGTCTCAAGCTATATAACTCTAAATAAATAAATAAAAGTTTCTACCACTGTCTGTAGAAACTGAACCAATCTGATTTTGTATCCTCCTTTTCCAGTAATTGTGGCCTCTTTAAATGGGAGCGTGATGGAATGCTGAAGGTAAGAGAACACCTAAAACTATCTACCAAAATCAAACTCTCTGTTTATTTACAGCAGAGAAAATCTTTTACAATGGGAAGTCCAAGGAGAAGAATGTTGAGAGAGATGGACTGATGTGTTGACAAAATGAATATTTCATACTGTTATGAGAAGCCACTGTTTCTGTATTTGTTCATTTCATTTATATCTTACTTTGGGCCATTTCCGCACGAGACTGTTACAGCGCTATGATTCCACTTTCAACATCCTATGGAATCCTAGGGTTTGCAGTTTCGGGAGGGATGTTGAAAGTGGAATCATAGCGCTGTAACAGTCTCGTGCAGAAATGCCCTTGGTTGTAAAGCTCTGAGCTGTGTCAAAAGATTAGCATTTTACAGTAAAATAAATTAATATTCCTAAATATTCAGTTAATACAGTGATCCTTCTACTTTCAAGGGGATTGGGGGTGCAAGGTCCCCACAGAAGTGGAAAAATAAAAATCATGAATACTATTTTTTGTAACTGAGAACAGTTCCCTAAAAATATCTAGGTCCTCCAGCATGCTACTGTGGTCAACTTCTGTGGGCCACAGAGTCATGCTAGAGGACCTAGCAATGCATAGAGAAGTGTTCTCTCTAGGTCTTCCAGTGGACTTTATGGCACTTCCAGCAACTTTAATGACTTGTCACAAAGTGAAGTTAATGCAAGTAATGCAAGATATGTAGGTGAAGAAAATCATATGACAGCCATTTTTCACCATTCGGGGGGGACATAAACAAAAAGTGAGCTAAAATGTCATCTAGTTTGGTCCTGTGACAGAGGAAAAAGCAAATGTCCCTCCAGCCATAGGAATGTACAAGATGTGTATGTATGTTTAAGCAACTAAACAAAGGCAGAAAGTGCATAGTAGGTGAGTTCTTAAAAAGGAAAGCTGCCTCCTTAAACATTAACAAAGGCCCTTGTGGTACCTTAAAGACTGAGATGTTCTATTTTACCTAAGCTTTTGTGAATTGTGTCTGACTTCACCAGTTGTTTGGGCTGCCACTTATTAAAGGTTATGCCAGAAAATTATTAGGCTTTACTTTTCTTCCACTAATGGAACTCGAGGTGGCTAACAACATTTTTAGAACAATAGAAATTAAAAACTATACAAAAGCAGTAATGAAAGTATAAATATAAGATTTAAAAGGCAAACAATTTATAAAGCTAAAACATTAGACATAACAAATATTAAAATTCACTAAAAAATTATATACAAACCTTTAACAAACAGCACAACACAGCATTAAAAGCCCAACCTTAGTAAGTGTGTAAAAGGCTGACAACATAACGTGTTTTGACTTTCTGATAACATGGGGCCATCATGGTCTTGCAAGGGAGAGAGTTCCAAAGTCTGGATGCAGCCACTGAGAAGGCCCTCTCCCACCAAATGGACCTGGGAAGGTAGTGGGATAGAGAGAAGGGCCTCTCCAGAGGATCTGAGAGCAGTGATAGGCTCCTCCACAATTCCTTAACAGCATTTATAGCTACCAGTGTAATTTACGTCATTGATACAGCTATTCAAGCATGTGATGTTCTTGGGCACAAGGTACCAGGAAAATCTCCTGTATGAGCTTCTTTGAAGTGAATGAGGCTTATACCGGTGGGCTTTTGGGTGGATTGCCAAAGTAGCAGATATCCACTGTGAAGTGTCTTCGTATATTGATTCCTGACAAGGTATTAAAATTGGCTTTTATTCCAATGCAGAATTAATATCACTGTAAATTTCCCATTTCTAGGAGAAGAAGGGTCCCAAAATTGGTGCAGAAACTCTTTTACCAAGAGGAGAAGAACACGCCAAATTCCTCAACAGCATGAAATAAGTGTGAAAAGTTCTTTCTCATCCAGGCACTTGTCTTTCGAATTTCTCTCCTGTTTCCAGTTAACTTCAGTGGCTCAAATAAAGGACAAGTTCCTTCTTAAAAGATGTAGTCACCTAAGAAGCCACATCATTTTTCGTCCATGAAGACTGAATTATTCTCTCTGCTTTGAGCTTTCTTTATTTGACCTGATATTTTCAAATAACCCTTCTTTTTGTGGCATGAAGCAGGGAGAATACCTGTTGCGTAGAATACAAATGGTAAGGTTAACAAAGAATTAGAAGTCAGGTTCTCTGAACTGCAGTGTAAAGGAAGAGTATTCTCAAAGGGGTTCTGTAGATAGGGCTTTGGCCATCAGAAAGTCACTTTATTGTCTGAGACTGCCTCAAATATTTATCAGAATGATCCTAAGTCTGCAGAACAATGTTTCATAATGCCTGGAAAAATGGTGCTTCTCAACTATTGAGTTTTATCTTGGTTTCCAAAACAAAGAACAAGTTGTGTCACTATTGTATCTCATCTTAGTAATGTGATGGCCACACTAAGCCAGTTTCTAAATTCTGTTTTACAATTTTAATTCTAGTGAGAAGAATTTTTAGTAAGGCAAGTTATCTTGTTTTATTGTCTTCATTTTTAATTTTTTTCCCCCAAATTATATTTTAAAAGTTCTTGTAGATTTCTTTGATACCAGGATACTTTTATCATTATTTTAGGAGGTGCAGAATATTTCAAATAGTGAATTATATATTATTTCATATATATTCATATATTTTCTACAGAAAAAGTAAAAAAAGTCCTGTATGTCTTTTCTTAAAGTGGTGGTTTCTCTGGCAATAGTGTTTCTTGCTAAGCACAGCAAGAAGCAATGGAATATGCAAAATTAGAATCTGCCTTTATGTGAAATGGAATTCAAACTTCATCAAGTGATGTATATATTTAGAGAAAGTCCTGCGTTGACGGTCCTATTTTACTTGGGTGTAGTTTGGTTTTGTTAATCCGAGTTATGCATCCATGTGCATTTCACGGGTTATTTACTAATTTTCTTCCCTTTAGTTTGGTCCAAATGTACTGTGAATGCCAAAATTGTTTCCTGTTTAATTAACAGGGTGTTAACAGTAGGTTCTGCTTGGCATGCAGCTGGTGCAATGCACTGAGGACTGTAAATATTTAACCATGGCGCTGTGATTAAAATGTTTACCAACTGTCTTGGAATCTTTTTTGTGTGTGGCATAGTAAATATGTGCAGTGGACTTTTAAGTGTGTGGGCATATATTTTTACAATAAACACCAATAGAAATTCATTCTGAACAGCAGGACACTTTGCTTCCCACCTCCCCTGGGATGAGAAGTGTGAATAATATTTTAGGAGCAGTGAAAGAGGCAAGGTGCTTTATTTTGCCTGAATGCCATAACTGCAGCAGTAAGGCTGACTTCTCTCCGCCGACCACGGAAGGTTGAAGTAGAAGAAGCAGACAGAGGCTGCTGCTGCCACTGACAGCTCACCCGCAGCAGAGAGGAGGGGGAGGGAGTAAAACATTTTTAAAAAAATCTTCCAGCTGATAATTGATATTCTGAAGTTAATAATATATTCCTTCTTAGCATGCATAAATAAATAAATGGGGGGAGTGTTCCTGGGCCTAAGCAAGAGCTAAAGAGATCAAATAAGGGTTTTTAAAAATATGTGTGACAAACAGCAATGAGTGAATACAGCAAAAAAGAAAAACAGGAGGAAAACAAAAAGTAACATTGTGGTCCAAGCAACATTGTTTATAAGTTTAGTTCTATAGCTTTAAGTGCTAACATTGTATTAAAAAGCTGAAACACAACACATTTGCTGACGTGATGGTAGACCACATGATTCTTGCTCAGATATTGATAAAAAGATAGTTATCCTTGCTGCAAAAATTATTTCTGAGCCAGCTGGATGTAAGTCAGAAGTCACACTGCATTCTCTTTTCAAATACACATTTCATTGTTTTGAATCAGAATATTCCTTCCTCTTTATTTTCTGTCACTTGTTAATAATGTGGATAAGGCTGTTTATAAAAGCTTCCTATGTGCTGAATCAGCAACACTATTGTTTCACATTACAGTCAGAAGGCATCAAAGCAACTGCTGGTTTATGGCTCTACAGGGGAAAAAGAAAGCATGGGTCAGAGCCAATGGTTCCATTCCCCTCAGTAAAACCATGAGAGGATGATTCCAAAGACCTCCCTGTTCTGCTGCATCTTCAGTGTCTGTCCCAGAGCTTTGAGAAACTGGAGCACATATTCGGGTGCTGCAGTGGCAGGTGGTGGTGAGGAATCCCATCATGCAAGCTGACTTCTAATAGTGTGGAGTTTGATTTAACTGATATATTTTGTATGGATGTTCCCTTTCATGTGCTCACAATGAAAGGGGCCTCTACTAACACTCGCTCAGCAGATTTTAAAAGCTTGCTGAAACAGCCCTGGGTATAAGAAGGCGACTTAAAAGTTACCCAGTAGCCAATCTAGTTATATACCTCAGAAATTATGTTTTTCAGATACTTGGTTCTTAATGTCTTCTGATGGTAGCAGTTGAGAAGTTGTTGGTTCAAAAATCTGATATTAAAAGAGTCAGACATGGTGGCCATGAGAATTAAGGTGCCCGCAGGGAAGTACAGGTGTAGAACTCAAGCCAGAAAGCAGAGAAAGGAAAGAAAAAACAATGCAAGTGCTTTTGAGAACCCATTGAATGGTTAATATAGAGAGTGTTGAGGTTTCTGACCTAGCATTTCAGTAAAACTCATTAAGATAAACATGTCTGAAATTAAATACAGTATGTTAAAAATGTGCCTTATAAGAGGCTGTGTTGTATTCTTGCTGGAAGAAGCAGCAAGCCAGATGGTAATGGAATTCCTCAGTAAGAAATATTTACTTGTGTGCTCGGTTATTTTCTAGACAGCAACTGCCAAGTTCCCATATTGAAAGCCAAGACGAATTCTAACTTTTCCGTAGCAACTGCATATCTCAGCAGTAGTTGTTTTCATTAGTGTTGTTCTGAACCTTGAATTTATCTCCGTTATGCCTGGAACACTTAACAATATTTACTTCAGCGTCTTACTCCATCTCACTCTTTCCAGTTTTTGTTTTTTTAATTGACAAAAGTGCTAAATTTTGATGGCATCTGCAATTTTTTTAAAAGCTAGCTTGGGAAACTGCAGTCGCAAAAACTTAGATTCCACTTCAGTTCAAAATCATGGGAGTGTAGTAACTGAAGCATTCATAGTGGAAACTGTTTCCCTCATTCCCTTCTATACCTTGGTAAATAGTACCTAATTTTGCATGCTTGGCTGGCACTGTTGTTATTGATTCACGTCATCAGGATGGCTGGCAAGACTAAAACCACTCGTGGGCTGGCGGCCTACACATTATTTTCATCAGCAGTTCCAGCAGAGAAGTTGGCTTTATGAAAGGCCTCCTTCATTACTAAATGAAATGCTGCTGTGTACACTTACTTGGAATGGCCCACTATTTTGAAGTGAGCAACTGTTTTGGCTCTTGATATGCAAAGAGCCCTGACCAAAGGAGATTGGGATGGCTGTGTGCTTTTCTTCCAAAGTAATGACCAGGCTCTCTGGCTTGAAGCAGGTATAGGTGTATTCTGCAATTGCCAGAAAGCCACAGTAAGATTGCAGAACTCATTGCTTTTAAAATACAAGATATTACTCTTATATCTGCTTTCATTTTTATTTAAGTCAGGATTAATGATTGAAAACATATGCCTTAAAATGCATGGGGAATTCCCAGTGAAATCTTCAAAGCTACCAGTGAGCTTATTAAATAGTCTTGTCTTTAGGGCATGAAGTCTTGCAGCATGTAAAGACAGCATGCCGAATAACATGGTGCCATACTCAGTATAATTTTAAATTGAGAAATGGGTTTCCACATATTTCTTTTCTGGAAGAGCCTCTATGTTAACAAAGTTAACAAACCCAATTTAGGCATAGATCTTTTCAGGCTCAAGGTGGGATTTACATGATGGCCCACATCACAGTATGAAGAAATTCCTTGCATATGGAAAAAACACCCAGAGAAGGTCCTTAGACTACTGTCCTCCCTGACATGCTAACTTTCTACATGAGGGTTTTTTCCCCTTACAATAATGAGTTTCCTCCCACAGCTGTGCCTGCGGAAAGTTATGTGTGATTTTAGATGCTATCAAATTCTAACCTGATTTGCCAAAAAGTATTTCAGGTATAAAAATAATGATTTTTTTTCTTTATTGTAGTTATGCTACTTTATGCATAATTGATATTTTCCAATATTTATCAAGTAACTAGGAAACACAATTCCAAGTGGCTAAAATATTTTTAATAAAGAAATTCCAACTCTACATTTCTATGATTCTATGTAAGATGACAAAAAGTCTTGTAGAACCTTAGGCAACTTAACACATTTTATTTGGAATAAGTTGTCATGGACTGCTGTCTACTTCATCAGATGCAAAAATGCTAAGACAAGCTTTGCCCCATGGTCTAAAATCATTTAAAATTCTCTAGTTATAACACAAGCTGGCTTTGGTTTTAGTGCCCCCACCCTTAGTATATAGTGATTGTTTTAAATAATTATTACCCACTTACTCTAAACAGAGTTGTTCAAATGGTTTATATATCTATATCTATATCTATATCTATATCTGAAAGATCTGCATTAATTTGCTCTGTGCATCAAGGTCTGGAGGCGTATACATACTAGTGCTTCAAAATACAAAGCAAAGCAGTACCTATCAGTGAATTCAAAGCTAATAAGAGACTGATAAAGCAGATTCAGTACAGAGGATGTATATTGATGTCAAAAATAACGCTTTGCTATTAGTCCTGCCAATAGTGCACTCAACAGATACTTCCATTTTTATGCAGTCCGTTCTTCAGATTTGCTCTAGACAATGTGCCGATTATATAGATATGGTGGATAGAGGCCATCGTAGTGGTATTCGCGCCACTGCTCAATCTGCTCTCGGCTTCTTTCATCCTGCTCTGTAAAATGAAGAGCATTTTTAAGCTTTTGTTTTTAAATACAGCCATTGTTCATTTACTGATGGTGGTTACCCCAGTGTCAAGTGCATAGGCAAAATTTTAAATAAAATGACTGAGAGCAAGTGTAGTGTAGTGATTCTATGACACAGGTATTTCTGACAGTCTTTGGGCAAGGCCAAACTTGCAATAGCAGCAGAGAAATTAGTCAAGTAGCAAAACTGCTTGGTCCAGTTTACACCCTGGCCTTTGAAATTCTTGAATTCAGTAATGAACTAGTCACAAAGCATGAAATAATAAGACTAGGTTGCTCACCTTAAAAAAGCACTGCCCCCTCTCCCCACCAGATGGAGAGTGGATTTTGAACTATATGGTTTCATTGGGGGGGGGGGGTTTGCAGAAGGCAATTGACCCTCTGATTATTGTCCTAAAAACTATACACAAAATCAAATGGAGATGCAGTCTTGTTCTGGGGCCCTTTCACAAATACAGTGGCCCCTCGAATTTACCCCAAACCCTTGCAAGAGTAAAAAAAAAAAAAGGCTAATAAACTCCCCCTGTCTGAGCAAGCATTCTCTCTCTCATTTCTTTGCCTTTTACTTGGGAACGTGTGCCTTCCTTCCAGGCCCATAGGCAAAAGGCAAGAGAATGGGAGGGGGCAGACATGCACATTGCTGCCCCCATTTCCCCTCCCATCTTCTTGTTTTTTGCCTGGGCACATGTGTCTTACTTCTCTGTGCCTGGGCAAAAAATAGGCGAATAGGAGGGGAAATGGGGAAAAGATATGCACCCCCTTGCCATTCACTTGCCTTTTGCCTGGATGTGAAGAAGGAAGGCATGGCACGCCCAGGCAAAAGGCAAGGGAATGGAGAGCAGAATGCGAGGGACAAGCAAGCAGACACCTCACAAATAATCAAATTCACAAAGGTCAAACTCACAAATGTGGAGGGAGGACTATATAGCACTATGATTTCACTTTACCTGCCATGGGTGCATCCTGTGGAATCCTGGGGTTGGTGCTTTGCTCTGTCACTAGATGTCTCTTGCCGAGAATTCTTATTACCCCTTCCCTAAACTGCAAATTCCAGGTTGCTGTGTGGCAGTTAAAGTGGAATCATAGTGCTATAATTGTGCAGTATGGAAAGCCGCCCAAAAGCAAATAAAAGATTCTGGTGGAGGAAAGAAGATAGATGTTTTCTGGTTCTTTTCCAGACCTCCTCATCTTTTTTTCAATATGCTGTAATCATAAGCATGTAAATAAGTCCCACTGAATTCAATGATTCAATACATATGCTTAGGATTAAAGCCTTGACTGAGTGCTAACAGTTTCTGTTTTCATTCCTTCCCTCCATCCCATTACTTTCTCATGTAACAAAATTAAATTTATCTTACATAATAAGTACACAGGGTATAGCTCAGACCATGGAACTTCATAATGGATTACATGGATCCCTTTCCAAAGTCCATTCAATATCCATATGTGATAAAGCATACACATATCAGAGGACTATCCAACAGGATGAGTCTGGGAAGAAAATAACTGGATTTCTCACACTATGCATCATGCCAGACACACAGAACATGCTGGGAGTTCCCGAAAACAAAATTAAACTTCACATGTCATTCCACATTCACTTCCAATTCCCTGCCCAGTGTGGCTGTGATAGGAAGTGCTGTGGTCATACTGGTAAAAACAGTATGATTTCTGGTAGGAAAAGAATACATACAAGAAGAGGTACTTTCATTTCTGATTGAGAGGCATAAATGAAAGATAAAATATACACTGATTTTTTCCCCAGAAATTCAGAGTTATTTCATGTATAATAAGGGCCTAGGTCCTAACAGCAGTCTTGAGGAACAGTTTGAAAAGCAGGTTTCATTTTCTAATCTTTAATCCCGAGAACCATTCACAGCCCTGGCTAGTTGCTTGTATCTAAAATTTCTGGACTTGAGCTTTTCAAGCATTAGCCCTAACATGTTGTATTGCATACTACTTTTGAAAGTAATAGAGATTTCTAAAGCAGATATTGGGCTGAAAGTAAAATTGGAGATTTTCTTATCTCACTTCGTTGCCCCCCACAACCAGCTCTGGTTCCCATATAGTGAGATAAATTACAATTCAGTCCTGCTCTAACTTATTTCTAGAGTATATCTGTGCTCACAACTTGTTGTATTGGTGGTTTTATAATAGCCATAGCGTCCTCCATGAATCCTGGGGACTGTAATTTGCTGAAAGAACCAATTTGATCAATCGAGTACCGGAAGGCAAACGGGTGTCACATCTTTTCATGAGAGTTTTATCCCTTTGAGATACATGTATATGACTGGCAACTTCAATAAGATGTTATTTTTCATGGAGAGGGAGTGATGGATAGGCTACATTGTTGACTTTCTGGTAACTTTTTACTACATAGCAGGTCTAGCAGAAGATGATGGCAGACCTAATGAGGAAGAAGGGTGTTAATGTGAGCAAGAGTGGCACTTCTGTGCCTTCTTGCCTATCTTTAAAGCCATTTCCGCACGAGGCGGTTATAGCACTATGATTCCACTTTCAACATCCTATGGAATCCTGGGGTTTGCAGTTTTGGGAGGGACTGGCCGGCCCCTCCCAAAACTGCAAACCCCAGGATTCCATAGGATGTTGAAAGTGGAATCATAGCACTATAACAGCCTCGTGCGGAAATGGCTTTGAGCTACTTAGCTGTTTGTGCTGGAGAATGGTGGTAACTTTAGGTATGATCAAGTTGAGCTCCAATTAGACTGGGCATGCTGAGGAACATGCCATGCTGCTTTTTGGAGAGCAGGTAAAGCAGTTCTAGGCATTTTGTTGTACTAGCTTGGACACTACAGTTAGGTGACAGTGACAGAAAATGCCATCCAAATGCCAAACATCAGTTTCAAATGTTTGGAGTTTTTGAGAAGGAACATGAAGCTGCATCAGAACTATCACAACTTCCAGGTTACCAAAATGGCTACCAAAATGTGCCTTTCCACAGTCAGTGAATGCTTCAAGTCACTGCCTCTGCACAGGATACTGGGACTCAAAACTCCTGAGCAGCTATCCTTTAGAAAGTGCATTTCCATATTTATTAGACATCTCTAAAGAGTTCATTATACATTTCCCTCCCTCTCTCTTTCTCAAAATGCTTTCAAAGTTCTATTTAAAATTCAAGGCACAGTTGTGTACTTTTGAACTGTCCTAAAACAATTGGGAACCTTAGACAAGAAGGAGCTTGTTGTGTGTGTCATAGTGGTATTAAGTAGCACATATTTTAAGAACCATTGTCCCAAAACTACAGATACAATCTCATGAAACTGAGATGCTTGCAATCATAGCCTGAAAGCAAATAAAAGATCCTTTTCTCAGAACTACGTTCATTCTACAAGAGTCCTTCTACCATCCCAACCCATTTTAAGCTAAAGCAGTATCCACAAGGCATTTATATAAAAGATTTAATGATACTTCTTCTCTGTCTTGTGACATTAAGATTTCTGGGATAGCAATGTGTGTACTTTGCTGTGCCAGGGAGTTTACAGATATTATAAGCATGTCCATAGAGCATTGCGAGATGTATGGAAACTTAATATTGTTTTTTATGATTTTAAATGTTTTAATATTTTAATTTATTGCTGGAAGCCGCCTTTGATCCTGTTTCGGAAGAAAGTCAGCATATACAAATATCATAAATAAAAATAAATAAATAAATCCCCTTTTTTGTTGGTCTTGCTGCTTTCTGTGTTCCAGGGGAGGAGAACCTCTGGCCCCTGGGCCTAGACTGACCCCCAGAGGGTCCACATCTGACCCACAGAAGCAATGCTCCTCCTCCCCCCAAACCACACTCCTTTAAGAAAGATTCTGCTCTTCATGCTAATAGCCTTCCCAACTGGGAGGTAAAAGTTGTGCAAATGAATGCCTGGGGCCCTTTCACACTACACAATTAAATGCTATCATTCCACTTCAAATGCCACGGTTCTTCCTATGGAGACCTGAGGACTGTAGTTGTAGGAAGCCCTAGAAAGCAGCCTACACTGCAAGGATCAGGATTCCTTAGGATGGAAGGGTGTCACGTAAAGTGGAATCATAGTACTATAATGTTGCCTGTAATGTGAAAGGGTCCCTACTCTATCTAATATATAAAAGTCAAAGTTTATCTGTTTGTCTGTGTCAGGCAAGAAGACCTCATATGATTGGCTGCCTGAGAAGATTCTATGGAATCCTGGGGTTAGCAGTTTAGGGAGGGGCCTTTAGAATTCTCAGCCAGAGAGCTCTTGGGCCTAGCTGGCAGCTATGAAGATGAGGTCTAGCAGCAAGGAGGAGGACAGTGTATTCCTTCAGGAACCCAACCTCTGTACGTTAATAACTGAATATAGACTGGATTGGGGAATATGGGCAAAAGTTACAGGTACTGGACAATTGGGGAATTAGAGACACACCACATCTAATTCCTAAGGTAAGGTAAGGTAAGGTAATTCCTAAGGTATTTCTAACAAGTATTGCCTATGAGAAAATAAAATCCCAGGCAACACCAGGTACAAACGCTAGTTAATAATAAAGTGGGGATATGCTTCTCCTGCCCAGTGGGGAATATTAGGGTATAATTGAGAAATCAGGAAAACTGCATATCCTGAGATTTCAAGGGCAAAACCTGAGACCTAGGACCAACTCCTTGTGAAGTTACGAAGGAGCAGGCCCTCATAATGTCATTAAGCATGATATATTAAACATCAACCAGGGAGTATGCCAGTTAAATAAAAAGCACCAAGTTTTCAAAATGAGAAAAATATATGCAGCCATACGTCAATTAATGAAGACTTTGCGAACAAAGCTTCTTTTTACTAACGCTTTTGAACACCCATGGCTGCTGACCAGACAGGAGATGTAACTCTTTAGGTTGCTTACAAATGGTTTACTGGAACTAAAGCATGCATACTTGATGGCATAGAGCAGCTCAACTCTGCTAGCAAATAGAGGGAGAGAGAAAGACAGACAGGAGCCCCTCCCAGCTCAGAACCTTTGGGTCTGAGTCCTTCAACAGAAGCCTTGGAAAATGTGTGCATTTAGACTGCTGCAGTGAGAGGCGACATAATAAAAGAAAAATGGCAAAGCAGATACTTTTTGAAGGAAACCTTCAGGTAGTCCCCAGAAGATCCAGATTGTTTTTGCTTAATTATACAAGGCTTACCTGATCAGGAACCAACTCACACTACATACTTATAGCACTGTTATTCCACTTTAACTGCTATGGTTCCATCTGGTGGAATCCTGGAACTTGCAGTTTGGTGAGGAACCAGAGGGGCTCTCTGGCTGAGAATGCTAAATGTCCTCCCATGCACAGGTGCACGCATGCACACACACACGCACACACGCACACAGAGCCAATAGCAGCCTCAATATCCTAAAGGCACCAGATTCCATTTAAACCTTGGAAGCTAAGCAGGATCAACCCTGGTTAGTATTTGTATGGGAGACTGCTAACCAATAGTAGGTAGTGTAAGCTATATTTCAGAGGAAGTAACTGACAAAACCACCTCTGAGTATTCCTTGCCTAAGAAAACCCTATGAAATTTATGGATTTGTCATAAGTCAAATACACTGCCAGTCCCAGGATTCCACAAGATGGAGAATAATGGCTATAATGAAATGTAGTGCTTATAATTGTACAATGCAAATGGGTCCTGTTTGTTTCATTTCAAATGTGCCTGTTTTCTCAAACCTGCTGAACTGCTTTTCTTTTTTGTGATGTAGGAAGCTATTCCTATCTATTCTATGTTATTTCTGTCTCTGGTACCAAATATACTGTTAAAGAAGTAATGCGCAGGGACACATCTACTTAATTAACTGAAGTATACACGTATAAGCGCACTTTTTAAAGACAGTACTCTCGTTCTGAGATTCTTCCCCCTCAACCTGAGGGGCCCTAGGCCCTGGAATCTGCGAATCCTAACCAGATGCCAGGTGCACAAGCGTTCCTTCAGTAAGCATTTGTGTTGAGACAGTTTTGCTGCGTGCAAGCTCTCTTGAATACATTCCCAGTCCCCGCTGTGCTCTTACCATCACGTTCTTCTTCAACAAAGTTCTCAAACTCATTTCTCTGCTCCTCGTAATACTCCCTCCTTAGTTCATCTGCTGCCAGCATCTGGCGTGTCTCCGCTGCATAAAAATATGTACATAGGGTTAGCCAGCTAGCCTTAAGAGAAAGCAAAGGATTAGTATTATTTTATTACAGCATTTATTTACTTGAATATCCATCCTTTATAGCCTCCATTTACTTTACATAAGTCTTTAAATGGTATCTCCTGTAGTTTTTCCAGAAATTGAGAGCCTCCAGCCCACATGGCATGTGCAAGTGCCAAAGAGCTTTTTTCCAAGTAAAAAATAAAATTAGCACCTTCCAATTATTGAATTAATCCCAGCTCTTCAAGTTAATCCAACTAAAAAGACATGCAAAAACAAAAATTCATGTAATATAGTAATATTCCATTAGAGCAAGAAGAGTTCCCAGCAATTCAAATGTATAATCTCTTATAATTTTGAAACCAGGCTCTTTTATTTTCCTTCCCTTGCAGTGAGTAGTGTGTCTTGCCTCAGTCTCCTCCACCATCAGGAGTGACCTGAGCTGTGATTCTTCTTCAGGCACCTGCATTGGGCTTTCAGCAAAATGTATTCTGTGGTGTGGTGGTTAATCTGCAAGAGATTGGTGTGTGGCTGATTCCCCTCTGTGGCAAGGAGTTAGAACTGGGTGGTCTTCCAGGAAATGGCCATTATTATTTTTTTTCACTTTGGAGTATTGCCTTGAGGGCCCCCAGCAGATGTGATGATGCCTTTCATCACATCTGCTGTTGACAGCAAATCAGTACACCCTTATAGCATGATTATTCCACTTCCAACATCCTATGGAATCCTGGGGCTTGCAGTTTCGGGAGGGGCCAGCTGACCCCTCCCAAAACTGCAAACCTCAGGATTCCATAGGATGTTGAAATTGGAATAATCGCGCCATAAGAGTGTAGTGCAGAAATGGCCATGGACAGCCATCCAGATAGGGACATAGAGGCAAAATAGGTGGCTTACGAGCAGAAAGGACAAGTAGTAAAACTGAGTTTACCATTGCGTGCTAGTGTCTACAACACACTGAAATGAAGCTTCAGAAACAAAGTTAGCACTCACATCAGTTCCTGCTGGTCAAGCAATGCTACCACTATACAAACAGGTAAACAACACAGAATCACCCTTTGATTCTAAGTTTGGCTGTGTCATCATAAAAAATACATTTGCCAGAGTCATATCTATCCAGACACTGATCATATTTTACCTAGAGTTTGCAAGGTGTTCAGAATTCTGCAGACAATATATATGCAAAAAAAGTCTATTGTGTGTATATGTGTAAAATTAAAATATTTATATCATGCCCTACATTCAAGGATCTTTGAGTGGTGAACAATAAAACTAGTTTAACACCATACAAAACAGTGAGCATAATTTAAACAGGCTAAACAAATATTAAATAATTAAGCAAGTTAAAACAACATATTTAACTTAATTTAAAATCATGCCCATGAGCAGATTCAGATGAAATCAGTTAGGTCCCTGAGGCTTTAGGAGAATGCCATGTTTTTACTTGGCATAGGAATGAGACCAATGTTGGCACCAACCAGGATTCTAAAGAAAGGATGTTCCACAATCAACAGCAAAGATGGCCCTGAGGTTATGATTACCATAGTTGAACCTATTTAGATTAAGAAGGAAGTGAGGTTAAACCGAAGGAATCAACATTTATTTAACAGCATGTTTGCTTCTGGGACACCAAAGAACAGATGAGGGAAGTATACATCTGCATAAACACACACATAAAGTGAACCATAAGAATGCTGGACCCTGTTATTATTATTTTTATTCATTCCAGGAAATGAAATATTAAGCCAATGGCTGTTCACAAGTGCCATGACTATATCAACTTCTGGCCCTGTGGCTGGCAATTGCTGATTTTCATTACAGACTTCTTAGTCGTGAACCAAATCTTTCTCACTTTTTTCATTTGAGCTAGCTATGTTATATTGCATCATGTGCCCTAAACAGAGATGAAAAAAGACCAGCTTGCTCTTAAATAATGCTTTTTAAATAACAACAAAAACAGGCCATGTACACAGCCTGTTCTTCTCACCAGTCAGAGAAAGAAAAAGAACTGTTTTCTCTCATTTTTAAAATAATAATGTTTTCTCTAAATGCTGTTGCCAGTTGTTCTACCAAGCAGGGCTGAAAATGATTATTCAGGTTAGAACCTGACTGTAAATCCTCAAAATGAACTAGTCTTTATATTGCCAGCAGGTATATTAATTTCACCATGGTGTCCTGTGCCTCCCACAACTTCCTAATCACTCCCTAGACCACTATGTGGTTTAAGTAATTAAGAAATATCTCCCTTAATACATATTTATTTAGCAGATGGTTCTGATTTCACTTCCAGCTCAATATTTTAGCTACTTTAATTTAACTATCAATAAATATGTCTATTAAGAAATTACCACCACTATTCAGATACTGGTTAATTTAAACATACATAATTTTTTTCTGTTCCTTATTCTTGCCTCTTCTAATTTCTACAGTTTTTCTGTTGTGTTTTTCCTATCCTTGCATCAGTGTTTCACAATAATAGCTAAAACTGATTCCTTATTTCTTTTCAAATAAACAGTGTTCTCTCCTCTGTACAAGTAAGTTGCAAAGAATATATGTGTATGTTTCCTCATGTCAAAAGTAAAAAGTAGAGTCTGTTTTAAATCTCAAATTACTCATAATTGTTGATTAGTTAATAAATTGTTGCAGAGTGTGGCCAACAACTACAGAATGTCCCAAAAAACAAGAGATGAAAGGGATATTCAGTAAGTCAGACCTTCACATAAACAGTCACCAAACAGTCTCACCATTGAGTTCATCTCTAGATTTTGTAGATCTTTTGCCTCGCTTCTTCAAAAAGTTAGAGGCATCTGATTCTTGCATGAAGACTCTCTTTTCCAGACCTGGAAGCAAATGAACAAGCAGATATGACACTGGTGAGAAACTGAGATGAGTGGATGAGGTATTGGTATTAAAGTTTTTAAAATGTAATTTGTCTCTTCTGTCCTTATTTCTAAAATCAAGTAATGGATTACACTGCATCTTCCCACTTACTTTCCTTAATTGGTCCTCCAGTTGTCTTCTTAGAACCTACAGCCATGGTTTTGGAACCTACAGCCATGGTGCTGCCTCCTTCAATCACTAGGCAAGAAAGAAATACAAGTCCAGATTTTAATTCAGTTAAACAATGACTTGGAGGAAATCACAGAGAAGCATTTAAAACCAAAAGCTGTTTGACCCAAGGTTGCTTTACAATCTGCATTCTGTGTAACCAAAGGTGACAATGCATTACATTCCACCTGCTTCAATAGTAAAGACAACTAACGTCCAGTCTAACAAACAGTACTCTGATATATCTGGATGCTGGAAAATCTAACAATTGCAATTTGATAAGACACAGCTACAGTTTCCTGTTAGAATGACAAATACTGCCATCCACTGCTCTGTATAAGTAGTGGGTATTTCAGATTATTCTTTGCTGAAATTCAGCCTTTCCCGTTTAAGTTACTTTTGCAAATTGTACATACCAATCAGAAGCACAAGAGTCATGAGATAGGCAAGAAAAAGCACTTGCTTCCAATTCATCTTTCCACCTTTCCAGTCAGAACAATAATGAATGTCACAGTGACTTTTGGAGAGGTGTCTGGGGAAAAAAGCAGTGCTGCCCTCCTTCTAGGAAATTAAGCAGAAAGTTAGCCTCTTCGCTTTATGGTGGGAGGGTGAGAGGAGGGATCTTGGCTGGCACTTGCATTGGCAGTAACTGGGCATATCAAGGGAACATGGAAACATCAACATAGGAAGAACTCAGTGTTTCATGTGAACCCTCTGATATTCAACAGACACACATCACACACTGAATGAGTTATGGCCAGTAAAGAAAGGTGGCATACTTGGGGAGATTAATCAACTTATTTGAAAAAAAGTAAGAAGTAAATTTCAGAAAGGAAAAATTTGATGTTGTTGGTGCAGCAGGGCTAGCAGTGTCTCCCATTTCAGTGGATGAGAAAAACAATATAACTGTTTAAAGTCATTCTTTATCTATGACAGAATTGCAGACATAGGCCAGAATCCTGTTAGTCACACAGATGTGTATATAAGTGTGGGTTATGTGCACACATGTGTCTTTTTTATGAAGGGCAAGGTGCTATTCTATAGTCCTTTGTACAAAATCAAAACCCACCCACCCTCCCACCGGTCACAGCTGTCAAATCCCAGAAGGGGATGCTCCAGTGAGGAGGGGAGAGAAGGGAAAGGCAAGTCAAGCTATGTAGCTCTAAGGAAGAAAGAGAGGAGAGTGCAGTACACCTGTGAGCACATTCCCATTTTCCTTCCCCCGCCAAGCCAAGCCAAACTGCTTTGTCAATATCTGGATTGCCTCCTGGCTCTCCCCACTAGTAAGCAGTAGCAGCAGTTCTTCCTGGGGTTATGACAACTGCAGCGAAGATGATTTCGGACAAAAGGCTAGGAATCGCAGCATGTAGAATCCCAGCCACAGCATGTTTCTATACTGAAGTATCCTTGTGCTTCAGAAGCACTGCTGTTCCACTCCAAGGTGCAAGAAAAACTGTAAACATTTTCAACCCATTTGAGGAATATGGCAACTTGTCCCGCTATGAGAGCCAGCTTGGTGTAGTGGTTGGAGCATTGGGCTACCGCCCTGAAAATCAGGGTTAGAGTCTCCGCTTAGCTATGGAAAACCACTGGGTGACCTTGGTCACATCACACATTCTCAGCCTCAGAAAACGCTGTGATAGGTTTGACTTGGGTTGCCAGAAGTTGGAAATTACTTGAAGGCACACAGCAACAGCAACAGCAAAACAACAGCAAAAATCTGCTATGTTTCCTCCTGGCATAACCTAGCCATGGAGGCAGAGAAGGGAAAATTAATGCTTTCCTCTCCTCCTTGGTATAACCATACACCTTAACCCCAGTTAGCATCTAACAGCATTATTGTAAAGAAACATCTAGTTACAATATGAGCTCAACCATGATTCAATATGTATATGATTTTATTTACAGATACTACCATCAGCAAGAGAACAACCACCATCACCTTTGGATCCCAGCACAATCCAGCACTTACGACCTTTCACAACTGCTATTACCTAGTGTTTTTATCATCTGTCACACCTGCAGTAACTTTCCAAGCCCACGGTTTCAATTGGTTCTTTTCCCACCATTGCTACATTTCTTCAACTTGCTCATAGTCGTGGAAGGAAGTACCTTAGACACAAGCAGCTTCATAATAACACATGTGCA
>CAOLHI010003479.1:0-173567 GCA_948474755.1 Ctenosaura bakeri | reverse complement strand
GTATTCCTGCTTGGCAGGGAGCTGGACCCAGTGGCCTTCATGGTCTCTTCCAGCTCCATGATTCTAAAACAGAATACCTCTGTTTTCCAACTCAAGCTCTACTCCATTGTTTATTGTACACGTACAGTTGAAACTGGGCATTGAAAGTCTGTGTTTCTCCAGCCCTCCTTCACCATGCTCCCAATGCTGATGTTGCTAAAAACAGCTTACAGCTAGACAGAGGACAAGGAGGAAAAGAGGGCTAGGTTGACATAACAAAACTTTGGATAAAGGAGCTTCTTTGTCAGAGACTTTATTAATAAAAGTATCCCTGCATCATTTTATTTTGTAAGCCATCTGGAGTCCCAGCTTTGGGGGGAAAGAGGAGTATAAATAAGGAAATGCAATACAATATAATGCATGTGGATATATCAGCATTCCTCCTTGACTGACAAATGGGACAGAAGGCTATTTTGTCCATTTTCTTCCGTTTCTCTGAAATTTCCTCTGTGCAGTTGTTTGCACAACTCTGTGGCCACATGTGGAAGCCTCTTGTAAAAAATAATTTTCCTGAACAACAACAATCACATAGAAATACTAGTTCCTGGCAAGTAGAGTGTGTGTGTGTGTGTGTGTGTGTGTGTGCATAGTGAAATCGATGCACATAGCTCTTTGTAAACTCACAAATGGGGAAAAACATGAAGATCTTTTCTATAAGGAATTTTCCCAGGGCTAGGAAAGAGACCACTGCTCTGACAGATTCCTCTAGACTGCTGCCAGTCAGCGTAGAAAGCTGTACGCTAAACAGACAGGTGGACAGACACAGTATAACACTGTTCGTACATTCAGCTTAGAAATCTCAAGTCAAGCCTTAGAGGGCAAGTAAGTGCTATAGATGAAGACAAGAGATCTAATCTAATATAGCAAGTGAGGCAACAGTAACAAGCAAGAGATGTTTCTAGTAGAGCTGGGCAATAGATTCAGCTGAATCCTGAAGCAAATAAAAAAAAAAGTCAAATTTGTACCAGCTCTGGATCAGATTGGACTCATTTGGCTCTAGAGTTGACTACCACGTATCCAAGTGATCAATCAGATGATTTGCACATCAGAAATAAGTAAGAAAAAGCCAGGCATTGTGGCTCTAAACTGAATCAAAGGGGTCATGAACAGCCCTAATTTCTAGGTCACAGAAAGGCCTGTGAGCTAAGCCTAGCTTAGCCCATTGTAACCAGACATTTTTTCCACCCAGGACTGTGGGAAGATAAGGATGGGACTAGCTCTTATATGGGAAGTCTCTGGTTACAAGATGCTCAGGCCCCTTTGGATTCAATGCTAGTTCTGAAATACATATTTTGGAAATGCATGTATTTTGTTTTTGTTTTTTGAAAAACAGACTTTCAGTGCATTGCAATCTTTAGTCCAAATTTATGGAAGATAAATGGCCTGCACATTGTGAGATCTCAGTTAGGGAAAGATAGGAATCTTATTTCAGTTCATTTATATAAGCATTTACTAAATTTCATAAATCTCTTCGTACTTATGCCCATCCAAGTTCATCATGTTGAGTGCTTAAGCCTTAAATATCTGGGATAGCATCTGATATATTCAGCTGTGTTCATGCTGAATTAGCATTGCCAGTTGTTGTTCTTTTTCTTACGAGTCTCCTTGTCGTCAGCATCTGGATGGCAGACAAGAACAACATGATCTTCTTCGAGTTGGAAATAGCTGGACCAATTGAATTTGGCTAGTGCAGATGTGGAAGAATTTCATTTCAGCTGTTTGTTTGTTTTTCTTGGGGTGGGAATTAACAAAATTTGCAAATTTCTTAATATGTAAGAAGGTGAATGAAGGTGAATAAAACTGAATGAGAAAGGAAACAGCAAACTGATTGTTTTTCAACCAGCTTTCTTTGCCTTACAAACATCTCCAGGGGAAAAATATTAAGTTGTATCATTTTTCCAAGACTAATTTAAAGAAGGGCATCTAAATGCTATGCAAGTTGGAAGAAGCATAAATAATTTGACCTTTCATTCCATGTCCATGTTCCTAAGTTTCTTCTTTGGCCAAATATCAAGGATTAATGCATTAGTATTTTTGAAGTGTCATAACAACCCCTCGGGTCTTATTTTGCATACCAAACACACATCTTAGTTTACATGACAGGAAACTCTTATTTGCCTTTCTTGTACATAGCTAATCTCTTATGAACCTAAAATGCTGGTGGAAGCTACCTAGTAATGGATGTTTTTTCCTTCCATTTACATTCAGGAATGGGGTTCTAAATCAGGAGACTTTTTCAGCAAATGACTAATAGGTATTCTGTCTTCTCCCCACAAGGAAGAGAAAGGACTGATCACTGACCAATGCTTAGAAACGAAAAAAGCAGAGTAAACAATAACTTCATTTACATAGATAAGGGCACCATCACTTTGAGGGATACAAATAGGTCTGTGGATATAGCTAACTGTGCCTTGTGCACAGACACACACACCTATGCTAACCACAGTGAAGAAACAGGAATAACACTATCATACTGTGCTGTTGGTTATGGCATGACGTCTTTACTTTTTGGTGTCTTCCACTTCCATAGAGTGATCTCAAGGGAAGTGGGAGAAAGACAATGAAATTTCTGCAGAATTTAAAAACAGCCTTAAGATGTTAGATGGGGATTCTATAAAGATCAATGTTTTACTTCCAATAATACCCAGGCTGAAACACTATTGGAAGGAAGTGATAGAGGATTCCTCTCTTGCCTGTCTCCAGCATCTTCTTCTCAGAATCCACAGAATGGTTCTGCTAGTAGAATTACTTGCAATAGTGGAACTGGGAGAAGGCATTTGTCTCCTCACAGTGCTGTGCTCTCAAAACAAGTCCAAGATGGTATGGAAAGCCCTTGGAACAAGTGGTTTACAGGACTGCAGACAAGACAAGGGAAAGTAAGTTCTAGTGTTCTAGTGGCTGGGTGTTTGTTTGTCTATTTACACAATTAATTAAATATCCCACAGGTCTCCCATATGGAACACAAAGCAGCTTAACATGACATTGGATTTGGGCCTCAGCAATACAAGGTCTATTCATCTTTCTAGAAGATACATGTGTGTGTGTGTAATTCTACCATCCTTCAGTTTGCTCACAGTGTGGTAAGCCCATAGTGGGTCATAGGCCATTTCTGTACTACACTGTTATAGTGCTGTTATTCCACTTTCAACATCTTATGGAATCCTTAGGTTTGCAGTTCAGGGAGGGGCATTTAGAATTCTCAACCAGAGAGCTCTTTGGCCTCAGTAAACTGTAAACTCCAGAATTCCGCAGCATGTTGAAAATGGAATAATAGCACTATAACAGTGTACTGCAGAAATGGCCATAGTCTGAACTTTAAAGGAGTTGTCCAAGGCACAGAACCTATTTTGGGGATAAGAGTTTATAATTCCTATAAAATATGGATTCCATATCCCATTTACACAGAAAACACTACCCACCACTGTTTATTTGTTTTTACCAGTAAAGGAAGCAGAAATGGAAAAGCTACATCCTTTTTTAAAAAAAAAATATCTGGGGTTATTATAAAGTTTGGGTCAGAATTGACTGGTTTGTTTAAACGCAGGCAAGGGGCAAGATTAATTGCTCAAAGGAAAATTCAATATGGTTCACTATCCATTAAGTATTGTTCTACTCTTATGACTTTAAAAATCTACTGACATGAATCTTTCATGTTCTGCAGTACGAGCTGAAATATTGGAGAACAAATATAGCAAAGACACATTTTAATTAGATTTGTGGAACAGCAAAAATACTTGAAGTAATGGTAATGTTCCCGCTTTTAGACTTCCGCTTTATGTGCCAAAGGGGAGATGTCTACCTGTCTCTCCACTGTCACCATTTCTGATATCTCTCTTCTGATTAAATAAGCTGCAGTCACACTCTGTGAACACTCACATTAAATGGTCATTGCTACCTCTTGTAACAACCACCTTTGTGATTCTTTTCATGTGAGTTCACACCAAAGCTCCCACTAGTCACCCAAGATAGCAACCATGATTGTACATTTGCTGTCACCAGAGAAACTTATGCCTGACCTTGTCAATAACCTAATCTCTGCAGAGCAATCCCCAAAGACATGTGCATAAATAATAATTTATTTAACAAAATAATTTATTTAACAGAAGAAGATAATTGAACATTTTCAATACTTGTCGTCCACATACATGTAGTCCATGGTAGTGTTTTAGTTTAGTTGTTACAGTACTTATCTACTTATGTACTTATTCTAATGAGCCTTCCTCAAACACACCTTACAGATCCTACTTTCTAATCCACTGGCCGCTAATTCTACTAATTGACCTCTCTCTTTAAGACCTCTCTCTCATCTGAGGCTCATATCCCAAATTAACAAAATTCTGATGAAATTTGACTCTTCTGACTTCTGTCTGTGCCATAGCAATGCTCTGTAATTAATTGATATCCCAAACTGTCATACACACCAGCCTTTTTAAAAATCCCATTCTAATACTTATTCATTTTTATTTTTTTATTTATTATTTATTTGTATCCTGCCTCTCCATATGGATCAAGGCGGAGAACAACTTACGAATAGCATGTATTTCGATACATTTTTCTATACATGCTCCCAACAAGCTGGGTACTCATTTTACCGACCTGCAGAAGGATGGAAGGCTGAGTCAACCTTGGAGCCCGGCAGGATCGAACTCACAACCTTGTGGCTTGCAGTACTGGCATTTAACCACTGCGCCACCAGGGCTCCTTAACCACTGCGCCACCAGGGCTCCTAATACTCAACTAGTCATCAGTCACCTCTAACATTCTATTCTCTCACCTGTTCCTAACAGAATGCTTACCTTATTCATATATTTCTTACAAAACATAACCAAGCATAAAGCAGTTTTAGCCTCCCTTATCTGAAATGTTCAGGACAAGAAGTTTTCCGTATTTTGGATTTTTCAGATTTTGGAATATTTGCATATAAAAAGTGAGGTTATATAGTCAGCCCTCTACATTTTCAGGTTTTACTTTCATGGATTGTATTATTTGTGAGTTTCTCCAACCCCTGCCCTCCGCATCTCAAGTGCTTCTTTTCCAGGAGAACCTTCTCTGTCAGCAGCTCTGGTCAAACTGTGCAACTCTGTAAAAACCCACCTCTGGTCCTCTTCCTCCTCCTCCACCAGCAGCATCTGCTTAGCCAGCTAAGGATGATTTCTCAGGAAGGTGGTCCAGAGTCAAGATGCCCTCTCCAAAAAGACTCTGCTCATTCTTTGCAGTTGCACCTCATTTGAAAGAAAAGAGTACACTCACCATTCCCTCTTAAGAAAATCTTAATTGTCAGGCAGTTTCATGTGGTAGATATAATTTCTCCCCTCTCAACTGAATTAAAAGTTTCAAAATTTTAGCTGGACTAATAACCAAGACATAGCCAAACTCCTGCAAATTCAATGTATATTATACCAGGAAAGAATCAATATATCAATATATCAATTAGGCCAACTTCCCTGGGTCTTGGAGGTGCCAGAGTGAGCTTAGAAGTAATGAATTTAAAGCAGGAGTTGGAAATGGCAAATGGGTGAGCTAATTTCCCCCTGTTTCTTAGGGGAGGGTCTCAGCAGTTCTTCAGATGCAATCAGATCAGTTTCATTTCTTGGATGACAATGCGTTCTTAATGCTTCCCTCTACATGCAATTGACTCCCTGCAGAAGGAAGGGTGAGGGACACATCCCTTTCTTTTGCACTGCAGCCAGTCTTCTTCCCATGCTGCAGTGGAGAAGGAAGTGTGCGATCATGCTTCTGGCCATCCTGCATGGCTGGCTGCAACAGAAGGCTTGCACAATCTGGGGTCATTGATGGAGTTTCTTTGTCAATAATATACCCTGCGATCACTCCAGCTGGTGACACAAGAAAGGCAGGACCAAGACAATATCATGTGGAAGTGTCATTGTGGTCCTGCTCCTCCCATGTCCCCATGCTGGGATGCCACCATCCTGTGGGAAAGCACCATAGCCAACAGCAACTGGAATTAATTGGCAATCTTCCATCCAAGTACTAACCAGGGCTCACTCTGCTTAGCTTCTAAGATCAAATAGAATTTGGCACCTTTATCTAGCCCTAAATAAATATGTCTGTGTCTTTAGAGAATTTAGGCCCTGCACTTTCCTTACCCCTACATTAAAGTAATACAATTTTTCTAACTGGTATATATGTAGTATTTATGCATGCAGTAGTAATGGTGTACATAAATTATATTTCAAAAGTAATGTAAGGAGTAGGAATGAGCTTACTTTGTTGGTGTAGTAAGCCAAATATTCTAGCTACTTTTCTAGTTTCTTCTAAGGGGCATTCGAAGGCAGTTTAAAGGGAGTTGTAGCAGATTTTTTTCAAGTTTTATCCCATTTAGTTAACTTGTTCTAAGTGTGATCTTTTGTTTCAGAGTACCAGAACAGTATCATGTAATGCAACAAGGCACAAGAAAAGGACTGTAATATCAATAGTAATGAATCATATTTTGTGGCAATGGCACAAATTAAGTGGTGGCTTACTCTTAAAAAGTAACTTCCCTAGTTCTGATCAAGCCACTGCAAACCTGTTGTGATGGCCATTTCAGCCACTACCCAACTCCCAGTGTTTCTACTGGGAACTAGAGGTTGTGTGGAATTTGGATTAGACATTAGATTAATTCTTATATTGGATCACAACTACAACTGCACTTGTTCAGAGGATATTCACATCCAGCTATGATAACAGTCTCTCCTTCATGTCTCATTGTGTTCTTTCTTTGCTTCATGTCTTCCTTCTTCCCTCAGGTGTTTCAGAACATGGATATGCATATGTTGTGTGTGAATTCAAGAGATTAGGCGGTCATCAAGTAGACTGTACGTTATTAGAAGAACATAATGGCCTAGATGTTGCCTTAGCAACACTTACCCAGCAAACCAATTGCAGGAGCACATTTGCTCCATAAAGCACTCACTTTAAACCATTGCACCCTCTAGCATGCATGACAATGTACACTCCATACTGCTTAGATTTAACTCCCCTGTTAGGGTTAAATAAAGCCCTGTTTGTATGTTATCAGAGCAACAAAGTTACTGCTTCATGCCTCGTGGCTGGAAATCTATTCAATTCCAGTAACCTTTGGGTGATGAAGTCGATTGGAACAAGGATGAGTGTTTTTTATGGTCCGTGCATTTAAATTTACAGTGAAATGTGTGTTTCAAATATCCTTCCCCCCCCTTAAAATATGGATTTTCGAAGGCACTTTAGTTTATTATTATAATTTCAAGCTGAAAAAGGTTTTGAAATACTTCAGACATGTGAAATATGGTGGATAACTCAGAGCCAACCAATTGATTGGCCTAGGAAATGTGGATCGGGCCAGTTTATGGTGGAATTTTCAAAGATCAGACTCCCCAGCCATTGCTAGTTGGGAAGTGCCAGGTTCATTTTCCCCCCTCAGCTCTCCTAAAAGATTTGGAGTAGGTGAGCCTTTCCAACATGAGATACCAATCAATCACTTGAGTCCCCAGATTGGGACTGAAGGAGGCTTACAGGATAAATAGAAATACAAGTAAAACCATATATAGCTAAAAGCATTTCTTAAATAAAATAAAAGAGTACTAAATCATCTACAGAATTTAAACCATTTAAGCATTAATCTATAATTACAGAGAAAAGTAGTACAGGATACTAAAACAAAAAGGCCTTTAGGTGTAAAACAATTAGCTCCTATCTTTGTCATCTAAAGAGCATTCCCTCCAACATATCACAGATGAAAACCAGGACAGGGCTAACCAAGCAACCTCAGAGTGTGCCCAAGATGACAAAAGTTATTAATTAAGAAGAACACACAATCTAAGGGAGACTGCAGCAGTTTGCTTCTGCCTGAGCCTCATTGAAAGGGAAAGATTCTGTCTGCTCCGCTTTTCTCTTTCCACTGAATAATGCACACTGTTGTTGCTTTTTGAACTCTGCTTCCACCAAATGGACTAAACAGAGGATAAAGAGGAGAAGCTGGAGGAGGAAAGAAAAACTGGCACATTTTAAAAGTAGTTGAATATAGCAGCGATAACAAAAGCAGTTATATTTCTATACTGCTTATCAGTGCTAAGCAGTCCCTAAGGTGTTTACAGTGTGATTAGCTAAGTGCCCCCAACAAGCTGAGTACACATTTTACCAACCTATAGAAGGATGGAAGACTGAGCCAACCTGGAACCCTGCAGAATAAAATTCATAACTCTGCGGCTGCAGTACGGGCCTTTAACCACTGTGCCACCAAGCAAACAGGCAAATATGTTGCTCTGGTAAATGAAACGAAACCAAAAAGCTGCACATCTGTAACCCTATTCAAGCATTATGCACAAAGGGTATACAGTAGCCTCTTCACATTCATGAGGATTTGGGGCACAGAACCCTTGCAAAAGTGGAAAAACTGTGACTAATTCCCTGCCCCTGTGATTCCCCCCAGAGTTCCCCTTTCCCATTCCTTTGCCTCTGGCTCCAATGTTCATGGTGAGTGGGGAGAAAAAAGACAAGCTAAAGGGCTTACCACTCAGATGGAGAAGAGCAGAGTTCTGACATTCTAGCTACTTCTGACAGCCATCTTGAGAAAGGCAGGTTAGGAGCAAAGAGAGCACTTGGCCAATCAGGAGTCATTACACAACAGCTGTTTGGGTGAGAGATAGTTTTACCGAGGCCAAAGAGCTTGCTAGCTAAGAATTCCAAATGCCACTCCCTAAACTACAAACCCCAGGATTCCATAGGATGTTGAAAGTAGAATAATAGCACTATAACAATGTAGTGTGGAAAGGCCCTTAGTGCTAAAACTGTGTGGTGTGAAAGAGCTCTGTGGCATTTTGTATGCAACTGGAACTTTTCTCTTTTTTTAAAAAAAAATTTTTTTATTAAAACTACAGAAAAGAAGAAACACATATCATACAGAATAAAACAGTGTAAACAAAAGAAAAAACAGTACATTACAAAACATTCTATCATTAACAAGGTACAACATATGAAGTAAACAACAACAACCTTACAATGTTTATTTACTAAGAACAATTATCTAAGCATAAAACATTTTATCATTAACTTCCCACTTTCCAGATCATGGTGGTTGTCAATTTCTGAAGATTTTATTGACTCAGATTTATCATTGCTTTCTTATTGTATTTATTCGAGTTGCTTAGCATAGTGCGAAAGATAGTTATCAAATATATGTAATGCATAAAAGAAAAAATAGAAAAAATAGTTCTACTAAAAGTATTCTAAATGCAGTTTTCATTCTAATTGTAATGTAACTTGTCTGCCTTCAATCCATGATAAAATTGACATAACTCTATCCCAGCACTTTTTAAATTCACTGATAGAGTTATCTCTTAATAATGTTGTCAATTTGTCCATCTCTGCCATACCTATAAGCTTCAAAACTCACTCTTCTTGGGATGGCATTATATTACTCTTCCAGTACTTGGCATATAAAATTCTTGCTGCTGCTGTCATATTGGATAATTTTTACACAACCTTTAGTAATTTTATCATCAGTCATTCCTAACGGGAAGAGTTCTGGAGTCAAATAAATCTTGATTTTTAAAATCTTTTCCATCATCTGATGTATCATCTGTTACTGTGACTGGAACTTTTCATATGGAACTCTCTCAATCATATGACATAAATGAACCCAAGTCAGTCACATCCTTGTCCATCATACCTTCTTAGACATTTTGGCTGGTGTCCTATTAATGACATACATGTTCATACATTATGCTACACATGTGGGGTAAATTATTCACCATGGCACCCTGACAGCAGTGGAAATGGAGTTACACATATAGCAGTGTTGCACACTGCAGTTGCCTTTGTATATCGACACCTAGGCCATTTCTGCACTACACTGTTATAGTGCTATTATTCCACTTTCAACATCCTGTGGAATTCTAGGTTTTGAGGTTTACTTGAGGCCCTCTAAATGCCGCTTCCTAATCTGCAAATCCCACGGTTCCATAGGATGTTGAAAGTGGAATAATAGCACTATAACAGTGCAGTGTGGAAATAGCCCTATTCACTGACATTGCACAATGTTGCAATTCTGGTGTTGGTGTGGCTACTTCTGTTGTTGAATTTCACATAAAAATAGTTATGCTATGCTGAAGGGAGTGTTGGATTGTAGCCAATGTATCTTTAGCATCTGTAGCAATAGTGCAGGAAACCTTCACATAAGTATCTTGTAGCCTACATTTTCTCTGGCCAGGCCTGTTCTTCGAAAGAATATTCAAGAATATTCAAGATGAAGCGTCATTCCAGACTGCACTCCATATAGCTTGGGGGTTGGGAGCAGAATCAAAAGCTTTTATTTTTCAAGACAAGGCAGATGAGATAAGATTTCCTCAGGAAGGCAAAACCAACTCTTTAGGTTGATGGAAACTCTAGACTAATTAATAGCTGCTTAATCAATAACACATGATGAAACCCTCAATTTACTTATAGCTGATTAAGATGAAGTTGTCTCCTGCCCCCATATTTCTTAGCCTATAGGGTGATTTCTGAAATCAGTTTCTGTCATAAAAAATAACAGTTTGAAAAGGTTAAAAAAAATGCCTAAAGGCAACCCCCACCCCCTATAGAAAAAGTGAATAGTCAATTAAAATTCATTTTACCACATAAAAAAGAAGAGTGATGATTTTTCACATGTTACACTAGCCAAGAACGGGAGCTTGCTACTTATCTGCATCACGTTCTTTCATTCCAAACACAACAGACCAAACAATTTCCTTCCATGTAATTTTGGGAAGGCTGCAGCCACCTGAAATCACTGATAATTTTGCCATGCTTTGTTATTATGATGAATCACTGTGTATTTTTCTGCTGCACTTGTTAATCTCATTCTACAGTCTGGGGCCTGTATTCGCACTAAGAGATAAATTGGATGGTGACCCCAACATTGCAGTGTCACTGCCAGCCGTCTAAGGGCGTACTTGAAACATATTGCTTTAAAGTCACCTGGCTTCTTGCTTTGTGAGATGTTAGATTCTCTATTGGGCAGGAGAGTGCTAGTGGCTACAGATGAATTAAAAATCAAATAATAAACCTGAGAAGAATGGGACAGTCATAATAAAACATCCATCTACATTTTAATGGCTGCTTAGAGAAACATGGAGGCCAGGCTCGAAATGAAACAAAATGCATTTCTTGTCATAGTACAGAATTCAAGAAGAGCAGAGTTTTTTTTAAAAAAAAAAAAAATCCCAACTTAGCTGAAGGGAATCATGAATAGTTAAGATAATGGCCCTTTTTGCATGGCATTCTCGATGTGAAAGGGCCCCTCGAGCATTGCGCACATGTGAGGAGTGGCCCACACGATGCACTCACTGCGCGACACTCTAGGGACTGACAGGGACCGCTCCCACATTTTTTCATTTTCGGCTTGAAGGCAAAAATGGTGTGCAGTCACACATCGCTTCTGGGCTCCACGTGCACTTATCTTGCGTGTGGAGCCTTGGGAGCCGGGCCGGTTGTGCTTCCTGTCCAGTGCAGCCTGGGAAGGTCCCAGGCTGCACTGTGAAAGGAAGAGGTGGGGCTCTCGCGTGAGCAGGCAGCAGCTGCAGAGCTGAAAGAACCGGGACGCGAGAGCCTCTTGCTGGAGGCTGCTCATGCGAGCCCCGCACCCCAGCACCACGAAAAGGTAAGGTGCAAAAAGCGTCAATGATAAGACAGTACAATCTACCATGAGCGGGTCCAAAATTTCAGTCACAGAGGTTGTCTACCAATTCAGAAGAGAGGCTATGGTAGCCAAACATGAAAATGAGTGTTCTCAAGCATTTTCTCCTTCTCTGTTGGAAGCTCAACCTTAGTCAATTGTAACACCAGTTATGCCAGGCATGGAGGAGAAGAAAGCAAAGAGGACAATGAAGAGATGGTTCATGGTCTTCTCCTTCAGGCTGATGGGATATCTTGTACTGCATACATCAGATGTAAAATGTTGACCACCAAAGGATAGTGGTTTAAGAGACCTGGAAGCTAAAATTATAACTTTGGGAATGATGTAACTGAGAAATTTTGTAAAATAATTGGAACACCTTGTATCAAAAAAATGAGTTTGCACAAAGAACCATAATACAAAATAGGTCCTAGGTATCCACTAAGGTAGCAACAGCATGGCTAAAATATCAATCATTCTGCACTCACTAAATATTACCAATAAAGCACTTTTGATAAGGTCAGATAAACTAGAACGACCTCTTGAACACCTAGGATGCAGCTATCAACCACCATTAGAAGAACAGACAGGCAGACAGATGAACAGAGAGAGAGATGTTGTTCAATATTTTGCACTGTGATTGCACAACATAAATCTTTGCATGTGGAGTTATGCATTGGTTGTGTTTTGCTTACCCTGATATTGAATGGCAATGTTGCACAACTAAATATACACCCAAAAGCACAACTGAATGCACATCTGAAATCACATGCATATCTGTCTGCACAGCAGCTCTGCATACACAGCTCCACTTCCAGAACCTAGAACTTAATGCGTCCTTTCCACATTGGACAGAAATGTCCAACTGCTTCTATGGGGGTGTCCTATCTCAACCTGGGCAGCAAGCCAGAGCTTGCTGCTGCACAGCAGATAACCAGGTAGCAAACAAAGAATCAGAACAGTTCAGATCAGTCACTTACTTTTACTCAGTAAACAAAAGTTCAAAGGCAGAATCCAAAAGCAGAACAAAATAGTCCAGTATCAACAGGATCCACAAAATACAACTGGCATGAAGGTCAGATAAGCTCCAACAACTCCTGGAGGGGAAGGGCTGTATTTATATAGGTCAGCAGCTTAATACAACTGCTGCTTAACTAATTGCTGTCTCCTATAAATCCTTTGAGACTGGTGCAAGTTCTCCCTTTGCTGTCTATGCTCAGCAAAGGTAGATATAGGTAAGTTGTCTTCTGAATCTGAAGGGGCAGGACTCTCTATTGGAGCTGGCACTGCACCCTGTTCTGTCTCTGGGATGTGTGGTTCTGTAACCTCCTTCTGATCAGTAGGTCTTGGTATGTCCACTGTTTCAGTCTCTGAGTCAGAGTCCATTTCCATTTTCTGGAAGCAGGGCATGATAGGGGGAACTTAGGCCTGTATAAAACATCAACAGGATTCCAGGCACTATATTAACCTGATCTTTCTCCAGGGAACTCACCAATGCTTGCCCACATTTCCTAATGGGTTTCCATCCCAGAACCTCAGACTTATTTGGCTACAACATCACATGCCTTCTCTGGGAACTCTCTTTTACCTATAGCATGTGAAAGTTTCTACAGTATGTAGCTCTGTAGCTTATTTTGTTGTCTATTCAACCCACTGTGCATCATTTACCATCATTAAACAGGTAAAGAACAATGGCTTACTATTTATTAGGTCAGCCTTTTAGGGGTCAACACACTGAAGTCAGGGCTCAGTGGCCCATGCCTGAAGCATAGTTGTTCAGTTCCATCAAACACATCCCCTTTCCCTCTCCCTCCTACTTTCATTCTGGCAATAGGCAAGCTCATAACTTCCTTGTGTAAATGGGAATGAGTTTGTCCTGCAAAGCAATTTGTTCATCTTCTATGAATGACAGTCAATGGTTGCTTTACCTTTATACATGTTTGCATTTTGAAATGGAAATATTTTTCCCCCTGTCTGATACAGTTCAGCACTCAGCTTTGGACTATTTACAGCTCCAAATGAAGGTATAATGGCTTTTCCTCATCGTTCATCCTAGGTCACATGCTGCTGACCAAGGAGCCAAAGCATAATTTTAAAAATGTAATAAACATTGCATGGGGATTGCTATTTGGAATTGCTCAGATTCCTTACAGAGAAGGAATGAGAGGAAGAAGCTTTTTATATTTGCAACAACAGCAACAGTAGCAACATGAAATAGCTCTAGAAGCTGGGTGTCAACAACCTGAGAGGAAACTCCATTCTTTGCTTAATAAACTCCTGGAGAATGGATATGTTAGAAACCAGCTCTCCATATATGAAATATGCTTGTGCAAACATTACATAGTTTGTATTTTTCTCCGTTCACATTTAGCAACAAATAATTCAATGGTTCATTTAACTAGCATCTCACAGTAGTGGCTGGTGATTCTCACATCAGTGCAATCTTACTGGCCACTGGCTTGTGGAATCCCTGAGGGTTCAATCTTGTCTCCTATATTTTTAACATCTACATGAAAACACTGGGAGAGGTTGACCAGAGTTTTGGGGTCAGATCTCACCAGTATGCTGGTGATACACATCTCTATTATTCCTTTCCACCTAATTCCAAAGAAGCTGCTCCTGTGCTAAACCTGTGCCTCGCAGCTGTAATGGAACAAATCAGGGCAAACAAATTGAAGCTTAATCCAGACAAGGCAGAGGTGCTCTTGGACAGTCCAAAGACAGGTCTGGAAACAGAGATTCAGTCTGTGTTAGATGAAGATAGACTTCCTTTGAAAATGCAGGATTGCAGTTTGGGGGCACTCCTGGATTCAGCTCTGAGCTTGGAGGCCCAGGTTTCAGTAGTGACCAGGAATGCTTTTGCACAGTTAAAGCTAGTGTGTCAACTGGTTTACTTCTAGGTAATTTGGCATAGAACTGCAGATCCTTGCTCTAGGCCCATCTTGTTCGCCACCATGTTTCTGGTAGTCATAAGCCTTAAGTGTCTTGGAAGCCCACAAGCATAATATAGCCTTTCTTTGGCTGAAAACTTTTCTCAGAAGAAGCCCTGCCCAGCTCAGTAAATCTCGCCCATGCCCTTGTTTCAGATTCAAAGATTAAATTGAATGGCTCTTTATTAGAAATCCAAGCAAATCGAGTTGAAATAATTGTCCTTGAGTGTCAGGTAAGGGAAATCATATACCCTTCACTTTTTTTTTTCCAAAGTGGACAATTAACTTTCACCCTTTTATCCAAAATGGATGAAGGAGAATCATATTTAGTGGCCCTATGTCGCCACAGGCAGCAGTGGACTGAGCAAATATCTAAAAACATTCATGCTAATATTGCACTAAAAAGCCAATGAAGGAAAGAACGGATAAACAGATCATATGAATGCCACATTACACAGATGCAATTCAGATTCCTCACTCTCATCCTCCTTGTATTATTAACTCATTTTTCTACTCAAAAAGCCAGATTGTCATACTGGAGTAGTTAAGAAGGCGATTTCTGTCACTATTATGGAAATGCGAGCAAACATTCTTTAAAAAGATGGATGAAAATTAAGCTATCACGTTCTGAGATCATTTAAACATCTCTCATTCTATGAATATTTGAAACCATGAACTATTCCTTTAAAAAACAAATGGAGAGGATATAACATGTGAATGGAAGAAAAGATGTCTGGAATAAAGAGATATCTTAATGAACTATGCAAATATATATATATATTGATTAGATGTTACTACTCCCTAGAACTTCTATGCCAACATGGTAACTTGGTAAGTAGAAATAGTAGAGACTGACTTAGAACATAAACTAGGGGTGGGAATCTTGTGGCCCTCTGGATGTATCTGTACTACAAGTCCCAGTAGCCCTAACCAGCATAGCTAATGTTGTAGAGTGCAAGAAAATGGAGTCCCTAAACATCTGCTGAATGCATGATTGCCACCCCTGCAATAAATTTTAGAGTTAGAATATGAGTATTAATACAGCTTAAAATTAAAGAATAAGAAATTGCTTTAAATAATTAAAAAATATTTAGCAATGAAGTGAATTCTGCTCTTAAGCAGGATGTGTAGTTAAATTGTGACCAAGAAGATGTGCCAGAAGCCAGCTGGGGATTAGAGAGATAGGAAACGCAAAAGACTTTTTTTCCTTTCAGGAAAACCTCAGGTAGAAATGTAACCTTTAGGATAGGAAGAGAGAAAAAACATTTATGAGGCAGATGAGTCAGCCTGAGTGTGTAAAAATTTTTAGCCAATTAGAGTGTATTTCAGAAAAGATAGAAGGGTATAAATTTTAGGAAGAGATGTGTGTTCGGTATCAACTCATGATGATTCTTGAGCTGATCCGATTGTGCAGTTGATAGCTTTTATTGTAATCTTTTGACTATCTTAATAAAACTGTCTTCTTACTTCACTTGAGATACTCTGAGTTTCATTGGTTCCATAGATTAGGCTTCAGGCAACAATATCAGTGCATCATATTCTCAGTCCAATGGCAGCTGACAAGAAGGTTTAGGAACTACCTACACCATAAATTCGTACTGATTTTCTGTTAGTGCTATCATAATGCCATCACATAGGACATTAAGGTCTCCTAGTATCATTTTTATGGCAGACTTGACACAGACTAGGCCTACAAAGTAGGCTAGTTATGATGTTGATGTCTTTGACATGAAGGCTGGCATCTTTCATGCATTAGTTGTACTATGCATATTGGACTGATAATGCATGAACAATGGACATATTCTTCTGACAGTGGTGTAAGGGGAGTTGAATGAACAGCATCTCTGGCTGGTTCGTTCCTGCAAAAACCCCATAAACATTGATGGAAAGATTTTACTAGGTTACCCCCCCCAACACACACACACTCTCACAGATCTCCTAATTTGAGCTAATATTCCCCACCTTTGGACAGAGGCACTGGCATTACAGGTAGAACCCTGAGTCACCCACTGAAATTCTTCCAAAAGTATTGTATTTTTTTTCTAGAGTAATGCATGATGAGTAACAGAATTACCTTTAGCATGTTGCTTCTGAGCTCTGATTTAAAATACAGCAATCATTTCTAAACTTTCATCTATACTCATAAATAATTTATGCAAATCAATGTCCTCTTTTGTCTTCTTTTTCAGAGATGTGGTCCTAAACAGCAGAAGTCTTCTAAAGCTAACAGAAGGTGGAAAACTCTGTAGGTGAGCTTATGACCAATACCACAATGCAGATGCCTACTAGTGCAACAGAACTTTCTTACCCATCCTCTTGACTGCGTTAACTTTCTGTGCCGCCTAATAAACATCCGGGTTTTTCAGGGGTGCACAGTGTGCTCAGAATCACTCCTTTCCAGCTCTAATGATAAAAACAGTTCCATCAGTAGAATCACCCCTTTAGATTCTGCCTAAATACAAATCTTACACAGTCAATAATGTTTGTTCCTTCCTTTCCTTCCTTGGGTTGCCAGACTGAAAACTGAAGGGGGCTCCTGTACCTTTAATGTTTGTGTAGAAGAGGGAATTTCAGTAGATGTTTCTTCTTATTTGGTAGCTTGACAAGCAACATGTGCTGAAAATCATTCTTCCTCATTCTTAAAGGTACAGGAGCCCCCTTCAGTTTTCACTCTGGCAATTCTATATCCGTCCTTCCATCCATCATCTGTCTTATTTTTACAATGACCCTTTCTCTCTCTTTCTTTGTTTCCTTCTAGGAAATCAACTAGCACTCTTCTAACTCATCTTGAAACTTCAGTGCAAAACCTACAGGTAATGACTCTGAAAGCCTTGGGAAAAAGCAGACTTAAGGGGGAAAATACCCTGTCAATTAGTGGTTATAACTCTCTTCGGGGTAGGCTGGTTAGCTAATAAAAACAAATTTGCTTACGTGCCTGATTCTTTATAATACCTTTTTTTCTGGTGGAACATCACACGACTTTCATGTTTTTGATGAGCACAGCCAACAGTTCCATTTATTGAGCCAAGCTAAGCCTAAGATTTACTGTCGAATTTTTTTGGATGGGAGGGATTCTTTTATCTTTTCAAAGGGACTTTTATTTTTATATTTTCTGCCTAGATAAAGTGTGCACAAACAATTATTGAAGTAATATCAGCTATTTCATTTTTCCCTCAAACACCCTCCTCTACTTCTTTTCTAATAGGTATTCTCTTGTGATTTATTTATAGATCCAGGTCGGACTATTCATTTCAGCTGCAGAGGAATGATTCTTTCCATTTCCTAAGGCATCAAAAAAAAAAAGGTAGCCTATTATGCTGTTCATATAATGAATATGAGCAGGATATTAAATAAATGATGAAAAGAACATCTGGGCAACTTCTTCTGAGAACTACTTTTATTGGCCATTTCAGCCACTGGGGCCTTATTTACTGTTACTCATCTTCCAGCATCACTTCCTTTATTAAAGACCTCAATGAATCCTTCTGAGAGAGATGATAATGGAACATTCTCCAAGCAGGGAAGCTGTTAAGAATAGAAACCTTTGGGCACGTGGCAAGATTAGTATATTTCTTTTAATCAGTAAATTCCAACATTTTATAGTCAGAAATCAGAAAATGCGATTCCAACATCCTGTGTTTTTTTTTAACCAAGAGTTCCTGATCACTTGTCCTACAGCTATACATCCATCAAAAGTCCATCTTCTGTAACCAGAATGTCAAGAGGCTCATGTTGCTGGAGTGTCTTCTGGATAAGGAAAGAACTTCAATGCAGTAACTCATAGAAACCGGGTAGGGAGACAGTAGTAGCCACTAGCTTCCATGCTCTTCAATTGTCCCAGTTTGGCAAGGACAGTCCCAACTAATCCTTTGCCATCCCACTTTTTCAGCTGTTTTTAAAATGGCCCAGTGTCTATCTCCTCCTTCCACTTATTTCCTTCATCCTCAGCTTACCTCAGTTGCTGCAAACTGAGTGCAGAGCTTCCACATTTGTGGGTTAAGCATTCAGATTTTATTTCAGGGGGTGGAACCAGAGGAGGGTGCATGTGCATTCATTTACTCACTCACATAAGTGGGAGAAGGAAGGGGATGGGATGGCAGAGTGGCATATGTGTTTGCTCACATGTATGGGCAGGATGGGGAAGGGAATGGGACAGGAGGAGGGAGGGTGCTGTCCTATCTCAGTCCCAGCAGCACAGGTGATAATTCAGACAAAACAAACTGAATAGCTCCCAGCTTGTTACTTACTTTTGTTCAGTAAATGCAAGGTCAAAAATAAAGTCCAACAGAATTTGAAGGTGAGTGAGTTCAAAGTCAGTCAGGGTAATCCTGACTCAGGCACAGAGTTCAGCAAGCCATCCAACAAACAGAGAGGTCGAATGAGCTCTGATAACTCCTGAAGGAGAAGAATGGCAGCTATATAAATCAGCTGCCTAATGCAACTGTTGCTTGAGTAATTTTTGCCAATTATAAATTCTCTGGGATCTACGTAGGCTCCTTCTTTGTTGTCTGCACTCAGTAAAGGTGGGTATCTTCTTTGTCTGAAGTAGCAGGGCTCTCTGCTGGAGCTGGCAGCACCCCCTGTTCTGTTTGTGGCAGTATAACTTCTTTCTGTACAACAGGTCCTGGCATGTCCTCTGTTTCAGCCTCTGAGTCAGAATCCATGTTCTGGAAGTAGGGCATGACAAGCGCACATGTTCACTCACTCACTTATGTGTGTGGTTAGGACAGGGAAAGGGGATGGCTCAAGAAGAGGGATGCGTGCACGTTAGCTCACTTGAACAAGCAGAAGGGGGAAGAGGTGGGGTGGGGTGGGAGGAAGGGTGCATGCATTCTCACACGGGCAAGAAGGGAGAAGGAGATGGGACAGCTTCCCCTTTCCCTCTACTCCCCCTCACATCCCATCTCATCCTATCCCTCTCATGAACATGAATGAGTGAGCTCAGTGGAGGACTGCACTCAAAGCCACGGCCCACCACCCTGCCAGGACATATTTTTTTTGTATGTGTGGAATACGGTTTGGGGGGCTTACAATATTTGTGTTTTTTCCCTCTTTTGCAGGGTCCTGTGACCCTGTGAAAGCAGAAGGCTGACAAAAGTAGCTTTCAGTTCAGTTAAGTCAACAGGGCAGAGAAGAGAAGAGCAGGCAGAATCTTGCCCTCCTACTTTGTCCTTCCTTGTTAATCATTTTTGCCATTTTGACTACATTCTGATTTTACTTGGCCACATGGATCCTGGCTTTCATCTGTGAAATGTTGGAAGGTATGGCCTTTCAGGTGAGGGGTGCAGTGAACCTACACTGAGTTTCAATCCAGGCTTAAAGATCTAAACCAAGGTGTTGGGCACTATTCCCATGATAAAACCTGGAACATACTAAGAACAGACTCTTTAAAATATAGAATGAAACCATGAGTGAATCCACTGCACTCATGATATGAAAAACATTGTCCATCTTTTCTTCCTCTAATACTAGAACACAGGATGATCCACTGAAAGTGAATGGTTGGAGAGATTAAAAAAAAAAAAAGGCAAGGGAGGACCAAGCACACCTCTAATGAAATTAACACCAAAATCATAAATATAGCAAAATATAGCAAAATTCATTCAGGCTCTCTTGAAAGTGTCAACATTTGAAGTTATTGTGGTGGATTTTTAGAGACTGGGATGTTTTGTTTGTGACCATTGGTATGCTGTTTGAAGACTGTAATTGCATTTTATCACTGATGGAGACTTACTGAAATGATTTCTCAATCCCAGGAGTAGTTGTCTCAATCCTCAGCCATCAGTCCACTTATAGTTCACAACCTCTTTGGAGATTACAGGTTTGTTTGCACATCCAACCTACTTATGGAATTGAATGGCTTTTGATATTTGGGTAGTCCACTTATGGAAGCTTCTTGATGAATTTAAGACTATTTTCTACAACTTGAAACCTCATTTACAATATTGTCTCTCACTGTCTGGAATTGTTCTTCAATGTGTCTCTGTAGTTGCTGTGCTGAGCATTACTGTATTCTTTATAGTTAGTTGTTACTTGCATCATTTATATGTATTTTGTAGTTTATAGCATTATATATTTTGCTATATTTATAGTTTTGGTGTTCATTTAATTTGAGGTGTGTTTTCCTTCCCTTCCTTCCCCACCCTGTTAACTTAACTTTTGATCCTTTCCTTTGAGAAACTCTCTCGTTTTCTGTTTTTTGCTTGAATGTCATAGTAGATGAAAAAGATGTACTATTTCATGCAACTGTGGAATTTACTACACTATGGCCATTTCCACATGTGGCGATGTAACCGTCCCGGTCCAGTACTTACTGGACTTCTTGGTTCGACACTTGGGTCCAGGCTGCTCCGGAGCAGTGCGTGGCCGCCCCTCCGCACTGCTCCGGGGATGAAAATGGTGGCTTCCAGTCGGTGGAGGCTCTCCACCAACCGCTGAAGCTCACCAGCCTAAAGTCCACCCCCAGCAGATCTGCAGGCTCACACTGGTGTGAGCCTGCAAATCTGCACTGGAGCGTGGGAACGGAGTGGCATGGAGTGGCCACACTCCATGCTTTTTAAAAACTGAAGAAACAGGCTTTTAAAAAGCACGCTGCACGACCACTTCGGATCGTTCCGGAGTGGACTGAGGTGCGAAACTACATAAAGTAGTCTGACCCAATCTGCTCCCAGGTTGCAGACGTCCTCTCTGGAGTACACTCTGCACCGGTTTTTTAAGCCCATGCAGAAATGGCCTATACTACACACACACACCTGTGATTGCCAACTTAAAGAAGACTGGATAAATTGATGGAAGATGGAGATATCAATGATGACATTTTGATGGACGTTTCTTTCCTATAGTACTATAGACAGTATGACTCTGTATATCAGTTGTGGGGAGCATGACCAGAATGGTCCTGTTGCACTCATGCTCTGTTTGTGTGCTTCCTATAGACATCTGGTGCACTGCTTTGGAAAGACAATATTGGACTAGATAGGCTTTCAGTCTAGTCCAGCTTGGCTTTTCTTATATTATCTTTTCACTTTATTAATTATCTGTGTCTTCCACTAGGTGAGAAACTCAGAAGAATGGACTATAGCTTTAAGATATACTACAAAAATATTTATGCTTTGTTACATGTTAGCAAAAGTCCAAAAAATATTGTCCTACACCATTTTGGCCTCGCTCTCAAATATTCAAATCCCAGTAGCTGCAGCATGTGAAATGCAAGACTCTGTACCAGTGGTGCAATGGAACAAGTGTTGAAAGACTGGGTGGTGGTGGTGGTGGTGGTGGTGATGATGAGGATGATGAAGAATTGGGATAATGATGTCATTCCACAACCCACACATCAGAGTTCCCTGTTCCTTCTGAGCTTAGCTGCAGTACTCATTGTAGCTGGGGGATGTTTGTCCCTGCTGCCAAGCAAAACAACTTACGGATAATCCCAAGTTTGTTTGCATGTGTGCATATACACAGAGAGAGAAATTGAGAAACTGAGAGAAAGATAGAAAAGCAGATGTGGCTCAACATAGTTGCTGGCATACTTGCACTATCTTTGGAATTGTGACTATGTAGCCTGTCACAGTTAACATCTGCACTACTACACCACTGCTCTATGGGTTATGTTCCAGTTGCATTCCTGGACTCGTGGCATAAATTGAGACAGACATAAATAGGAGGAGCCAGTTCCCCAGGGAATCAGTGAAGTGTGTGGGGGGGTTGCATTTCAAAGAAGTTGGAGTAGACATAAAGTTGATGATTTTACTCAAGCCAACACCAACTTTAAAAAGGTTTAAAACATATAAAATCTCTGAGCCTACCTTTTCCAGGCTAGAAGAATTTGCAGATGGAACAGAAGAGGTAGCAACTGCTGATCCCAAGGGGTAATGGCTTACCATCATATGGCAGCTTCTCTTCAGAGCAGCTCACAGACAGTGAGTAAGTGGTTCTTCTGCTGTGAGCCTGCTATTTTTATAATTGAACATATTTATGGTTGGAAAACCTGTTTGAAAGCATGCTGGCTGGAAGCATGTGCCAAATTAGGATGATTTCAGACATGGTCAGGTCATAAGTTCTGAGAGAATTAGGCAGGAAAATCCAATGCTAATAGGTTTGTGATAATCCTTTCAATACATCAGGCCCCGTGAACACCTGAATATAATGGAAGGCAAAACTGCTCAGGTGAAGCAATCAGGGATCCTACTATGATCCTGCCCTAGAGAAATCCACCCTAGAACTCCTGCCTGACCAGGCAATAAGAAATTGTCATGACTCCCACTAATGTTTTCTCACTTAGAGTTAACACAGTCAGTTCATACCAGACTCCTTGTCAACCCTGGAAGAAAGCAGTTACTGCTTTCTCTATGCACCCACCTTCAGGGTAGGAAATAAGATGTATAAACCCAAGCTTCAGCCACAGCAAATTGTAGTACTTGGATGTAATATATGTTATCCAGGCCTCTGTTCATCCTTGCTACCCTCAGATATGTTCTGAACTGCTCTGCTTCAACCTGCTACTTCAGGACTGGTAATTATTCCCCTTTTCACCCAATCTCTTTCTATCCAACCTTTCACTCCTCACTTTCCAATAGCCTTGTATGGTTCTAGAGGATGTCTGATTTCTTGTATGTTTTGACAATTCAAATAAAATACTCTAACATTTAACTGGAGTCCTTTCTACAGTTAGTACTGGTATACATAGGTGAAAAGGTCCTGCTGGTACCCTCCTTTCACAGGTCTCCTATGAGCTATAATTCCCCAAATCCTAAGGAGACACTGGCATTGTGAATGGACCTCAAAGTCCTCTGTCTCTTAGGGTAACATCCCCTTCTGAGTTGGCAAAGGAAACCCCTTCCTTCCAGCAATGCCAAGACTGCAGTTGCTTTCTCCCCCTCTCTACTCCCCTGAGCAAGGCAGGTAAAAGAAGACCAGTCCAGTCACCTTTTCTTGCCACTCAGAACTCCACACCAAAACTAAAGACAGTGTTGCTGTCTCAATATACCTTCCTTATTTTTTCATCTCTTCCTCCTTGCTCTCCCACATGCTGGGAGAGCTATGCATCATGAGAGAGACTTTCATTCATTTTAAAAAAAAATTAAGGAGAAACATTGCACACTCAAAATGTTCTAAACAGAAGCAACATAAATTGACACTCACCTGTACTATCTGACACCTCAGTGTTCCAAAGTTTCCCCTCCCCAGTCTGGAATATCAAATTCCATACGACATGGGAGCTTCATGATGGACACTCTCATATCTCTGTGTTTTCTAAAAGAAAAATAAAACTGCTATGCTTTTGGACTTTTGGTACTGAGACATGATACTTGGAGTGGGGTGTGTCTCCCGTGGCCCTGATTCATATAACCTATGGTTCAGTGTTAGAAAGTTCTGAGCCACAGAAGAGAAATCATAGGGGTAGTATCAACTGTGTGTGTGTGTGGGGGGGAGATAGTTGGGGAAGCAATGCAGACCCTAGATTCTTTCTGCAACACCACAGCCCTGATCCAAATGGAGAGATCTTGCTACTGCATTCTATGAAGAAAAAAATATGACCAAGAATTCCAGGCATGGAACTCCCATCATACCATGTGTAATTTGACCTAAATTTTAATATTTTGAGACCTAGGGTGGGAGGAAGAGAGCTGAATTCTGGTGAATGACATTTCTACTCCATAACTACTCCTACCAGTGACATTTTTAGTATGCATCCCAAGAAGACAAACACCAGGAGAAAATACTGGCAGTATTCACCAGGAATTGCTCTTCATAAACAGAGAAAATTAGAAGGTACATCTGTGCTGTGAAATTAAAAGTGTGTGGATGATAATCCCATTAAATGTGGGGTATATTAATGGTACAGATTTAGCAATCTTTCACACCCAACAAAGCAACAAAGTTGGGTTTATTTGTTGTGGAATCACTGTGAATCCTTCCTTCATCCTACAGCAGCCTTTTCATATTGAAAAGGTGCAGCTGGCCCACAGTAATCGAATGAGTTTCATGGCTGAGTAAGGGCTTAAATCTAGATCTTGCAAATCCTTGTCCAATTCTCTAATCATGTATGTGTGTATGTATGTATGTGACTTCATGTTGTCTGTCGACTTATGGAAACCCCATGAATCCTAGGCCATTTCCATACTCCACTGTTCTAGTGCTATTATACCACTTTCAACATCCTGTGGAATTCTGTGGTTTGTAGTTTACTGAGGCCAAAGTGCTCTCTGGCTGAGAATTCTAAATGGCCCTCCCTAAACTGCAAACACCAGGATTCCATAGGATGTTGCAAGTGGAATAATAGCACTAGAACAGAGTAGGGTGAAAATGGCCCTAATCATACTGACTATCAAATGGAATCCTTTTTCAGACTTTGTGTTATGCAATATTCTCCCACTGAATGAGAAAACAAAGATTTCTGTGCAGATCCCAGCAGCCGTTTGGGAAAGATTTGTCTGTACAGAAAACCCTTTCTTCCCTTATACTGAAACACACTATCTGTGTAGAAAAAAAAAAGTTTTCTATGGAGAAGTACATGTAGTTTTTCCACAAAGAAAATGCATCCTTTGTGGAAGTGCATATGGGTTTTTTTCTGTGGAGAAATATACCTTTTTTGCATGAATATGCCTGTTTTTGTGTGCAGAAAATATGGCCATTTCCTCACTGGGCTAGTAAAGCGGTGCAGAGCGACCTCCGAAGGAGGTCTTCTGCATCGTAGAGTGGACTGGGGCAGACTACTTTTTGTAGTTCCGTACCTCAGTCCAGTTCAGCGCAACCGGAACTGGTTGCACAGCGTGCTTTTTAAAAACCTCCTTTTAAAGGTTTTTAAAAAGCACGGAGCGCGTGACTCCATGTCACTCCGTCCCTGCATTCCGGAGCAGATTTGCAGGCGCACACAAGTGCATGCCTGCAGATCTTCTGGGGTAGGCTTTTGGCTGGCGAGCTTCTCCGGTTAGTAGAGAGCCTCCCCAACCAGAAGCTGCCGTTTTGGATGCTGGAGAAATGAGGAGCGACGAGCTTGCGCTGCTCCTCATCCCGACGGACTCATCCGGATGCTCAGGAAATCCAGTGAGTCCCATTTTCGCATGGCTCCTTCCCCACGTCTGGAAAGGGCCTATGTTTTCTAGACAGAATTAGACTTTTTTTCTATATCAAAAACATCCTCTGTGAAGAAATACAATTTCTGTGCAGAAAATGCATTTCAGTGCAGAAGAACCATGGATGTTTCTGTGCAGACAAATACTTCCCGAAGTGCAAAGAATCTCCAAGAGTCTCACAGCTACCTGCCTGTATTCTCCCAAATAAGTTTTCCAGCTGTTGGGGAGCCCCTTTCTCAACTGAGAAGTGAATAGCAAGCTTTTACTTTTTCCAGACTTGCTCAGGATGTATGAAGAGAATGAGGTCTGTACTGCCCCAACCAGTCAGTACTGGAATAAATTAGAAGAGATTGTGTGGAAGAAAGCAAAATAAAAATTGTTTGGTGCAAGCACACCTTTCAGGAAGATAAGCAAGTTATCTGAAAAAAAGAATTTGTCATTTGAACTGGCTTTAACTTTTGAAAGGACACCTTTTAAACTGGAGTGATCATGCAACATTTATTACACCTGCTCACCAGTCTTTTGGTAGAAGTACAAGACTGGAAGTTTTAGGGTGAATATCCAAGATTTCCAACATGTTTAGAAACGTGTGTCTGAAGAACAAAGCCATTCAGAGTGATTTGGTGCGACATTGCTAGTGCACCACAAAAGACGGAATAAAGAAGCCTTTTCATTAACAATAATCTTCATGCTGTTCAAACTACTGGAACAGCTCTGCATGAGACTGGGTGCCTCGTCAGACGTGGTCACCTTCCACATCTTGCTGATGTAGAGAGGCAAGGCAGATAATATATAATTAGGAAACTGGCTTGGAAGATCACATCTAAATTTTATTTCCCCACCTAATTCTGCCTGTTCTACACCCCTTTCCTAGTGATATAATCAAAGTGGTCAGAGACACTCTGTGGTGAATTGTGTGGACACAGTCTATATAAAATATTTTTAAATAATTTTTTTCATTGAAAAATATTTTAATAAGAGTTTTTCAACTAGAGAATACCAAACGTGGCTTGCACTGCTTTCAAAGGAGCATATAGCATCTAAGAAGAAAACATGGCAAAGCAGCAACCTGAACAATCATTTACAAAAAGTGGTTCAATTGGATGGCTTTAACAAGGTGCTCATGTGTGGAAGAATAAGGCTATTATGGGCTATTAGTCAAGACAGCTTTGTATTTCTTTCAGTATTAGAGGCAAACTGACTCTCAGTACCAGTTACTGAATACCAGAAAACATCAACAGGAGGGTGGCTCCAGCCCAGTATTAATTTAAAAATCAGAGGGAAGGCAAATCTACTTGAGGATTTGTTTGTTTGTTTGGACCTTGAAAGAGCTTCTGCAAGGTACTGAACCTATTTGAGGGACCTCACTACTATTGCCCTTGTTTTCTACTTTTGAGCTTGGCTTTAAGCATCTTGTTGGCAACACTGGGAGCAGCCTTTTGAACTAGACTGGACCAAGGTGAGACCCAATAGGGATCTTCAAAGCCATTTACAACAAGATGCAGCCATCCTTGTGCCTAAAAGGGGAATATTGTAAAGCTAGAAAAGATAAAGAAAGGGACACTCAAAATTATTGCTGTAGCACCTCTTCTATGAGGAAAGGTTATAACCCCTGACCCATGTAAAAAGGTACATAAAATTATTCACAGTGTTCAGAAACTGGACAAAGAGAAGCTTTCCCCCTGTCTCATAATACTAGACCTCAGGGTCATCCACTGCTTCATGCAGCACATAGTTCAATTTACTATCACAAGATATAGCGATGTTTAACAATTTGGGTGGTTTTAGAAAGAGATCAGATCAATTCAGGAAGAATGGATTCATCAATGTCTACTAGTCAAGATAGGTCTATATCACCTCCAATATCAAAGGCAGATGCATCTGTACATTAGCTGCTGGGAGCATAATATAGAAGGTGCATTTGCTTCTATCTTGCTGGTGGGCTTCCCATGGTCAACGGTAGAGATTTGATTCTTTGTTAATTTTCTTCTTGAGCAAAACAACAAGTGTTTTTAGGAATTTTCTTCTCACTGCAAGGAGCTATTTGAAAACTGTGCTCTTTTCAAAGACTATTCACAGTAAGAGACTTACCCCATACTAAATAAAATAAAATGAAATAAAATAAATCACACATGGTTGTTTTGAGCAGAAAAGAGCATTTTCTGTGCAGAAACAGGCTGTATAATTCTGTGTGGAACAGGATGCACAGAAAAATGCTATTTTCTGCAGAGAACAACCATTTGATTTTGACAAATGTCAAATGTGCACCCTGTTCTGTGTTTGGTTTGGTGAATGCTGCATTGGGTTAAACCATTTTTAATTATTATTATTTTTCAAAGATCCATTTAAAAAACCATGAAATTCCTCACACATCCCTAAACTGAAACACTATACACTGAGCAAGTTTGTTGGTGGTTCACACTCTGCCTGCTTCCAACTCCTGTTTTAGAAAACTACATTCCACAATACATTGTTGACATTTTCTCTCTCCTCAAAACACACTATTGTAGATTGAATAGCCACCAGCAGAGTGACTAATAGTTTTGTTTCCTCCCACACACTCTTCTTTGTTTTTAGTTGAAAGACCAAGGACTGAATGGAATTTTAAAGTGCATCCTTTTTGCTGGGTATGAAAGTATTTTATTTTTGGCTGCCGTTAGACACAGACACTTGAAGTGTGGTTAATCTGCTACAATCACATTGACTACCAATGTTCTCTCACTTAAAAATAAACCAAAAAGAGGTCTCGGTAAACTCAAATTGAAGCATTTGCTGCCAAAGTGTGTTTATTACTGCCAGTGATGGCGCATAACTATCAAGATTAGTGAACAACTAGTCTCGCGTGACTTAGAAGGAGAAATTATATTTCAATAGCTGTATCTTATCAATGCAAACAACGGTGAGATGTGCAAACCCAGCTTATAATGTTACTGATTTCTGTTCTAGCAGCAACTCTAGGATAGAAAAAGAGCCCTGGAGCTTTGCCTACCATTGTGGACCAGCCAGTATAAAGAAGAGCATGCTGCCCAAATAAACCTTCCAAAAATGCCACCCATTTTAAAGCTGTTTCTCATGTTAGAAAGTAGTTACTGGACTCTCAAGTTCTTATTAGCATCTGTGCTGCAGCTTTCAGGCTATTGAAGCCTGAATATTCTATGTCTGTGCTCTGGGCCCTTGTGTGATGTACTGTGACTCTGTATTATGGATCCTCACAATGCCCATGTGACGGCACCCTTCTCGTGGGTTTGCTATTAGACAGGAACCAAAACTTGAAGATGTTATGTTGAACTATGGCTTTCAGAAACCCTAGCCAGCGTAGTTGATAGGAGGAGATTCAGAAAGGTAAAATCCAAATCACTTTCCCAAGTTTTTCCAAGGAGTAGTGGAGATCTAATCTAATGTGTGTTCCCAGCAAGCTCTACTGTGTGGAACTGGACTACAGATTTAAAGGTTGGTTAACTCTGGCTGGACCCTGACTGTCAAACAGTGGCAGCTGATAGCTCCACTGTCAATGATGCAGGGAGTCTGCCCTTGGTTCTAGTTCAAATTGTAACAATGCCTTCCAAATTGCTTGACCTGTTTGGGGGATACCTTGGAGCTATTTCAGGCAAAATCACTGGAACAGATGCATTGCCCAGCTCACGCAGAAGCCACCAGTGGTCATTGGCATTGGAGAATCTTAACAATCTCCTTTATACACTAAGTCTGTATGATTCTTCAGATCTGCCCTGTGATTATCATGAAAATGAGAGAGAACAAGTAGGTTAACACTTCTTTCATTGGCCTTATTGCTCCTTCTGAGTTGATGGAGAACCTCAATAGTGAGACAGTTTGTTCTACTTGTGTAAGTTTCCCATATGTTTCTATACCTCAATTATCTAGGGGTCTAAATGAGGTAGGGGACCTACAGAAGTACAGCAGGTATCTCCTGCAGAGGTTGGGAAAGGAGTCTCGTGATGACATGATGCGGGAACAGACCTAACATACCTATCCATAGAGTTAATACACATAGTCTCATTCAACTCACATGATTCTAATCACATGTAAGATTTGAATGTATCAACTGTGATTCTAGTTAAATGGCACATTTGTTTGTTTCATTTATATTCTACACATTTTATCCTCTTAACCAGCATGGCTGGTACTTTCGGGAGATGGATTTTACAGCACGTAGCACAAAATCCTCCCTGGAACTGCTGTGCTCTGAGCAAAACATGGCCCAGAGGCAAGCAATAAACATACAGCAGAGTATCAAAACAACAACAAGCGTGAGCAGCAGCAGAGTGTACCATACAGCATTAGCGCTGACCCTAATTTACCCACTGGTTAGTAACACTAGCACACAGTGTTGTCATCCAAAAATACCTGGAAGCTTTTATACTTCAAGTTTCAATATATACACATCTGTACAAGCAGGATATGCAGATCCTCAGTCATAGGTTCAGCATCACATCAGGCTGAGGTTCGCTCAGACAGAGTTCTGGTGTCATAGAATCAGCAAGAGTCAGAGAGAGTCAGAGAAAGTACCTGTCTGAGCTCACCTCTTTTATACACACCTACTGATAGCCCATCAGCTAGGGACAATGGCTGATGCAACCCCTTGCCAGGATTTCATATTACCATGACTCAGCCTTACTGTCCCCTAGAGATTACATCATGACTTGCCAAGTCATTCCCCAGGTATATCCCCAAATGCTCATCAAAAGTATTTTGCAAATATCACAGCATTTCTATCCAACAGGTACTAGATTGGTTGCCACAGGGAGGTGAATCCATTCTTATTTTTATGGCTGCTCCTCCTAGTTTATATGGGAGTGCTCTCAGTCAGCAATAATCTCCAGCACTAAGAGAAATGCTAGAATTTCTTGTTGATGTAGGGTTGCTGGATCTCAGGGCCAGGCCCCAAGTCTCCAGTTTTCATGGGTCATCTCCAGGCAGGAGATGAGAGTGAAAAATTTTCCAGTTTGGAGGGGTGGACTTAACTTCAGAAAAGAGGCCTGTGTGCAAATCTCTGGCTTACTTAGGAGAGCAGCAGCTTACTACAATTTCCAAAGTTTCATTTATTTGTTGGTACAAATTGTAAAGACTCTCCAATGCATTTACTTGGTATTGTGTTACTTCCTCCTTGCCTCCCTGTTGAGTGGTGCCGGGGCTTACCTTCTGTTCTGCCCTGCATCCACATTCTGTCTAGAAGTAAGTAGGCTACATTAAATACTCCTTACCTCAGCTCCTTATGTAAGTGAGAAGAAATAATCCCCCTTTTTCACCTTAATCTGTTTAGCTAAAATTTCTATATTAATTTTTTCTTTTAATTTATTTTTATTAATAAACTAACATATTTACCTGGTGTTGCTTGAGATTTCATTTTCCTCTTAAGAACTCACCAAACTGTCTTCTCCAGTACCTGTAACTTTTCCCCATATTTTCCAGTGCAATCTGTTTTCAGAGTTATTTACATACACAGTTTGGGTTCCTGAGGGAATATACTGTCCTCTTCCTTGCTGCTAAGCATCATTGCCATAGCTACTGTCCTTTTGCAGTACCTGAAACTTTCCCCCCTATTCCCAATCCAATTTGTATTCAGCATTGTTAACATACAGAGATTGGGTTCCTGAGGGAATATACTGTCCTCGTCCTTGCTGCTAGGCCTCATTTCCATAGCAACAAGCCTATTCCAGTTCCTGTAACTTTTCCCCATATTCTCCAATCCAATCTGTATTTAGAGTTGTTAGTATACAGAAGTTGGGTTCCTGTGGGATTACATTGTCCTCCTCCTTGCTGCTAGGCATCATCTCCATAGCAACCAGCCTATTCCATCACCTGTAGCTTTTCCCCATAGTCCTCCATCCAATCTGTGTTCTCTGGTGACATTGATGTACTGCTTTTTTTTTTCTATTTTCTTTCTTCTTTTTTTTGTTTTCTGTTGAATTTGTGCAATGGCTTTATGTTTTTCTGGAAGCATTTTTTTTTTAACTTCAACTTTAAGATTCCTCACATATGGAACCCATACAATCTACTGTATGAGGTGAGAAGACCTTGTAACTATGTGGTGTATGTCACTTTAATTTTTCTCGCATATGTTTTTTGGCATTCTTATTGATGGTAGGCCTCATTTCCACAGCAAGTGGTCTTGTTACTCCAGTTATGGCACTGTTGGTGAGGACCCCAGATATCATTTTGATATCAAACAATTCGGCCTTTGCTTGACCTTTCTCCGGCCACCTCACTCCACATGTTTGTGAGGTTCTCCGGACAAGCATGGACAGGGTGCGACCGCTAATGGTTTTACATTCCAGACCCTATTGAGGCCAGCAACTCAAGCCTCACTTGTAGCTTCAGAGAACTTCCAGCTGCAAACCTTACAATAGCTCTGAATTTTCCATGCCCTAGTCTAAGGCCCTTTCTGCATCCTACCTCTTCCCAGTGCTGGGGTGCAGTGGTCACGCGAGCAACCTCTTATGAGAAGCCCTCGCATTCAGGTTTCTTCAGCTCCACACAAATTTCCTGCTTGCGTGAGCGCCCTGCTTCTTCCTTTCGCAGTGCAGCCTGGGACAGGAAGTGCAACCAGCCCGGCTTCCGAGGCTCCGCATGCCAGGTAAGTGCACGTGGGGCCCGGGAGCAATGTGCGATCGCACAGCATTTTTGGCTTAAAGCCGAAAATGCCAAGGTCCGTGATCATTGCCTGCTGGCCTCTGGAGCCTTGCGCAATTGCGAGGGCGTCATGCAGATCGCTCCTCGCAATTGCATGAGGCTCCAGGCCCTCCTTCACATGGCAGATGCCATGCAAAAAGGGCCTAAGACTCCAACCATAACACTATATTGGCTCATATGCAGCTGGATTATTTCTAGACTAATTCTCTGACAGAAGGGATGCTTTGTATGCAAGTGGGGAGGTCTTTTTCAGTCCGCCGCATGCCTCACACCAAGGGAAAAATGTATCTTTAGTTTTTCCAATCTCTCAGATTTAACATCTGGTTTGAGTCATTCTTCTTATCCTTATTATATATTTGCATAATACTCAGGGTTTTCTATCCTTTCTTCCGAGCATGAAATTAGAGAGGAGGAGGAAATCAAAAGAGAAGAGCAATGCTAATAAAAATCACATCTGTTCAAAGTATTTGATACTGTTTGGGCATGTATGATTGAAGCAAAATTCTGATCCTGGAAGCTCATATTGAAAGAAAGTGCTGGAGACTTCCCCTGCGTATGCAGAAATGCAAATTAAAAGCAATCAGATTGTTTCTCTAGTTAGAGGCGTAGGGAATTTTTAATCCCCAGGTCATGTTTCCTCCTGATCTGATTGGAGTAATATAATAGTATGGAAGCTAATCTAGTCTAGCTGGAAAAAATGTTCAACATGGACAAAGAAAAACTACATTCAAGTCCTCCTTGCTCATTGGCCTTTTATCTAATCCCAAATGGGTTTCCTCCAGAAGCAAATTCCACTGGGTTGAATGGTGCAGCAAATATGCACAGGATTATCATAGCTATACTACAACACATTCTACTTTGTTAAATCAGAGAAGAGAGTCAGATAACCCCAAGGTACACTGTCCTTGAGATCTATGGGAAAAGGATATTGATTCGAATAAAGTGAATACATGCTAGTGTGTCTGGAGTTTAAATTGAACAAAGAATCTCAACATTACAATCTTTTTAATTGTGTTCTCTGATGCAGCATTTCTGAAACTATGGGCCACAATCCACCAATGGGTCTCAACCCACTTTCAGGTATGTCTCAATGCTTTATCACTCTGCATTCTCCACTTCATAATAAATAATTACCTAACTTTGCTATGCCACAAACTTGACCATTTGCCCTCCTGGTTGCTATCACAATGCAAATATTGAATAATAAATTATGAAGTAGACCCTCGTTTTTAACACATTCTGTGAAAATCCTATACTGTAAAATATGAGATTGAATAAAATGATTTAGCCTGAAACCCACAAGACAGTTTTTGTCAGAGTTCAACTCCCAGCCCGTGCTTAACTGCAAGCAGGGGAAGGGAAGCGACAGCACTTTCCCAAGAGGAGGAGGCAGTGGGGAGTGTCCAGTGCTAACAATAAAGCGGAAATGCTGAGCGCAGCCAAAGTTAAAGCCAATTCCAAAAGTCAAGAATGCTGAAGGGTCATGGGAGCTTGAGTAGTGATTTGCTACAAGTAAACAGCAAGCCACGCTAACCGACTTATATAACTGAGGAGGACAGGTGTTACTTATCATTGTTCTGTTTTCTCACTCTCAGCCAAACAGCTTCCCTCTGAACTGCTCTCTTTTGCCTCCTCCATGACGGGAGCTGGGAGGCAAAAGTGGTTCTAATTCCCCTAAATCATTGTGGGCCCCTTCTCTCTCTGGCTTGGGCTGCAACAACTCCATCTCAGCTTGTCTTTCAGCTGGTGGGGGTGTTGGCAAAGCAGTCTGTTCTATCACGGGCTCTGTCTCTGGCACAAGCAATTGATCATCAACCTCTGAGCTATCATCTATCACAATTTTAACAGTGCAGTAAATATTTTGTGGACATGTGATGCATTTGCAAAGCATTTCTAGTCACCAGGGCTTGTCCATTTATTCAAACAAGGTGACTGGGTGACCTCAAGGAGACAGATGCACATGCAAAGCTACCCACTTGGATCAGATGAAGAACCTTCTAGAAACTAGGGGTGCGATAGTTGAAGCCTACTCTCAAGCAGGCCCATTGAGACATGCTCTAGTGCTTCCAGAAGTAAAATAGGGGCCCCTGCTGAAGACTACTGAAATTGACAGACCCCAGCAAAAATTCTGTCAGTATTTTGGAAAGGTTGAGGAAGAAGAATTTTAAAACACTGAGATTTTTTTTAAAGAAATCATTTCTGTGAAAATTTTCAGGGAGAAGGAGAAAGAGTGGGATTCAGTGACCAGCAAAACCACTTCTAATCCTAGAACATGTTTTGCCAGGGGTACTACAGTTGCTGTGCTTTAAGGAAGGCACTGCAATTTCCATAAACTCATGATTACAACTTCCTTTTTAGAACGAAGCATTGGATAAAGAAAACTGAGGAGAGTGCTTGATTTTACAGGGAAATATAGAGAGCCTGTTAATGTTTTTTTGAGGTTTGCATCATTGGCTTTCATACTTAAAGGGAATGGACCAAAGAAGAGATTATGAGGTAGTTGTTCTTCTAAGACCACAATGCCCTATCATTATCTTGGGAAGGACAAGATACCACTCCCTCGTCTTTTTTTCCCTTGCTAAGATAATTAAGTGCAAAGAGTGGGGGAGCTTGGAGTGCGTGGAGGGTGGTGGTGGGAGTGGGGGTGGCTATGGGACAGGGGGCATGGCCAGGGTGTGTGGGGGCATGACCGTGGCACACAGCGGTGTGACTACAAGCCCGGATGCTCCAAAAACATTGCCGTCGGGGACAAACTGCCCCCATTGCACTCCCCCCGTCCCTACGCAACTGAGTGCAAACTACTTTTGCAGTTTGAACTCAGTTTGCAGCAATTGAAGTAAGCTGGGGACAGAGGAAGAAAGTGGGAGGAAGAGAGAGAAAATGGGATATTTTAAAAGCTGCTGAAAAAGTGGGATGACAGAGGACTAACCAGAAATGTCTGTATTGAACTTGGAATGTTGAAAGGTATCCTGTCACTGTTACACCAGTGTAGTGATTCGACAGGACTCCAGTCAAATTTTTCTGTATGTGCACACCAAGGATTTTGTTGTTGATGTTGTTAGATCAGCAAACTAGGATGAAACATCCTGTGTATCCAAAGCCTTGTGACAAAAGTTAGAGTGTCTGTTCTGGAGGAGATAAATATGTCCAGTTTAGCAAAACGGCAACTGGATCACTTGCATTCTTCAATATGCCCTTGACACATTTTTTATTTATGAAATTTGCTGATATATCTGAAGTAACTTACATCTGGGAGTCAGAGGAGGAAAACTGATAACTAAGCATGTCTATCTCTGCCACTAGTGAAAAGCGAGACAATGGAACCTGAGCCCTTCTGGAGGTTAAAACCAGTTTTCTATCTGAAATACCATAAGGCTGGTGGGCATGAAATTTGATAAGATCCTTAGCAGCATGTTCTTTGGGCACAAGGGATTAAAATATCCAAATTACTTTGTGGTCTAAAGGACGTCCTGCATCACAGCTTTTGTTCAATGTTAAAAATAAAAAGAATAGAATCATCATTTCAGAGGATAGTTTAACACCTCCTAGAAGGATAGAATGGAGGAGAAAGAAAACACTGGACTGTGCTATGTTTTGATTATTTTATTTTAAATATTAATCTTTTCTCTTTTTGCCCTTTATGAATTTTTAAGAGTCATGTAGAATAAGCTTCCCTCCCCTCTTTTTTTCATTTTTAAAAGCGCCCACAAAATAGATTCTTTGGTATTAGTAAAATCACCTGAGACTTCATGATACAACAGCTTTGAATATTTGGCCAGGCTACGGTAAGAACAAATATCTATACGCTCACATAGGATAAATACACATACATTTTTAGAAGTCCTGTACTCCAATGAAATAGCTATGATTTGTTGTAAGCTGAATTTGAACCTAGGCTGTGAAGGGTATTTTTTCCCTTCTGCACAATGAACAGCATGAAAGAAAATATGAAAAAAACAGCTTTAGGTGAGTCCCTCTGAAATTATTCCCATCTTACTTTTTTGCACTGGGGTGTGCAGCCCTGCTATAGGGACTAGGGCTCCTTCAGTTGCAGTGTGTGTGGGGGGGCTTAAACATCACCTGAGAGTTGGTTCACCATTTGACCTTCCTTGATTTTCTGTCTTTTGGTCTCCAAAACTAAAGAGGTTTAACAAGCACTGATTTGTCTTGCTTATGCCCACCCCTCTGCCACTTCAGCAGTGAAGAAAAATGCTTGAGCAGTCTACCCTTCCCCAGCATTTCACCTGCTTCTTTTCATAACATGAATGTGTATGCTTGAGTTTTCTTTCTTTTCTTCTCTTAATCACCCTACCCTTTCCAGTTGTGGCCATTTCTTCATTGGACTGTAATAGCACTATTATTCCACTTTCACCGTCCTATGGAATCCTGGGATTTGCAAACCCTGAGATTCCATAGGACATTGAAAGTGGAATAATAGCGCTATAACAGTCCAGTGCAGAAATGGCTTGTGACTGAGGGCAGGGACTATCTTGTCTTCTCTTACTGCCCTTTGACAGCCTTTCCAGCACAAATACCATAAATAACATTTAAAGCCCAAAACAGCTTGGGACCTCAATACTTGAGGGAGTGCTTATCCCCATATGTTCCTGCTTGAAAATTAAGGTGTGTTGGGAAGGGCTTCCTCTGTGTCTCAGAGGTTAGGTCAATACACAGTGTTGGGACATGGGTGAGAACCTTCTCAGCTATGGCACCCTAACTGCAGAATGCTTTCCCCCTAGAGGCCCGAATGGCACCGACACTCATGTCATTTAGGCTCCAAGTTAAAACTAGGTTATTCATCAGAACCTTTTGGGCCTCATTAATTCCACCAAAAGTCTGTTATATATAGTTTTAAAAACTTTAGAATTGTTTAAAATTATTTAATATTCTGTAACTTATTTAAAATATCTTACAGTTTTTAACCTGTTTAACCTGTTTTAATGCTATTTTTAAGCTACCCTGAGAGCTCATGATCTAGGGAGGAGTATAAATATTTTAATAAAATCAATCAATCAATCAATCAGGAATGGACAACTACATAGGGAGCTGAGGTTAATTCTCCCTCCAATCACTCTATGGACTGAATCTTCCACAGGAAGCTCAAATATTTGTTTTCAGTCCCTCTCAAAATGGTGGTAGGATGTTGCTTCCCTTGGTGATTTTGAGAGGGACTTCAGAGGAAAGTGGAGGCATTGGGGTAAAGTTCTGGAGTGTTTGTGAGGATGGGGATTGGTATTTTCACTTGTTTTTGTGTGCTTGGAGAGGTTTCTGCCCATTTTGGGAGGCCATAGTTGTCCACAAATTGCACCACATTTTGCCCATCCGCACTCTAAGTAAATAACTGCCTTATGTATAGTGTTCTGCCAACAACACAACATTGTTGGGGTACCCTGGCTTCTTTTCTGATTTTCCTTTAGATGGGAACTGCCTTCCTAATGTGATGATAATGGGAATGGCTGTAGTTCATATGCCACTGACCTGTGGTTCTTTAGGGATGATCCTTAAAGATGCTTGAAGCAGGCTCACATAACTTCTGGGCCAGCTGAGGACATTTTGTTTTTCTTGGTTTCCAAGACGGAGGGGGTGGATGAGAAGAGGAAATGGTACTCTCAGACTTGCAATAACTTCCTGGTCTTTCTGTTTTTAAGACACATCTTTTTAAAGTATCTTTTAAACTGTTTTCATTTTTATTGATTATAGTGATTATTTTAATTATTTAGGTTTCTGTATTTGTATTTACCTATGGTTGTTAGTGTACTTTTATGTTGCCTTTTATTAGAAAGCATTACACATATATGCATTAGAGATGTAAAGGATTATTGTTGTTATGTGCTTTCAAGTCATTTACAACTTATGGTGACCCTAAGGTGAACTTATCACAGGGTTTACTTGGTAAGATTTGTTCAGAGAAGGTTTGCCTGTGCCTTCCTCTGAGGCTGTGAGAGTGTGAGTTGCCCAAGGTCACCCTGTGGGCTTCCATGGCTAAATGGAGATTCAAACCCTGGTCTACAAAATCACAGTTCAGACTGCTTAGTGTTATCGGTTCCTCTAATCAACCAACCGCTCATTACTTGTTATTGTTACTACAGCCCAGAAAATAGCTTAGTAAATTAATTATCATTAACATATTACCATTACAATTGTATCATTGAAAATTACAGTATATTGTTGTCTGTCCCCCTCCCTGCCAAAAATCAGAATAGACTATTTTGCCTGGACCCCATCTGCAAAGGCACAGTGCAACAAGCCACATAGATGCTTTGGTAGATGCTCTAAAGCAGTCACTGACTCAGCCTCTCTGCCTTCTTCAATGTTCTCTCCTCCAGACAATTGTTCAATATCAGCATGTCTGAGCTGCCTTCAGTATTCAGAGAACCATCCATCTCCTTAAAAAATCTCTTTCTAAACTCACAACAACCCCACTCACTTCCTGTGCTGCTGTTTGGAGCAGCCATCCTGGCAAGGCAGTCCTCCTTCCACCCCACCCCTGCACATACTGACTCTCTTTCTTACAATAGCAGTAGTCTCTTTCATTTCTAAAGAATGAAAGTATGCAGAAAAGGCAGGTTAACTTTTTAAAAGTTTTTTTTAAAAAAGAAATCCAACTATTCTGAAACTCTAAGGCAGCTTATCTTTTCCGTATGTCTTTTTCTCACTCTATTTCCTTTTGCCAGACCTAGTTGTTTATTCCTCTGCCTCTTGTTAGATGAACAATACCCTAATGGGAAAAAAAGGGTCATATGAGTAACCACCTCTTTCCCATACTATTGATTAGACTGAGTCAGAAGACACCCAGTAATGAGTAACAGACAGAGGCCATTTCCGCACTACACTGTTATAGTGCTATTATTCCACTTTCAACATCCTGTGGAATCCTGGGGTTTCCAGTTGGGGGGGCATTTAGCATTCTCAGCCAGAGAGCTCTTTGTTCTTAGTAAACTACAAACCTCAGAATTCCACAGGACGTTGAAAGTGGACTAATAGTACTACAATAGTGTAGTGCAGAAATGGTCAGAAATACTGTTAACATTACTGTTAGAATTATATCCTGTTACGTTACTTGGAAAAGTAGTGAATTACAGCCCCGACCACTATAGGCAAAAAAGTAACTTGGTTCCAATTCATTGCTGCAAAAAACAGCTAGTTACGGAAGTAACTGACAACAGCTAATATTTCACTTCTAAACTCTGAGACTGGGAACATTGCTTGTACTGGTTCCTGATCATGTTGACAGCAATAACTTTGTTTAGTCAAATAGAGTCTTTCTTCAGCACTTCCCACTCAACATGAAGAGACTACATATGTGCTGCATATCCTTTTATTCCCTCTACTTTTTCAATTTGGTAAGGCCTGCTTATAAATCCAAGTATTCAGGAGTCTCATTTATGTGTAAATTGTGGCTCTGGTCATGTTTTAACAACTTAAGGATGAAAAATACTTCATTCATGAGACCTCAGACTGTAAAAGTTGGTTTTGGACTACAACTCTGAGACCCTGCCAGCAAGTATGACTATGGGACAAATTCTGAGGACTGTACTCCACAAGGTAACAGATGAGGTCATTCAGCAGACATGCAGAGACCATGCTGTGGCTATGCTCCATCTCCTGATTTGGTCCCTGAAACCCACTGAAAATCTGACCAGCCACACTGAGGGATGGAGTTCTGTGATGATGGCAAGTAGAGTGTTGAAGAAAGATGTTGAAGAAAGCCGCTTCCCACCAGTGAGCAGTGGTATGTTGATCAGAAGCAGGGAACTCTGTGGGATCCTGCCACAACTCCTCAGTCTTCCACCACTGACTGGTGGGACACGGCGGTAGGATACTTCATCCTTCAGAGCCCTGCTCACCAGTGCCACAGAACTTACTCCTTTCATGTAGCCAGGTGGATTTTAAGGTAGGTTCTGGGGTGTCTACAATTGTGGCAATGGTACCAGGATCATAAATGTGAATAGGAAACAGTTGCAAGGCTGTGCGTCTAATTATGACATCACATCTGACTAACATGTTGCCAGCTAATTCTTCTAAATGTTTGGTGAAGCTTTCTCTGGATCCAATTTCATTCTGCCTTTCTCCTATCAATGGGACAATAAAACAGCACAAAAACAAGTTGAGAACATTTGAATAAAAAATTAAATGGGAAGGAAACAGCAGTGACATCATTGTGGGGTTTAACTATAGGCTCCCCCAGTCAGACTGAAGATTTGAATGATAATTTCCAAAAAGAAATGACCAAACATTCAACAAGAACATATTTAGTAGCAATGGGTGATTTCAACCAATCTGATATCTGAGAAAGTCAAACCTGACCTAGAATGTAAGGTCCAATTTTGTTGTACAGAAGCTAGAAGAACTAACAAGGTGTTCGACAATTTTGGATTTTATCTTAACCAGCAAAGGTGAAATAGTCAATGCAGTGGAAGCAGTTGTTTCCTTGGCTGGGAATGACAATGGTCCTTTCTGCACCTTACCTCAATAGTGTGTTATTCCATTACAATCCCAGTATTGCCATTTCAGGGACAGTATCAGGTTAGGAATGCTCTTTACTGCAAACTTTTGACTAAAAAGGATGAGTAGCATTATTGCCACTGGTGTTCCCTCCTCATTATAGCATCATTGGTGAGACCCATTTCCTTTCTTTTCCTCACCCCACAGCTTGTGATTGGTAGGAGGTTTTCATTTTTTTAAAACTGTACTAGCACAGCAATGTTGTAACAGCATGACACACCCATACACTATTTAGCACCATAATGCTAAAAAATGTTTAAAAAAAATAAAAAAATTGACTCAAAGGAGAAATTTAAAATAAACACATAGCAGTGGTAGATTCTGAACTTGCCTCGCCATGGGAGTAGTTGAGCGAGGGACAACCTGGGCACACCCACAGCCTGCCCACTGCTAGATTGGCAATAACAGGAAGAACTATCAAGCACTATTGAGGAATGGATTCACCCAGTTGATGGAATTGTAGAGCAAAAGGAGGATCTTAGATTTTTTTTCTGCAAATGAAATAGGACTGATTTGCAATGCTTGGGGACACAATAGCAAACTGGTTAGTGATGACGTAATGTGGTAGCATGGCTTTTGGACTGGGAACAACCTGTTGCTAAGGCAGGATGATCATGTTGTGCAGAAATGGCCAATGTCATCTTAGGAACTGTTATACAGATGGAAACAGAAGCCAAACATAGACATGCACTCTGGACTTCAGGAAATGTAATTTCAGTATACTTAGGGAAATACCGTGTGAGATCTGATGATCAGAACACTCAAAGGAAAAGGACATCATGATGCACGGGAGATTCTTAAAGCTGAGATATTGAAGGCACAACTGCAAGCAATTCAGTGAGGAATAAAAATAAGAGGTGTTTATAGAAACCATCAAGGATGTACAAGTAACTTTCAGATGAGCTAAGATTTAAGAGATGTGTATAAGAAATGGAAGATGGGGAAAACTACCAAAGAGGAATACAAAAAAATAGCCAATACTTGTAGGAGGTAAGTCAGAAAAGTTAAAGCTCAGATTGAGCTCAGGCTCACTAGAGAGGTTAAAGATAATAAAAAGGGTTTTATTAGCTACGTTCAGAGCAAAAGGAAGAACAAGAAAACAACAGGTCTACTGCATAGAGAAGATGGTGAAATGCTAACAGGAGACAGACAGAAGGTCAAACTGTTCAATACTTTTCCTCAGTCTTCTTGCCAAAAGAAAATAGTGTTCTCATTTATGAAAATTGAACGAAAAGTGAAATAAGGGGACTGCACACTATTATAGGTAAAAAGGTAGTAAAGGGATATCTAGCTACTCTAAACGAATTCAAGTCTCTAAGACCAGATGAACTGCCTCCAAAAGTATTTTAAAAAAAATCTTGTAGATGTAGTCTCAGAGCCACTGTCAATAATCTTTGAGAATTCTTGGAAGACAAGTTCCAACAGATTGGAGGAGTACAAATGTTGTTCTCATTTTCAAAAAATGGCGAAAAGGGGATCTGAGCAACTAGCAACCAGTCAGCTTGATATAAATGATAAGAAAGGTTTTAAACAGACCATTAAACAGGCTGTGCATACTTAGAAGGAATGCTGTTATTATTGTGAGACAGCATGAGTTTCTCAAAAACAAGTGATGCCAAACTAATCCGACCTTTTTTCCCATACAGTTACAAGGTTAGTAGATCAAGGAAATGCTGTGAATGTGGTATATTCTGATTTCAGTAAGGGGTTTGACAATGTTCCCCATGATATTCTTGTAGGGAAGCTTGTGAAATGTGGGCTAGATAGTTGTACTGTTGGATGGATTTGTAATTGGACCCAAAGAGTGCTCAGCAGTGCTTGCTTGTCATCCTGGACAGAAGTGACTAGTGGGATGCCTCAGGGTTCTTTTTCTGGGCCTGGTGTTGTTCAACATCTTTATAAATGACTTATGAAGGAATAGAAGGCATGCTTATCAAAGCTGTAGATGGCACCAAATTAGGAGGGTTGCTAATATCCCAGAGGACAGGATCAGAATTCTATATGACCTTAATAGATTAGGAAGCTTGGGCAAAACTAACAGAATGAATTTCAACAGGGATAAATGTAAAGTACTATAATCTAAGCAGGAAAATGAGATGCACAAATATAAGAATGGTGACACCTGGCTTGAAAGAAGTACATGTGAAAAACATGTAGGGGTCTTATAGACCACAAGCTAAACATGAGTTAACAGTGTGAGTTAACAGTGTGACTCTTCAAAAAAGCCAAATGCAATTCTAGGCTGTATTTATAGGAATATGGTAGCCAAGACTAAGGGAAATAATAGTGCCACTCTGTTCAGCTTTGGTCAGATCTCCCTTGGAATGCTACATTCAGTTCTGGATACCACAGCTCAAGAAGGCTATTGAGAAGCTGGAACATGTCCAGAAAAGGGTGACCAAAATGGTTAAAGGTCTACAAACCAAGTTTTATGAGAATGATTTGGGGAGTTATGTATGTTTAGCTTAGAGAAGAGAAGACTGAGATGCTGAGATGATAGCCATCTTTAAATATTTCAAGGGTGTCATGTAGAAGATGGAACAAACTTGTTTTTTGCTGATCCAGAAACTGGAACACAAACCAATGAATTCAAATTACAAGAAAAGAGATTGCTTCTAAATGGAAGACCGTCTTTACTGTAAACACTGTCTGACACTGGAATAGACTACTTCATGAAGTAGAGAATGGACTCTCTTTCTTTGGAGGACATTAAACAGAAGTTGGATGTGCATCTTTCAGAAGGGCTATAGCTATGTATTCCTGCATAGCAGGGCATTGGACTAGATAGCCCTTCTGGACCCTTCCAATTCTATCAGTACAATTAAAACACAAAATGAACAAAAGAATTTTAAAAATGCAAAAAAGAACACAAAATGCAGCACCCCTCCCCATCTACAGTGAGATCCTTCTGCAGCAAGGAAGGTCAGTGGGAAGTGGCTAGCCTGAATCAAAAGGACTTTGCTGGCAGAAAGGCATTAGGGAAGAAGCCAGGCTAACCTCTCTCAGCAAAATTCACCTTAGTCTCTTCACATACTCTCCCAGTAAAGAATTCCTGAACCTTTTGCACTCCATGCATCACTTTACACTCCTCTGTCATTGTAGGTCTCACTCACCTTTTTTTTCCTCAGCTCCACTAACCTTTTCTTATAGTGACATTCACCTGATCATTTTCATTGTTCTTTTACACATCTTTTCCAGCCCTACAATACCCTTTTTGTAAGATGCAGGAAGCAGAACTATATGCAGGATTCCATATGTTATTGCATCATGGATTTGTAAAAGGGCAGAATGATATCGTCAGCTTTATTCTTTATTTATTTTCCTAATTATGCCCATCATGGAGTTCATCCCACCTTCCCTTTTTAGTAGCAGCCACACACTTGGTCAACGTTTTCTTTCAGCTATCTACCACAACCCCAAAACCCCTTTGTTAGGATTAGTACAATACCTCTTCTTGGATATACATGTGGTTGTTCTAAAATAGCATCTCCTTCAGTCTCTGGCTTAGAGAACAAGGGTTAGCTGAAAAGCACTCACTTCTTGTTGCCAGCACACATTTCTAAAAGAATGTGATTTCTTTTATGCCAGTACTAGGTGTATCAAAACCTAATGATTAAACGACTGGGACACAATTAATATGTTGCAGACAAGGTTCTGTCTCTCCCAGAATGTGGCCCCGTAGTTGGTGAACAATACATTATAGGAAATGTCACCTTTGGGTTAAATGTGATTAACTTAATGCCTCTATAATGTCTTCCTTAGGTGGACACCTGTCTGAAATGGTCTCACCTTTTGCTAATATCTTTCAGGAAGTCCAGGCACACATCCTCTGTTTGTAAGAACTTAATTTGTTTAAGATAACTTCCTGAGATACTTTACAAAAGATTCCAAATTCAAAGAAAGCTGTTCTGGGGGAAGTTGTTCTTGAAACAGCAACTAAAATCTGAGAGGAAGCTTCTGGAGGCCTCTTGCAGAAATCACTAGCTAAGATTTTCTCCCCTCTTGCTGAAATCACTGGCTAAATCTGCTCCTCTCCTGTTTAAACCACTTCCCAAACTACTCATTGCTCCATTCAAGCTGAATCACACTTTCATTAGCTCATTCTCAAAGTCCTGGCTCTTCCACAGGACCTTGATTAGTTTTTCTTCCTTGTCTTCCCACTATACTAACCAAGACTGCTCCTTAACTCCTCAGAAGTCCAGTGGAACCAAGGAGACCTAACCTCTGACAGCTCTAGAATCAGGGTGTACTTTCATGGGATACTTTCCCTGTACAATGCATTTCCCCAAAATCAGTTTTCACCTCTTGGTTCCAATGCTAGTCTCATCCTTCAGGTGCCATAGAGAATAAATCTTCTCACTCTTCTATATGACAGTGTTCTCCCATCCTTCTTTCATTTGCAATTCTCCAGGTTTAATTTAGAAAGTTCATTGGGTGACAACCCATACAGCTTGGTTTCCATGTTCAGAGTCATGACTCTGAAAACTAGATGCTGGAGACAAACAGCTGAAAAATGGCTGTCTCTTCTCCATATCCTGAAGAATGACTTCCAGAGACATTTGGCTAGCCACTGCTGGCAATAGAACATTAGACAAGATGGACTTTGTCTAGGTGTAAGAAGGTAATTATTTCATATTTAAATGGTTAGAAACACTTTCTCTCCCTGTAGTCTTTCTTTTTTTCGAACAATGGCCATTTCCGCAAGAGGCGAGGGAATCACCCCGTGACGCTACTCACCGGACTTTTGGGCTCCCTGGTCTGGTCCACGCTTCTCCAGAGCAGCGCGAGGCTGCCGCTCCGCACACCTCTGGGGACAGAAATGGCAGCTTCCAGTTGATCAAGGGTCTCGACCAACCGCTGAAGCTCGCCAGCCTAAAGCCCACCCCTGGCAGATCGCAGGCTCGCATTGGGGCGAATCTGCGAATCTGCATAAAGGAGCAGGCTCGCAGTGGTGCGCTCTGTGCTTTTGAAAGACTTGTTTTTAGCGGTCTTTCAAAAGCACACTGGACAACCACTTGGGGTCGTTCCAGAGAGGGCTGGGGTGCGGATATACGTTAAGTAGGTCCAACCCAGTCCGCTCCCAGGTGCAGACCTCCTCCCTGGAGGACGCTCTGCCCCATGTTAAAAACCCCGTGTGGAAATAGCGTATGTTTATTTTATCTTCCTGTAGAATCAGAACACAAATAGATAAGAAACAGAGAAGCAGAATCTTCCTCACTCTCCATACATGCCCGTCTCTCTTAGACAGACAGACAGACAGACAGACAGACACTCACACTGGAACATGGAAAACTCACAAAATTCTTGATCAAGGGCATCTGATAGCCTGTGCAGTGCACAGTAGCACTCCACTGTCCATTTTGAGCCTGGTCCCACATCTCACTGGTTGTTTTGTGCATCTGTAGTGTGGACAGTGGAGATCAAATGCCGCACAGTTGGCATGGAATGCTCCACGCCCCTATTCTCTCTATGGACTTCCTCTTCCTGCTGTGATGAAGTGGAAATAGCAGGAAAAGAGGCCCTACCATTAAGTAGACTGAGAATCACGATATCTTCCATGTGTTGTTTGTACTGCAACTCCCAGCATTCCTCACTATTAGCTATGCTGTCTAAGATTGTTGGTACATGCTATTCAGTAACATCTGGGGCAAACGTGTTTCCCATTCTAGAAGCAGAGTGGGACAGCTGCTTTAGGTAACAGATGTGGAAAGAAGTGATAGAGGGTAGACTTGCTGATGTTCCTCCTGTGTTTCCCAGCAATTCCTTTATGATGGGGGACAAAAATGTGTGCTCCATTCTACTGGTCTTGTGTCTCCTCAAGAAGCTTTCCATTAAGTGTGATGAAAGAAAGAAACTGGACATTTACTGGACCTTTCAAAAAGGTCTTACCATAGAGCGGAGCTAGTGTTTTCACTAGTCTTATGTTTCTAGCTAATCAGTACAAAGACAACACTCCATTTCTTTACCCAAGAGCTGAAAAAAGATACATCTGGCAGTTTAATTTTGTTGTCATCACGCCATAGCTGCAGTGCTTAAAGAATCAGCAAAATAAATACACATGTGGCATAACTTTGCCAGAAGAACTGGGCTGATCCAACAGATTTTTACTCCATGCGACAGGTTTTGCTGCATTTGTGGAGTTAAAAACAACAACAACACTCCCCTGAGGAGTATTAATTCAAAGCAATCACAAGATGCCCATCCTATCCTCTTGCTTACTACCCTGCTACTTCTTCTCCTTATCATTCTGTATTGCCTCTTCAGCCAACCATTTGTATCTTTGCTTGCTTGTTTGGGTTTATTTGAAGCCAGGGGCTGCCTTCTCCTTCAAAAAATGAAAACCATTTGATTTGGGAAATGCCTGAGCATGTGAGAGCATTTTTTTAAAAAAAAAATCCTGGAAGAGTTCAGTTTCATTTGCTCTCTTCCTTCTGTTCCAAGCAGGCAGTACTGAGCACTGTATAAATAGCCAAGCTTGTGCTACATCCAGTTTGAGAGATCCAAGCATCTAAGGAGGAAGGCAAACAACAGCACGGCAGGCAGTGAGCAGCTTGCGAAAACTAAAGATGATGTATATTTCAGCCTCAATCTCCTGAGCAATCTCGGGAAGCTTGGATGGATTACAATAATACTTGTGCAAGGCTGCTGGCATCTATAAAGAGCTGTCACTTACAAGAGGGGATAAGTGCTAGAGAGAATGTCATTATTCCCATATAAGATAAATGTGAAGAGCTGATACACTGGAAAGGATGAGTCCTAGAGACAGGCTGATGGCTTAAACTTTGAAAATCTTCTCCAAACAGAATGGGTGAGTCTTGAGATGACTTCTTCTTTTAAAAAAGGATGGGGGTAGGGCAGGAATTTATGATACTGGGGTGTAAGGCTTTTTTTTTAATTTAGCCATATACCATTTGAACATCTTGTCAATACTTTCAAAATAGATAAATGTTACCAGGGTCGTATTCTGATATTAATATATTTTAGGCATACCTGTTTTGAGAACTTGGAAAGAGTGACACAAAATCAGATGCTACAACCTAGATGAATCTGGCTGGTATATCTTGTTCTTAAAGGAGTCCAGCTAATAAAGTCTCAATTTTTATTGTACTCTGACTTGGGATTAAGCGCCATTGAACTCAGTAGAACTTATTCCATGATACTAAATTAGTCTTAAAACATGTCTTCCAATTTCTTTTCTATATCTTTACAATAAATTATAGTAAAACTCTTGCCTCACTGGCCTTTTATGTGGATTAGAATTCCATTTGCTGATATTTTGAATGGTGTTCATCTAAAAAGAGTGATTGGATCAAGATGACATTTCTCAATGGCTGTTATTGTTTGTGTTGTTCATCTGCAAAACTATTGCACTGTGTTTATGCATTTTAATTTCCAGTTAAAAGTAATCTTTGGCTCCTCCATTAAAATTACTTTCTAAAAATAAAATAAAAAGACAACTTGATGCCACTGAAAAGATGAGTTGACTTTGACTTGAAGAGCTACGTTCCATTTTTAAAAAATAAGGTTTATGTTGTAGTTACATCTTGATGACCATAAGATGTTAAATAAATCTTAAAGGATCAAGATGAATCTTTAAGATTTCCCTGAGGGGAATGGTTAGCATATCTGAGGCAAGGTTGAATGAAAGTATTAATTTTGTATTTATAAAACATGGAGAGGGAACATACTTGCTAATGGAAAACAAATCATTTAAATGCTGGCTTACATTTTACTAATGCACTCTGCACACAAGCACACCGACAGCAAAGAATTATCACTCAAAAGTATGAATGGTTGCATGCTTAATTAACAGCAGAACAGAAATATTACCCTTCCTCCTCCACTGCATAATCATTTAGTACCCCAGCTTGTAGAAGGTTCAGATTGAAAAACTAATTCATTATCACTAGAAGAAAGGAGAGGGAAATATTAAAATAGGGAAAAATAATATGTATCTAGAGAAATTAATAGTGAAACATAGGGATGGCAAGGAAACAGGCTTCCACAAGCAAAAGTTTGTCTGTGTGTGTGGTGAGAGAACAGAGACATGACTTGTAACATATTGTTCTTTCCAAATTTAGAAATCACAAGTCTGAAGGGATGCTTGGAATAGGTTTTATCTGCATTAGATGTCTTTCGAAACAGAGATGACTTTGACTTTTTCACAAATCAAGTAAACCAGAATGTTTGCATGGAAACCTGTTTAGTCCTATTGAGTTTTCTGAACTCTGACTGCGCATATTTAGCCCTAGTCCAATTTTTCTGAAAGTAAATTCCAGCAGGGTTGCAGTAACTTAAATTCCTTGCTTAATTTTCCAGAGAGTGTGCTTAGAAGCTTTTCAGCAGAGTCCTAAGTATGTTTAGTCAGGTGTAAGTTCCAGTATGTCAAACACTCTTTACGGTGTACTGTTGGGTTACAATTTTAGTACTATGACACAGTTACTTCACAAATATCCTTCAAGTTATTAAGATTTAGCACAACAAAACTAGACAAAAACAGGCAGAAAAGTTAATTGAAAATGAAAATAGTTGTCTCAAACAATCTACAGAAAGAATGAGTTCTGTAATACTGCTAATGAAGACTGCCTCCTTAACAGTCTTCTAAAGGCAATGTGATAATTCCATGTTTCATGTTTACATCTAAGGTTCAACAAAATAGTTTCAATGCATGTTAAAAACCTATAAAATGTTATTTGGTAGCACAAGATCATATGGAAAGCAGACATCAGTAGTAAGTATATCAAAGTCTCAGCTTTTGCAACAGAGTTTGATGCAGGTGTAATATGCACATGATTTGAAACATACAATTCCATTTAATCTTCCTGGAGGCTATTTCAGTGAGGGGGAAAATTCTCCCATTGAGAAAGAAAGAAAGAAAGAAAGAAAGAAAGAAAGAAAGAAAGAAAGAAAGAAAGAAAGAAAGAAAGAAAGACCTACAATCTAGATGCTATCATTTTCAAACCATGGAGGTAAATTCCAATTCTACATTCTTGTTAAGCTAATACTCTCTGTTAATACAAATCAAGAAACTTAATCAATGTTGAGTAATAGTAATAACAATTGACAGGATGGTTGTCTTGGGCTTCAGTAACCTGATTTTTCTCCCTTTGCCTTGTTAGAATTTGTCACACATTCAAAAATAGTATGTATGTATTTATGCAGTAACTATAACTATCAATTTGCTTGACTTACTGGAGAGCCTTTCCTTTTCAAAGTGTAAATCTGTTTAGGTTTAAAGGGATTTCAGGCAGATGATCACTGCTGAAATTCAATGAATTCACACACAGCATGACCTGCCTTATTACATGGTTGTTCGCGAAGATTATCCTTTCCTAGACAAGCTTCAACAGCAAACAGAGAACGTGCAAATACATCACTGTATCATATTTAAAGATAATGTGATCCTTCTTGGATGCTTTCATATGGAAGTTCTCAAAATTCATCCAGATTATTCATGCAGTCCTTTTGTACTAAAAAAAAAAAAAGATAACTCAAAGTATAACTGGAAAAGAAACTGCAGAAAGGATAATGACAAAATTTGGTTCAGCACTGTGGGCCCTGTTTAGCACTCTTTTATTCACAGCCTTTCCATAACTCTAGCACTCTGTGTATGCAAGGTGGACTGCCATTAGCTGAAGAAGGAATAAGCAGTCCTGATTGTAGAGCAGGATGCACGAGGGAGGAAAGAAGGGACATACCAGAGGATGGAAATGCCTCCTTTATTTTCAGAGGAAACAAGCATTTCAAAATACACCAACAGGGGTATATGACTTTGTTGCCTCTTGAATAGCTACTGTGAAAAAAAAAAATCCAGTAAGCGTGCTTCTCAAATTCCTACAATGCATGTAAAGGATCTTTGGGGACATCCCTTGGTTTGGTTTGTTTTTTGTTTTTTTTTAATTTCTTTCTGAGGGTGGCAGTTGCTGCATAATCAACTAAAGAAGCATCCCAAGAATGCTTGCAGCATAGCACAAGGTTCCTAAGCACTCTTCTCAGCTCATATCAGTTGATTCCAGCACGTGACCTGAAGTCAATGCTTCAACATCTTTGACAGTGTTATAACATTTGTGGTTTTTGTGACACTAATGGAGCAATGCACTTGCTTTCCTTGTCCACCTTACAGTAAACACACTGCCTCTCTGTAATATGTACTATTTGTAGTAAGCACCTACTACCTTCTATAATAGGTACACTATGCCCACTATGTATGATGCACCAAAAAGATCCCACACACTGGGAATACTCATGAAAGGAAGGAGCTAGTACAGGGCTGGGAAAAGTTCAGCCCAAGGGCTGCATGTGGCCCTCAGGATCACTGAGTGCGGCCATTGGGAAGTCCAGAAGACCTCTCCAGCTCCCAGCCCCACCAAAAAAAAAAAAATTAAAAAAATGCTTGAGCCAATTTTCAAGCAAATTTTCCCCAAAAGGGCCAAAACTACCTTTAAAAACTACATATTTATTCCCCTGCTAAGCCCCCCAAACTTCCCCAAAACACACACAAAGAGAGAAAGAAATCACCCCAAAATTGTCCAAAATGGCAGCTGGAAGTGACAATCATGTCACTTGGGTGTGCTGAAACTCACTGGTGCAAGCTGCTGGACAGACACAGGAAGGAAAAATGGTCCTACCTCTGTGCGGTTGTCCACCCATGAGCAACTATTTTTATATGTCAAAGCAGTTGTGTAATCAAGGAGGAGGATTGTTTTCCCTTCTTTCTTTTGACTGGATAGATGACAGGGCCATATTTCCTTCCACATTGCCCAGGTGTTCATTCGAAAGATAAACCCATGTTGGAGATGTTCAAGTACCATGGAAGCTCATCTAATCTCCAAGTGTTCGGAAGAACTGTGGGAGCTACTGCAAGATACATAGGAAATCTATGGTCAAGGCCAACCACATTTTAAAAAAAAGAGAGAGAGAGAGTTAAATCAGAAGGAAGAGTACTGAAGAGGATTGCTGACGCAGGGCTAGATGGAAGAGTTAAAACTTTTTCCTTGTGCCATTTTTTGGAAATAAATCTTCCCTCCAAAAATCCATGCAGAAAATATATGGCACCACTGTTTCTCATCTTTCTGTAGACACACTACATCTCTGTAAAATTAGGAACATAGTTAATAAGTAAAGTTAATAATATTCCTCCCAATGTTTTGGCCTGATCAAATGTGGGTACCCTAAAGCTCTTATATTTAAAATAGCACCACCATCACTTCATCATCATCAACATCAACATCAACAACAAAAACAACTACAAGAGATTCTGAGCATGGATCTCCCACATTTCTGATTTCATCTTGTTCAGCTCGCAAAGCACACATTCACACCTAGTTGTGCCCTCATACTATGCTCTGCCTTAATAGTGATTCAACATTCCAGATCATCCCTAAGGAAGCAGTGCTGCAGTAGATGCAGGTTGAGCCAGAGGCAGTACGAACAGTGTGCGGAAACACTGCAGAAATAGAATACTTAGAGTGTAACTCAGGTCAACAGAACCTGGGTTGGCTGGTTAAATGAGTGGTAAGTGTACCAAAGAAAGAAAGAAAGAAAGAAAGAAAGAAAGAAAGAAAGAAAGAAGGAAAGAAAGGGAAAAAGATTCTGAACCTTTTGCTAGTCTTGATCTGCAGCACTATGACCTAATTATTAAACAGTAAATGAAATTTAAACATAAACTGATGTTACACTCTTATAATGAGAAATATATTCAATGGGTCTCAAGAATTCTGCAAATATGTCAGGGCTGGAATTTTCATTATCTTTTGTTGAGTCAGCCTACTTTTCTGTGAATTACCATAAAAAGTCTGAAAAGATTTGCTTTTTTTTTTTCTAGTATGATTATTTTATCATATGTGGGTTGGGAAAGAGAGCTGCACAGATCAGGAATATTACAAACCTGCTTTTTCTCATGTCTTTTTTATCAGCTGAGTCAAACATCCTAAATCTTTTTCTTCTTTTTTTGGATGGACATTAGGCCATTCCAAGACCTTTTAAAAAGTAAGCTTTTAAAAATGTTGCCATAAAATTCCTTGGGAAAGTGGATTCCAAATTCCAGGGACTCCAAGGTTCAGTGAAAAATTAACAAAGTTTATTCTCAGCTGGAGGATGACTTTGTGGAAGATGAGCTTTCCCACTACCCCCACCAATCTTGTGCTACTGCAAAAGTTTTGTGCCCATTTTCTCTTAAGTAGTTTAGAATGAGGACTTCTTCTGAACTGAAGCTCATCTTTTACTTGCCCAGTTCACTGGTTGCAAAATGGGCATTTGGGTTATTTTGAGATGGGGAGAATCTAGAGCCCTTGAAAAAGGTTGTTTTAATTGCTAAATTTTCAGGAAAATGTTAGTTGACTGCGCAAGCATCAGATCAGGAAAACCTTGGGCCTTGCTAGTCTGTTCAACAGTATGGCTGTGGTTAAAGCAATGACCATCTCCTTCATCAAAGAAAACAAATCAAGCCGAAGCCAAGTACAGTTATGCTTGACAGTTTAACAACTTTTCTGTGGACCATCTGGAGTATGCTTATGGACTTTGGATACTAAACTTCTGTCTTAAACACATAATCTTTAACATAAATATAGACTCATAAAACAGAAAAGAACTAACCATCCTAGAATCCCACATGTTATGTTTGGGTGGTAGGTGAAAAGATTAAGAAACACCTCTTAAAGGAAGAATGTTGGAAAGCCAGTACATTCAGCACTACAACTCAATGAAGGTGTTTCTGCTATGGATTCACACACAAGCTATTTCATTTACAGATCACATGACAATAGATCTCATATGCATGAACCTTCATTCCTTTCAGTTCTTCACGTGTCATCATGCATCAGTACATGTCGTTCAATCATTGTTATTACTTGGAAAACACTCACTGGGTCTTCTTTCCTTCCCTTTCTCTAAACTAAATCAAACATCTAAACTTAAGAACTTTGAAAGATATATATAACCTGGCCCCTAAGACCATGACAGATTTTGTTGCTTCCTTCCTGTTTGTGAAAATTACACTTTTCTAAATCACAGAGACTCTACTTAGTTGGACATTCCAACTTAAATATTTTCATAACTAATAGATGGTTTTGGTTTGCTATGTTTGCAATTTGTTGTTTTGTATAAATCTGTTTTTAAAGTTGTGCATCTTCTTGGACGGGTGCATTTTTGGCAGAAAGAGAGTTTGTAAATATTTTAATAAAATAAATAATACATATAAATCTGTGACTGATCTCCAATCTTTCATTTCAGTTAAATCCCAATGCATACACTGATCTCATGCACACAGTTGTTCAACAATGACTTTTCACCCAAGCAGATTGAATTTCCATCCCCACTGTATTCACTCATGGGCCCTCAAATCTTCAGTAGTGTGGATTTGGAAGGGGCATATGAGGAGATACAGGGAAGATAATTTCCTATTGAATGAGCTGCAATCTGCTTGTGCGACCTTGAATTGGCCTCAAATCCGATGTTACACTGATTCTACTCCTTCTTCTTTGCATCCCTTGCAACTCTCAGACTCACCCCAAAATGGCTACAGAGCAGATATGAAGAGAATGCTACAGGGGGCTAAATTGGTGATTCCTATACTGCTGGATTCCATTGTTCCATAAGCAGAAGTCCACAACCCGAAGTATTATGTGGGGCATGGGTGATCTTTGAGACTTAGATGTTTTGGGCTGAAGTTCATACAATCTCATTCCATTGTCTGTGCTAGGCTGGAGATTTGGAACCTGAAATCTAAAATATCTAGAGTGCCAACTATCCCTCCCATGCATTGGACGTGTTTTTTTTAATCTTGCATCATTTTTATACTTGTCTTTTGTTACTCTCCCTTTCTCTGGAATCCTCTTGTCTTGTTGTTGTGTGCCTTCAAGACATTTCTGACTGATGGTGACCCTGAGTTGAACTCATCACAAGGTTTTTCTGGGGCTGAGAATATGTGAGGCATCCAAGGTCAACCAGTAGGTTTCCATGGCCAAACAGGGAATCAGACCCTGGTCTCCAATTAATGCAACAATTAAACCATTACACTATACTGGCTCAATTAGATTGACTGTAATCCTTCTATTTTGTGTTTACGGATTCTCAAAAATATTTTTCTTTAGAGTATTGTTGTGTGTTTATGTGATACAGAGACTTTCAGAAACATACATTTATGTTCATCGGAGACCTGGGATTGCCTAGAAATCACTGTTGAATGTGGACATCTGATGGCAAACCTGGTTTGTTGCTGGGCAGTGTGCAAAAAAGCTTACTGTAACCACATCTATTATAAAGATTACAAACATTAGAAGCTGCTTTATCTTCAGTAAGATCATTGATCCATTTAGCCAAGTATTATCAACTGTGGTTGACATTGGATTTTGAAGATTTTAGACAGGATTTCTTCCCGGGGATCTGCTGGGAATCTCCAATATTCCTTGGTGATTTCTTGTGCTCTGGTCTGACCTTGCTTAATTACTGAAATCAGACAAGATCAGGTGTGTTCAGAGTGGTACTGCAGTGATTTATTATACCCCAACATCTCTTATTTCAAATGTGTATGTTCTCATCTTTACCTGTTCCTTAAATTTCTCACTTTTCCTGCATTTCTGTTCTTTGACCCATGCAGTCTGCTCCATTTAACATAGATTTATTATTAGCAGTTGTTTCTTGCTTGGTCACAACAAAAACATGGGTACAGGGTACCCATGTCTGAGTAGAGAGTTCCTAAGAACACTCATGACACCCTATTGTTTGTGTGTTTGTTTAACACCCTGCCTGTGTATGTGCATGAGACCCAAGGTGGCAGAGAGCATAGATCAAACCAAAGTATAGCTAAAAGTTAAGACAGCCTTGGTCTGGATAGCCCAATATTAGCTACTCCTAACAAGCAGCAGCCTATCAAAGTTTCAAAGAGAGATCTTTCTCATCATCTGCTGCTGGATTATTTTAAATGGAAATGCCAGCAGCTGAATCCAGTGCCCTCCAGCTGACATCCAGGAAGGAAATTGGCAGAGAATAAGTCTCCTGCCAGTGTACTTAACACCATTGTCTGGGAAACGGAGGGAGCTCCATCTTTCTCACTTCCTACCTGAGTGCACAGCACCAGATGGAGAGGAGATTATGGATATATCTCCATCCTTTATTGAGGTCCGCCTAAGGCCATTTCTGTACAAGGTCAATACATCATAGTCACCTCAAATTCTTACCCTCCCATCTGCACATTGAACCATTTTAGCTTTGTAGTTTTCCTCATGATTCTGCACGTTTTAAGCTCCTAGAACAGATCACTGCAGTTCACTGTGATGAGAAAGGTGTGAAAAATGGGGAAACTCTCGTGTAAATCTCCCAAACCAGTTCTGCTTCAGTTTTTGCCTACATGCAGAAGCGTGGCATTAATTCACATCACAGAAGTGGCCGGCTATGGGCATTCCCAGGCTGTCCCTTCCATCATTTCTGTCCCTATCTCTCTCCTCCCATCAAAGGACAGGATGCTGTCATTATTGTCTTTGTGTGTTAAACAGACAGCAGGAAGAGAGTGGATCTGCTAATGGACTGTTAAGACGTGTTTTTTTCATGTATCAACAAACATGTATAACTATGCACAAATGTAGCAATGCAGAAATGTGTTAAAGACGTGTGCATTTTTTTAAAAAAACAGACCAATCAGTGATGGCAGGGTGGGGTGAGGGAGGAATGGGAGTGGCCAGGGACTTGCTGTTGCGGATGCAGCAACTGCTATTCTCCGCAGTAGTACGATGTAAAAGAGGGGGTGCAGACAGCACAGTTTCTAAACTTCTGAATTCAGTTTCTGAGTCAGAGTATAAAAACACTGCTCTTGACATGCAGTGAACCACTCCTCCCCTCTCATGCAGAAATGGTCTAAGTGTGTTCTAGCCACCCTTGTACATCCAAGGGAGAAGGTGCATCCTCTGCCCCTAAGTATGCAAAGATTGATGGAATACACCCAGGCATTCCACTGCAGCTGATCAGTAGTTGAAGGGACAGATGTGTCCTCTGTGAATCTCCCCAGCTGCAGTTATGCAGTTGGGGAGTTGGGCATTTCTCAAGGAGTATGTATCAGGGATGCACCTATGTATGTTACCAAGAGGATTCTAGGTTCTACAAGTAAAAAATGTGCTCCACCACTGAGTTAATAGCTTTATTGAATGTCTCTTGTGAGGACTCTTTTTCCTTTTAGCATGATTCTAAAGCCAAGGATTGGAAAAAGTTCCACTTGGTTAAGAACTGAAGCCAACAGTAAGTGTAGAAGCAGTGCTGGCCTCCCACAACATTATAAATAGTAGCAGCATTTCTGGAAATTCTTATTTACTTACTCTCCTGCCTTTAGCCTTTCTCCCAACACGGCACACAAGGTGGCTTACAATAAAGTTAAAACAAGACTGACAATAAAAAGTTAAACAAGCTATTATATTACATTGCCATTAATTCTAGAAGTATAAAAAACAGAACAGTAAAAATTAAAATACAGCACACACACCTCATAAAAAAGACCCTTGTGCAACCAATCAATCAACAAATGCCATCAAAGATCTTTACCTGTCAGCAAAATGAGAGCAAAAGGGGGCCAAACCAGCCTCCAACAAAAGGAAATTCTACACTAGCCACTAAGAGGGCCTCTTCTGTGTCCTCACCAGATGGCCCTCTGTCAGTGGTGGAACTGAGAGAAAGCTTTCCCCATGCAGATCTTAAAACCTGAGTAGTTTCATATGGGAAGATGTTGGCCATTTCCGCATTGGGAATTTAAAATGATGCAGAGTGACCTCCAACGGAGGTCTTCTGCACCGTAGAGTGGACTGGGGTGGACTACTTTCTGTAGATCCACACCTCAGTCCAGTTCTGCACAACCAGAACTGGTCACACAGCGTGGTTTTTAAAAACCTCTTTTTTTGAGGTTTTTAAAAAGCACGGAGCAAGCGAAGCCATGTAGCTCCATTGCCTGGCTCCGGAGCAGATTTGCAGGCATGCGCAAGTGCTTGCCTGCAGATCTTCCGAGGGTGGGCTTTCGGCTGGCAAGCTTCTTCAGTTGGTGGAGAGCCTCCACTAACCGGAAGCTGCCGTTTGGGATGCCAGAGGACTGCGGAGCAGCGAACTCACACTGCTCCTCGTGGCGACGGACTTAGCCGGCTGGAAAACAAAGCCGGTAAGCTCCGTTTTCGGGCATTTCCCCCCCCCATGCAGAAAGGGCCGTAGTGTTTTAGGTTTTCACTAGCATACAACTGATATTTACATTACTTTGGAAATGAGGTTGCTGCTTCTGTATGATTGAGTTCCACTGCAACATTTTTTATATATGAACATTTGCAGGAAAAATGGGGGAAATGTGTTTCCATACATGATTACCCTAACCATGCATTTTTATACAAGTTGGCATTATACATACATAATTTTTGAAAGTGGTGTTCCTATTTCAAGCAGTGTTTTGAATATTATTTCTCATAGACATACAGATTTTAGGGTGTGGTTTTCACTTAGATACACATTTCATATGCATTGTTGGATGGGAGAGCTTCATTGCAAAATTCAGAGCTGTTTGAATTTCAGAATATCACTGAGTATCAGTATGCCTTTTGATTCAAAAATAAAAATTAGATAAGGTCACATTAAAATGTTCATGTTGGCATTGTTTTGGGTCCCATCTGAGAAAAAAGTGGAATAACTAAATAAATGAATTAATTAATTTGTCCAGATGAACTTTGATGTGCCCTGTACTGGGTAATTGCTGCTGTCTTCCTGAAAAATTAGATTCACAGATTTGGGGTAATGGCAGGATGATGATTTCTAGATGTCTCTAGATAAATGCTTTAAGCCACAGAAATTTCCACCAGTTGTGAGTGGCTTTCTAAGCAGTGACTTTCTCTTGAATAGATATAAGTTTGGCCAGAGTTTTTAATATACTGGTAAAGACTTGTTAAGTATTGCAATATACATGTACATGCGACTGCATTTTTTTTTCCAGTTGGGGCACCTTGTATTGGGATCAGTAATGGAAGACGGGCAAGGAGATAGGTTAAACTATTCATAAAACAGGCTATTGCTGCAGCCATGAAAGAATTACGTTCCTGCATACAATGTAAACACAATCATGCTTAACTCAAAATATAAACACATACCAGCTGCTGTCAGCATTTTCTCCCAGTTACCTCATTAGTGAGATAAAGCTATTTACATTCTTGAGAATGGGACTTTCCTCCCTCCATCTTACTATATGGAGCTGTTTTACTCTTGTCTGTTCCTTTCAGTAACTTTTGACAGTTCCGAGAATTTAGGGAGAAAGACAGATCAGATCCGTAGCATGCAGACTTTTCCATAGCTCTCCCTTATGAGGAGGACAAGTGCCTAGCAATAGCGTCTAGACATAACCAGGCAGCATTTATGCAACGTTGTAGGATGTTTGTCAGCTTTCTTTTGCTTGTATGGTGCTTTTAATTTTTAATTTTTAAATTTTAATTTAATTTAATTTAATTTTTTAAAATTAATTTTTAATGTAATTTGCTTTTAATCTCATCCATTTCCTATCATACGCTTTGTGGTGTTTTTTTACAGAAGCAGTTGAGTTCTTTGCCAGTTAACCTCAATCTGATCTGAAAGAGCCCTGAGTAGATCAGGACTCCAATGTTAACACAACTCTTTCTCTTGAATTCCTTTCCCACAGCAGTTTTGCCTAGGGTTTTTTTCCCCCTACTGGCTGAAAATATCAATATTTTACCAGATCTTTTCGTTTGGTGTTTTTATTTCATTATGCTTATATCTGTCTGTCTGTCTGCCCATCTGTCTGGGAACTGAGGATGAAAAGTGGTTAGAAAATTACTTTCATCAATATATCAACAATATACTACAACGTACAAACTGTAGTAGTGAGGAAAATTGTGTCCCTTTTGCCAAGCATGAAGCATGATATTTCCTTGAGAAAATTTTAGAGCGAGGTGGGCAACTGTGGATGGTCCAGGGACTAAACCATCCCATTTTACCCTAAAAAGGCTTTGCTGTTGATGTGTATTTTCAAGCTATTTTTGACCTACACTGATCCTATCATGCAGTTTTCTTGGCAATGTTTTTCCAGAGAGGGTTTGCATTTGCTTTCCTCTGAGGCTGAAAGAGTGTGACTTGCTCAAAATCACCCAGTGGGGAATTTCACTGTAGGGAGCATTCAGTGGCAATAGGCAATATGCAGAAGAACCACTTTCCTTTAAAAAAAATCAATTTTTTAAAAAATCAAAATGATTTTAACTTTTTCCCCCCAATTTCCTTTCCTGAACAGAGAGCTCACATTTCCTCATAAAGTGCTCTGGTGGCAACTCTGCAAGCATATAGGTGGATACAGAACTGAAGAAAGGTGAGAGGCAAGTGGAAGTGGGAGAACTTTTTCCTTAGCCACCTATTTGTTTTACTTTTTTTTTTAAAAAAGGAGACAGACATTTATGGAATTTCAGGACCCAGGACCCTGTGCACCATCTTAAGTTTAAGTGAGTTCCTCTATGTCTGACCTTGACTGACCTTAATTGCTTCTATAGAACAAAAAATAATTGGTTGAAAGGCCTGGCACACTTCAGCCTATGTGTGCTCTTGTGGCCTTCTTCAGGGGACTACTTAGAATCAAATTTCTGAGCCAGACACTCCTAAACCATTTCATAGACAAGAACTTTTCTACCAATTAACTACCATCTTTTGAATATCTTGAGACATGGCTCTCTCTTTTTTCTATGGATTCCACTAGATGCTCTCAGTTTTTGTTTCTTCTGCTTACATGCGTCTAAGCTTCAACAACGCTTTTAGTAGGTGTTTTTTAATAGAAGACCTGAGACGAACGTTCTTAAAAAGCACTTTTTAGAAAAAATATTTGAGATTTTGTTTTAACTAAGGTGACCATCTGTCTTACCCTACAGAGAACAGTCCTCTGTTTGAAGGACATTTAGTGGACAATCCTCTCTTCCCAGGTGTTTCCTTCTTGCACTGTTCTCTGGTCCAAGCCCAGTTTAAAGATGAACAGCCATCAGAAAACTTGAATTACCCATCAGCTGCTGGTTGCCGACAACAGATTCAGCACGAACTCAGGTTGGCGGTCAAAGTCTTCCCCACTACAGGGAGAAGAAGTTTCTATTTCAGTTATGAAATGCTGGCAAGGTACACATCTCTACCAACACTCGACTGCTGAATATTTCCTTCTGTAATGACTAAACAAAATACATATGCTGGGATAACAGGATATTACTGTCACGCCCAGCCTTTGAGATTGTGGCAGTAGGGAGGAGGATTCTGACTCCAAGGCAGAGGCTTCCCCAGAGGCTGAAGTGTCCCCAGAAGCTGGTCCAGAGGGAGATAATACACAACAACAAGGGCCTGAGCCAGGGGAACAAATAGAGGAAGACATAGCTGACACACCTACCTTGCAACAGAGATGCTGTGAAAGGGAGGGCTTGTGTTGCTCAGCCCTTTAAGTAGTAAGTGAGACCTAATGAGGGAACATCTGTGGTGACAGTGGCCATAGATAAAAGAGGGATCCAGCTGGCCTTTCCTGCCAGGGTCAACAACTGGTCTCTTTGGCCCTGAAACCCTGTGCTGTGCTCTTGGATCTGGTTGTCTTGGCAATCTGCCTGTTTGGACTATGGTTTGGATTTGCCCCTTTGGATTTGTCTGCTCTAGGCTGCCTTTCCGTTTGGACATTCTTTGACTCTCACCTCATGAGTAGGTGCTGTGCTGCTTGTGAATTACTGCCTGCTCTGCTGTAGACATGACAATTACTCCAGGATGTCTCAGCATCAAGATTCCAGCCTGAAACAGCTGTCTCATGTTCAACCACCCATTTACTGCAAGACATTAATACTCATTACAATTAAAAAGAGTTGCTAGGTTTCAAGTCTGTGTAGAAGTGAGGCAAGCTACAGCACCTGGCCTATTTGCTTGGATGTTTAGGACAGTCTTCATTCATTCATTGGTAAGAAAAAGGCACTCCCCCTACATTCAAAAGCAAGTTATCTTCATTATTATTTCACATGAACCAAAATTTAAAAACTAGAACTGGTGTTATGTTTGGTTTAACACGCTAAGGTTTCAGGTCCCTATTGGGGCCTATTGTTTTGCAGGTTTTTACCCTGCCTGCCCTCAGTAGGATTGGAAAAGAAATTAATTGGAGGTACATTCCCCCCTGAGTAATATCTGTTTCACACCTCCTGGGACTGGTGACAGCTTATCTTGCCTTGGAAACCTGTACATTTTCAAGACCTACTATGCATCTTGGTGAAGAAAATATATGCACAAAGTCGTGCACAAATTTGCAAAGTGTGCATAAGGTTTTTTTTAAAAAAAAAAATGCATAGCTTCAGAAAATGAGCACAAATTAGAGTTTAGCCAGTGGGAGAATGAGGAAAATTGTATACATCAGGAAAAATGCATACAACATCTTTCATTGGCAGGCAAAGTCTTTTCTATTTAGTTAAGCTTTTGACCATGAGCTAATAGCTGTGAAAGGCTTATTCATGGGGGGGGGGGATGTTACTGCACTGTATTTTCTCTGTCTTTTATGTTTTTAATGTTTTGCAGCTGTTTTCAATTCAGTGCCACTGTGGCCTAGTGGTTTGAATGCTGAATGAGAATTTTGAGAGACCAAGGTTCAAATACCAGCTTGGCCATGAAAATCCATTGGGTGACTTTGTGCAAGTCTCTTAGCTTCAGTGGAAAGTCATGACAAATGTCCCCTTGAACAAATCTTGCCAAGAAAATCCTAGGATAGGTTTGCCTTTGGGCTGCCTTGAGCCAGAAATGACTTGGAAGCACACAATAACAACAAACCACTTTAATATAAGTTATTTCATTGGTATTACCTTTTATTACTATTCATTTCAGCTATATTCTTGTTTTTAATCTGTGTTGCAACCAGCCTTCTGTCCCACACTGTGAGAAAGGGCAATATAAAGTAGTAATAATAATAATAATAATAATAATCCAAAATAAGTGTGTATGTATGCCAAAACACTCACAAAGGGCATGCTTTGACTTTCTCCTGTGTAAGTGAGAGGTTATCCTTCACTGGTGCTCAGGTGGACTGGGGAGAGGTGCGTGGGTGTGGTATTTCTATGCCTAAAATGCAAAGAGGTGCACACTGCAACATACACCACACACCCAGTATAACAATGGGTGTTTGGCCTCTAATCTTACAATTGATGAAATGAAAAACGATGGGTGCAAAGTCAGAAGAATTCCATTTGAATCAGCAGTAGTCTTTCTGCCAGCAAGATCATGAGGACTTCTTACCTGAATCCTACCTTGGGAATTGGAAAGGAAGGCTGGAGGCTGGAAGAAGAATAACTGCTTTCTTATCCCAGGTTCAGAATACATAAGCCCTCTCATTCTTAAGACAAAAAAAATGGAATGAATCAATGGATGATGGAGTAGATGATGTTCTCCATGTCAGCTGTGCAGTGAATTGCCTATAAGTTTCATTGCAGACTTTAAAAGAGCTATCCAAGGTGCTGAAACCTAATTATTATCAGAACCTTGCCTAGCTCTTGAAGTCTGGAATGAAAGCATGAGCAGGTTCCTCATAGCAGTTATGTGGAAGTCTCCTGCTGCCCCTGGGTAGTGGGATAGAAGGAATTGGGGTGGGGAGAGAGAGGCAGGAAGTGGTGGAGAAGGGAAGCTTTCAAGGCAACTAACGATGGTCTGTGAGAGAACTGAAACAACAGAACAGAAGAGGAGCAGTGAAGAGAAAGAAGCAGATCTCTTTCTTTCTCCAGCAATGCTTCTCAGTGCTGGTCTGACTGTTGCAAAGCAAGCATCCATGTGGCTCCCCAGAGTTAGTTGCTCAGCAACTGGAATCAATTAATATGCTGTGCAGAAAGAGCAAGGGAAAATCCAAGCTCCTAGCAGTGAGATGGCAAGGCAATGTAGCGATCCCACTCACTTCATCAACTCCTGCTCCTGCCTGCCCCTATTTCTCCTTCCCTTCTTCTGGACCACAGAAAGTTCTTTTTGACTTCATATTCCACACACCCACATACACACACAGAGGATTTGGTGAAATAACATTCTACTGAATGTGTTGCCGCTCTCATCCCAACTCCTTTTTCAAGCAGAGAAAGGAATTGATCGTATAGATTAGGAAAGGAGACTAGACAGAGTTTCTTGCTTCTGCTTTCTCTCCATCTTCTGTAATGAAGATGTAAAAATCAAGCTGCCTTTACAACAACAGGCATCGAGTAGAAATTGTGAAAGTTTGTTCATTGCAAAACAATTGTCTCTTCTCTGCAAACAAAATGGGTTAAAGAGATGGATTGCAACAGCATATGGGAGGGATCTCCTTCCCTTTTCTAGATGACCACTTCAGAGTATTGCTAAGCCTCTTCTTTTCTCTTTTTCCCCCTCTTGCCATCTCTATCTCTCTTCCCCCCCCTTTCCCTTTAGAGTCTTTCCGATGGCAGCACAGATCTGGGAATGAAGAACTTCTCTGAGCTGATCGGAAATGGCATTGCGGAGCTGAAAGTTAACTGGAGGAAAAACCCCTCCCAATGAAGAAAGTACAATGCACTTTCAGGCTCTGAGTCCTAGTGAAAAATTCAAGCCAAGAGAAAACTTAACCACTTGGCAGGGAAGGATGGGTTGGACAGTCTTCATGCATTCCAGAGGGAACCTGGATGATGCCACGCTGAGCTTAATCTCTGCAGCATGCTTAGTGATTTTCTCCTCCTGATGCACTGCATGGTAAGGCTGTTTCTCTCCTTGCACAGAATGTTCTTAGCATTACGCTGTGGGCTTTTTTTTTTTCCTTTTCAAATGCAAAAGCATTTAAAATAACTATCTTCACTCATTTTCCCTTCTAGTTGAATCTTCAGAATCTTTACTAATAATAATTTCAGCGTTTATTATACTTATATTTATGTAAAATGATGGGGTTTTCTTTTCAGAACATAGTGAAAAGTGATTTATAATTATAGATTCAGTCCTTGCCTACTTGTGTGTGAGTTAAGTCTCATTGATTTCAACCAGACTTCTAACTGAGGAACTATGCATACGATTATCCCCATTAACAGGCTTGTTCTAGTCTAATGTCACTTCATGCTTCTTCTTAATAGTGTTTTTTTTTAAAAAAAAATTCAATTCTTGCAGAGACAAGGAGGTGATAGATTATGTTCCTCTCCAGCTTTTTGCTCTTGCAGACTTGGATTCCATGATCATCAAGTACATAAAGAAAGTTTAGGAAGGAAACACTTCATAACAATGAGCCAGATTTTTTTCTACAGTCATTTTCTTTGCAATTATCTCTGGATCCAAATGTGTCTATGATTCCACAACCAAAGCATTTTGTGAGCCATCAGTTACACAGATTCACATTTGCAGCAATTTCCACAACTGCGGCAGTACTTTGTGGTATCTCCCCTGTGGTGGAAATCACTGCAAGTGCATTGTGAACTTTGTTTAAGTGCAGTATTCTTCCCCACAGGATCATTGGCTTAAAAGATGAGCGCATGAGGAGAAAAAGGAAAAAGAACAAAAGTATGAACCATCCTTCAAATTTTTTTTTTAAAAAAATGATCATACAGTAGCAACTAGTCACAGCAGCCTGTTTAAATGACAGCTCTTGTATTTTTACAAGATTTAAGATACAATGAGATTTTCTCCCCTTTGGGCTGAATACTAAGCAAGTTTACCAAGAAATAAACCCCAGTGAAAACAAGTAGATGTGTTTTAAACTAATCTGTACATTTCCTTTGGACAAAGAAATGTATTATTCACAGTGGAAGTGTCCACACTAGGAACAAATATATTTTAAAATGTTTTTGAATGTCAAAAAATGTTTTGCTTGGTTGGATAAGTAAGACAAAAACAGAGTTGGAATGTTACATGAAATGTGTGTTACTGTAATGTATTAGCAAATTTTGAAATGTGGGCCTTCATTGTGACAGATCTTTGAACAAACAGATGTTTTGTAGAGCTAACGCCGCTTGCTTACCCAAGTGTAAGCCACCACAAAATACTTTATATTACAGCAGGAATACTTCAGAACAAACCACTGCTGTTGGGGAAAATCCATTGCCCCTCTCCATCTACTGTTCAGTTTGTATCCTCCATAGGAAACAGAGGTGTCTGGATTGTGAGAGGAGTAGCACATGATGTTGTAGTCCATGCTAATCAAAGAGTCCAAGGGCTTTGAGACTGTGATCCCTGGCTCCACTACATCTCTGTTGAAATATCCTGGGGTGATAGAAAGATAAATAAGCAGGGAGGTAGCTGTCTTCCCAAAAGTGCATACCTTGACATGCATTTCCTTCTAAGGACATACTGACAGTGGTTCAAAGAATGTAAAATGATATTTAGCAAAGAATGCAGAATTATGATATTCTTATTTTGCTTCTGTCAAGGAGGGCTCTCAGCACAAGAGAGAAAGATGAAACTGGAAGCCCTTGTTCTGACAACCAAGGCATGAGCAATAAGGTCAGAATAGAGGTGTTTTGTAAAAGACTGGGGGGAAAGTAAAGTAAATGGTGCTTAAAGGAGTCTGAATCTAGAACAAGTGAAATCGTGACACAAATGGCAAAGGGCAGTCATGGCCTGGGACAGAGAGTCAGAAATGGTAGAGCAGGCTGGGAGAAAGGATGAAGCAGAAAGGTATGGCAAGAAGTGCAGAGAGAGTCTGGAGCAAAGGGTTAAAAGCAGACTGTAAGGAAAAGTAGAGTAGGTAGACTTGGAAAGAGGTTGTAACTCAGAGGTAAGAGCATGCGCTTTGCAGGCAGAAGGTACCAGGTTCAATACCCAGCAATTCTAGTTTAAAGTAGCAAGGAGTCAGTGAGGAGAAAGACTTCTGCCAGAGACCCTGAGGAGCTGCTGAAAGCCAGTGTAGAGAAAACTGGATTGGATGGAGAAATGGCCTGGTATAAGGCAGCCTCGTAAAAGAGAGGCAAAAGCTAGAAGGATTAAAATAAACACAGAGAACAGGAAGAATGAAAATCCAAGGAGGCAGTAACAGGGAAAGGATATGTAACTGTGTATTGCAAGGGGAGGAGGGTGGCAGTTTACACATGCATCTACAGCATTTGGAATTACTCATTGTTGATGACTCACCACTGAATTGACTCCACCGAAAAACACTGTCTTTTGGGTGACAGTAAAGTTCAGGCAATAGAGCTTCATCCAAGATGACACATTCACACATTCAGATCACCCCGTTTCTCATCCATGACAGTTCTGCATACACTTTGTAGGTCTGTTCCATTCTATTTCCACACCAACTGGAAAATTTTATTTAAAAAAAATGTACATAGGAAAATTCATGTTTAAATACTTAGTTTAAAATGCTCATTTTAAAATACATTTTATCCTAAAATGTGCAGTTTTGTATTCATGCTCATGCCTTTATGAGCCAAAAACTGTACTGTAAAATTCAAAGAACTATGTAAACTGAGGATAAATGTGTCCAAAGCCATGCATTGGTCTGGAAAGAGGAAATCAAATTGGTGAGCTTAAAAATGCAAATTGAATGAACCCTTTGAGCATTCCTATGTGCAAGTCACCATTTAATGTTGACATTATCCAGTAGTCAATATGCATGTGTGAGCCACCTCTTAGTCCTGAATTGAGGCAGGAGATTCCTGATATATCTGCTAATCCCTGAACAGATCAATCATTTGCAATAACAGATGAGGTTCATTTTAACCAGTGTATAGAAGTGGTAATTTGAGCACTGACCATTACACTTTCCTTTTGGTCCATGTGGGAACTAATGACACTGCAAGGCATAGCCTGTAGGAGATTATAAGAGATTATGAGGCTCAGAGTAGGAGGCTGAAGGACCTTGAGGCACAGGTTGTTATCTCATCTCTCCTCCCTGTTGAAGGACATGGCCCAGGAAAGGAAAAGAAAATAGTGGAGGTGAAAAACTGTCTCCACAGATGGTGCTGCCAAGAATGGTTTGGCTTCATGGGTCATGGTCTGCAGTTTCTTGAAGATGGACTTCTGTCAAGTGATGGGTTGCACCTCACAGCAGTTTCAGGAACATTCAGGAGGGCTTTAAACTGAGTTATGTAGGGGAGAGAGACAGTATTCTTGATGATAGCAGTGCTGCAGATAATAGCCTGAATCATATATGGAGAACTGGGCAAATAGTACAAGAACCCAACAGTGAGAATGGGGGGAAGCTTAGATAAGCAACCAGAAGAATGACACACGGTCTTAGATGCCTCTACACTAATGCAGAGAGCATGGGAAATAAACAAGATAAACTTGAACTCTTAATACAACAAAGGAAATGAATATTGTTGAAATGTGATGGGATGAGTGCAATGATTGGAATGTAGCAACCTATTTCAGAGAAACAGACCAAACAGGAAATATCTGCAAAGAGATCCTTGACTTAAATCCTGGAAGCCATGTTGAGAGCATCTGGGTAAAAATTAGGGGAGAGAAAAACAACAGTGGTGTTATTGTGGGGATCTACTACAGACCCCCAAGCCAGACTGAGGACTTGGATGATGCCTTGCAGGAACAGATGGCAAAACGTTCAGAAAAGAAGTTATAGTAGTAATAATAGGAGATTCCAGCTATTTTGATATTTGTTGGAAGTAGTAACTCTGCCAAGAATATAAGGTCTAACAAATTCTTTACTTGTCTTGAAAACCATTTCATTGTCCAAAAGGTGAAAGAGACAACAAAGAGATTGGCCATTTTAGATCTGATCTTAACCATCAACAATGACAGGGTTAAGGGGGAGAAGTGATGGGGTCCTTAGGTGGGATTGGCCATGTTGTTCTGGAGTTTGGTATACGGGAAAGCCAAGAGTAGTCAGACATGCAGTCCAGATTTTAAGAAAGCTGATTTCAGTAAGTTTAGGGAAACACTGGGTATGATCCCATGATCAGGAATACTAAAAGAGAAGAGAGTTCATAATAGTTGGGAGTTGTTGTTGTTGTTTTTTTAAGTGAGAAAATGAAAGCACAATTTCAAACAATTCCAGTTAGGAGGGAAAATGAGAGGCGACTAAAGAATCCAGGATGAATGTCTAAAGAACTTTCAACAGAACTAAGATTTAAGAGGGACATGTACAAGAAATGGAAGTGGAGAGGGGGAATCACCAAAGAGAAATTCAATCAAATAGCCAGCATGTTTAAGGACAAAGTCAGAAAAGCCAAAGTGCAGAATGAGCTCAGGCTTGCCAGAGAGGGTAAAAATGGGAGGGGGCTTTTGGAGTTATGTCTGCAGCAAAAGGAAGGAAAAAAGAAATGTTAACAGGGGACAGAGAAAAGGCAAATCTACTCAACACCTTCTTTTTCCTTGGCCTTCTCCCAAAAAGAAAATGGTGCTCAACTTGGGGAAAATGGAACAGACGATGCAGTAGGGAAAATGCATAGATAAATATATAAATAGATAGATAGGTAAAGAGGTAGTATAGAAATATATAACTTTTCTAAATGAATTCAAGTCTTCAGGGTCAGATGACCTACATCCAATGGTATTAAAAGAACTGCCAGAAGTAATCTCAGAACTGGCAATAATCTCTGAGAATTCCTGTAGAACAGAAGTCCCAGAAGACTGGAGGAAGGCAAATATTGTCCCTATCATCGAAAAGGGAAAAAAAGCAGATCCAAACAATTACTGCCCAATCAGCCTGACATCAATAGCAAGAAAGATACTTGAGTAGATAATTAAACAGATAGTCTGTAAGCACTTAGAAAGGAACACCATGATCACTAAAAACCAACATGGGTTTCTCAAAAACAAGTCATGCCAGACTAATTTTATCTCTTTTTTTTATAGAGTAACAAGTTTGGTAGATGAAGGGAATGCTGTGGAAGTAGTATATCTTGATTTCAATAAAGTCTTCAACAAGGTCTCCCATGATATTCTTGGAACTACAATGTGGGCTACACAATGCTACTGTTAGGTGGATTTGTAAGTGGTTGACTGGCTGAACCTAAAGGGTGCTCACCAGTGGCTCCTTTTCATCCTAGAGTGAAGTGACTAGTGTGGTGTCACAGTATTCTGTCCTGGGTACAATGCTATTCAACATAGAGGGCATTCTTATCAAATTTGCAGATGACACCAAATTAGGAGGAGGAGTTCATATCCCAGAGGATAGGATCAGAATTCAAAATGACCATTAACAGATTAGAGAGCTGGGCCAAAACTAATAAAAAGAATTTCAAGAGGAAGAAATGTAAGGTACTATCCTTGGACAGAAAAAAGATGACATGCACAGATATAGGATGGGTGACACCCAGCTTAACAATGTGATGTGGCAGCTAAAAAAGCCAATATAATTCTAGGCTGCAACAGGAGCAATCCTGCTCCTACAGTCCTGCAACAGGATTATAGTGTCTGGGTCAAAGGAAGTACTACTACTACTCTATTCTGCTTTTGTCAGACCTCACCTGGAATACTTTCTCCAGTTTTAGGCACTACAATTCAAAGATATTGAGAAGTTGAAATGTGTCCAGGTAAGGGTAAAATCATGCCCTAATGAGGAGTGACAGGGAGCTGAATGTGGTTAGCCTGAAAATGTTAAGAGGTGTGATGATGGCCATGTTTAAATATTTGTAAGGATGTCACTGGAAGATGGGGCAAGCTCATTTTCTGCTGTTCCAGAGACTAGGACACAGAGCAATGGATTCAAATGACAAAAAATGAGATTCCATCTACATATTGGGAAGAACTTCCTGACAATAAGAGCTGTTCCACAGTGGAAAACGTTGCCATGGAGTGTGGTGGAATCTCCTATTTTGGAGGTTTTTAAGTAGAGGCTGGAGGACCACCTGTTAGAAGTGCTTTGATTCTATATTCCTGCATGGCAGGGGCTTGGACTCAATGACCCTTGTGCTCTCTTTCAGCTCTGTGACTCTAAGTAGCTTCCAACTTCATACTCTTGCAGAAGTCAGAAAAGCTATACCTATGGCTCATTTTTCTACACAAGAGTTATTAATGGAAGGAAATGATGTAATCTACTATATCTAGTTCTTCTGCCATTCTGATAATTCTGATAATCCTTTCAGTACAGAGCTGGGGAAAAGTGCTTTTTGGATTATATTCCCCACAAGGCTGCAACCACTGGTCTAACTAGCAGTTGTGCTAGCTGTGAGACTCTGGTGATCATAAGCTAAAAAAAGTGGACTGACTGAGAGATGAGATCAATCTGTAAAAAGGTAAATGGGTGGCCAATTTGATTCTGCTATAGCTCCTTCCAGATTTGTTGTTGTTATGATTAGTTGCCACCAAGGGCCTTTCTGCACCTTACCTTTATCTGGCGCTGGGGTGTGGGGATCATGTGAGCAGCCTCTGGCAAGAGGCTCTCACGTCCCTGCTGCTTCAGCTCTGCACAAGCTGCCTGCTCACGCGAGAGCCCCACCTCTTCCTTCTGCAGTGCAGCAAGTGTGAGTGTCATGACTCCGGAGGCTCCACACACTAGGTAAGTGCACGCGGGGCCCGGGAGCAATGCACGATCACGCACCATTTTCGGCTTCCAGCTGAAAATAAAAAGGTGTGTGATCGGCGCCTGCCAGCCCCTGGAGCATCACGTGATTGTGAGTGCATCATGCAGATTGCTCCTCACAATTGCGCAACGCTCCAGGTGCCCTTTTGCATGGCAAATGCCGTGCGGAAAGGGTCCAAATCAGCTCTCACTTATGATGACCCTATGAATGAAGACCTCAAAGTCATTCTTTGATCAACAATCCTGCTCAACAATCCTGCTCAAGTCTTGCAGACTCAGGGCCATTGCTTCCCACTTGTAATACAAACTTCCTATTTTCCTACTGACTTCCATCTTCCCAACTATTATTGCCCTTTCTAATGGGTCAAACCTTCCCATGATATGTCTAAAGTATGACAGTCTCAATTTAGTCATCTTGGCTTCTCAGGAGAAGCTGAAATGACCGAATTCTTCCGAATGGCCGACTAATATTCAAAGAGAGAACACTATGATGCATGTGCAATGAAGGGTCTATGTATCCCCCTTTGACTCAATATGTGGATGGCAAGGTGGTGTGGCTATGGCACAAGGCAGTGGAATGGTGGTGCATTCCGTTCCAGTCAGCTCCAATCAGTGGAAGCTATGCAGTGTCATTCACACATTATTTCAAAATGGTCACTTGAAACCTGTTCCAGAAAAGCATTGTACCACAAAGTGACTTCTTTATCCCTAGAGGTACATATTGCAGAGAAAGAAGTTCCAGACAAAACCATGTTCCTATATAATTTGTATATTTTGAAATGCATGTTTTGAATTACTAATGTTTTTTTACAATTTAAAATTTGAGCACAGACTGTGGAGAGCAATGGCTGTTAAGTTACAGTTCATAAACTGCTTCAAATTCCTGAGTTGGAATATGGTTTAGGAAGTGACTTTTGAAAAAGTAATTTGTTATGGAACTTGCTAGGAAGCCAATAGTAATTTGCAAGAAGAAAATAGTTACTCTTTTTTTGTGCCACGTTAGGAAAAATCTATTTTTAAAAAGCCCTAAGAAAACTGCCTAAAATTTTAAAAACATGACTCAGAACATGGCTCAAAAGACACCCAGAAAAACGAGTAAACATTACTAAGTATGCACTAGGGTTATCATAGCTCCTCCTTTTCTCAGACATGTTCCCTTTTTAGAGCTAAAATTTCTGTCTGGAGGATCTTTTAAAATGTTGGGGTTTCCTTACAAACTCTAAAATGTGAAAGTGAGCAGCCTTTGTAAGTTTAATTACTGTGAATCTATGAGATAGAGCAAAGCACCACATAGAGAATATCCTATCACAAGGGACAGTCAAGATTACAGCTTGTGAATTTAATGTCACCGGTTTGTGTCAGTGGGACTCAGGCAGGGACGTGGGGAGGAGGAAAGGAAAATGGCAGAGACAGCAGCTTTGACAAGGAAGGAGCTACTGTATAGTATGGAGTGGTTGTGGGTTTCTTCCCTCTCCGCTAGCATTCCTGGATGTTCATCTTCCTCTTTTCCCCTTCACAGGACCCTCCATTTATTGTCCATTTCCCTATCCATAGCTGTTTTTATGGCTCCCTTTGACAGTCTTTCCTGCTGCCACCCTACCTCACAGGGTTGTTGTGGGAACCTGAAGTAATGGATGAGCAGGTGTGAGGAATGGGCCTCTAATCCCAGTTTGTGTTGGAGTACTGCTGAGGTAACCAAATCAACTGTCGGTATTATTAAATATTGCTCAATAATCAATTGTTATTTAAATACAAAGAAGCTTTGGAATATTTCTAGTAGCAATTATTGCAGTTTATATAGTAGTAGTATTTAAAGCGAGAGTTGTCATAGCGATCGGTGGTTTGAAGTAGTCAGTTGGCAAATGTGTCCTCTTTTTTGCTTTTCAAAATATGATAACCCTACTACCTACATGGTATAGTGGTTTGAAGTCCTAGAGTAAGACACTGGGAGACCAGGGTTCAAATCTCTGCTCAGTCTTGGAAATTGAGTGAGTCACATTCTCTCAGCCTCAGGGGAAGGCAGGGGCAATTCCCCCTCTGAACAAATTCTGCCAAGAAACCTCCATGATAAGTTGGCCTTAGGGTTGCCATAAGCCGGAATTAACTTGAAGGCACACAACAACAACAAAGCATATACACAAAAGCAATGACATGGTTATGTTACTTTGCAAAAGAAGTGTTATTGTACTTTCATTACAACTGAAAACATGTTACAGGTCATGTAAGAAAATACAGACCTTATGCATGAGTACTTAGAAGTAGATCCATTATATTTATTGATCTGATTGCAGACTTAGGCCATTTCCTCACGAGACTGTTATAGCGCTATGATTCCACTTTCAGCATCCTATGGAATCCTGGGGTTTGCAGTTTCGAGAAGGCCAGCCAGCCCCTGCCAAAACTGCAAACCCCAGGATTCCATAAGATGTTGAAAGTGGAATCATAGCGCTATAACAGTCCTGTGCGGAAATGGCCTTAGTTACTGGACTCAAGAATCTGGATTAGCAAATAATGGCTTCCTAACACTGCATCTAAATATTGTCATAAAGAGCAGGCAGACTTCAGACTTTCCTTTTCACTAAAGTCCTCAGAGCACCTATTGGAAGCAGCTGCAAAAGACCCACATATAGAATTGAAGAATTCTTGGCTCAGGAATGTCTTTCTGAGCATCAAAATGGAATGAAGCTAACAGTGCGGTGCATTTCTAGTTGCCCCAACCTCTCTTCATTTCAGCAATTTTATTTAGGGGAAAGGAGTGTGCTGCTATTGTTGCTGCTATTGCTATGTCGTTGAGACTCAAAAGTCTTTGTTGGTCAATGGCAGCTAAACCGGTGATCTAGCAGTAGATTTTACCCACCTATTTGTAAAGAACAGACATGGTTACATTCCCTGGCTAGATCCCAAGATACCACATTTTGGGTTACTATTTTCCCACTTTATTTTCATTCCTGGATTCTGAGAGGTTTCATTTTGGCATATAGAAACAAAAAACAGGTTTAAAATGTTTTTCTGACTCATTTGCCAGGTGCTACTAAAAGAGCAAGGATGAGCAATCCCTTTTTTCCTGTTGAGGGCAATATTTTCTTTGGGATTATCTGTCATGGGCCACACAGTAGTTGTAGGTGGGATTAGTCAGGGAAGTCCCTCTCTCGTTTCCCTCTTCTTTCTCTCTCACAGACAGACAAATAGATTCTTCTCTATCCAGCAGGATGCCAGGAAAGGAATAAAGTCTAAAATGAAGGCCTGCTGCAGAAATCTTCTGAAAATAGGCCACGTGATATTATATCAAGGGGCACATAGGGTTGTTGGGTGGCAGGTTGCCCATCACTGCAGTAGAAAAAAGAAATCTCTTACAATACAGGGTGCTCTGAAAAATAGTTGAAGGGAGGCTACCAGGTAGGCGAAAGGCATCCACATCGGTGGTATAGCAAATATGTTCAGACTTTTAAAGGCATTATTCCACTGATGTGGAGACCTCCATCTGACCCGAAGCCAAGTGGGAAAGATGTGATTTTTGTTGGGCCACATCTGCATACATCACCAATAACACAGGATTCTGTGTTTCTAATAGCAGGCACTGGGAACAGTAGCTCCTTCCCAGATGAAAAGAGGAGCAATAGTAGACCTTTCTCTCTGGATAGATGTCCTTGAGAGTTTTGCATGGCAAACTGATTGGTTAACTTGCCATACACCTCGAAGTCTACCAGCTGCTAGTGGTTTCCATGTTACCAATGAATTGGTGACTCTGTTCTCAGTTCTAATCCAATCATTCAACTCTCCAATGTGCTAAGTCTTTCATTGAAATAGATTCAGCACATTGGATAAATTCACATTAGAACCTGGAGCAGACTCACTGTCCCACCAACATGGGAGCCATCATCTGCCACTGCTTCATCTTTTTGTTTGCAGTGGGGAGGTAAAGAAAGACAATGGCCTCTTGAGATTGGAAGAGAGGAGATTATCAAAGTCCTTCATTAATTTTCAGTTCACACAATTCTGCTCTAAGTGGAATATCAGCATCAAATAAAGAGTTGGCATGAAAGTCACAGCAGAGCAGCCAGCCAGAAAGGACTCCACCTCGAGTGAATCAAGATGGATCTTGTATGGCAGGGGGTGGCAAACTTCTGGCTCATGAACTGGATAAAGCATTTGGATATTCCCCGTATGTCTTGCCAGCTTCTTTTGCTATTATCTCTGATTGTTAATTGGAAATAACCAGGCTGTTCAAAACCTGCGAAGGTATTGCGTGGAAGTGTGCTCTGCTTTGGAGCTTGGGAAACTGTCATATTGAACTGAGTTATGCTTTGCATGCTGAAAGCTTTTGGCACTGCATCTTACATTTCATCAGGCTTGCATAAAATTGAACAGTGCTTTGTAGGACAGGTTTCCACACTAATACGGATTATTCTTGCTCCCATCTACTTTGCTGTGCCCTCACTCAACACCCTTACCCCATACTCTATAATTGTCCCAGTTAATCCTCTACCATCCCACTTAGTCAGCTGCTTTTAAAATGTCCCAGTTTCTCTCTCAACTTCCCACTTTCTGTCTTTGTCCTCACTTCCTTCAATTGCTGCAAATGGAGTTCAGAGTATAAGAGTAGTTTGCACTCAGTTAACTCAACATGAAGGAGAGAAGGGGCAGAATCTTGCCGTTCTCAGTAAGCTCAGGCAAAAGCAAACTGCAGCAGCCTCTCCTATCTTGTCTGTTCTTCCTCATTAATAACTTTTGCTTTCTTGACCACACACTGATGTTGTTTGGCCACATGTGCACCAGTTTTCATTTGTGAAATGTTAGCCCCATCCACTCCTCGAACAGGGCTCCTTAAACCCTTTCCAAATTGAAAAACAGAAGTCAGAATAAAAAGTGTTTCCTCACTTCTATTCTCCTGTGATGGAACTTGTCTTATGTATTGCCATGTGTTTTAACACCAGCTATTGACACCCTGTTCCACTTCCCATATGGCCAAGCAGTTATGCCTGTGAAAATGCAGATAAGAGGTTTTATACCCTCTGTAGGAGAGGCCCTCCAGATGGCTGCTTTTTGGAGCCCTTGTATGTTGTTTATTGATTTTGGAAAGAGAAGTTATCCTAAGGAGCCCTGGTGGCGCGGTGGTTAAATGCCAGTACTGCAACCACAAGATTGTGAGTTCGATCCTGCCGGGCTCCAAGGTTGACTCAGCCTTCCATCCTTCCGCAGGTCAGTAAAATGAGTACCCAGCTTGTTGGGGGCAATTAGCTAAAAACATCATTGTAAACCACTTAGATAACGCTTAGTTGGTAAGCGGTATAGAAATAAATGCTATTGCTATTGCTATTGCTAATTTCGGCAAGCTTTGGGGTTTAGTGTTTTCCTTGGACATGACAGTGTAATTACAAAGGTCAATAGAACAGCAGCCAAAACACAATGGCTGGAATCCTTTTAGGGACTTACCTCTTCCTAAGCGGACTTATGTATACAGGGATAAGAATTGCGAAATTGCATACTGTCCATATTCAGTAGAAGGCTGCTGTTATGTTATTAAGTAACGGAACCAGAGAACTGCCCAATGTATTACTCCAAAACATGAGTGACTCAGGGGTCCACCTGCGATGCCAGTATCTCCATGTGTCAGTGGGGAATTAATTAGCTCAAAATTAGGAAGTCTCTGAGAAGGGAGTAATTTAATGAGATCTCCCACCAATGTTTATAGGGTCCTCACAGGAAAGAACCAGCCAGAGATTAAAAAGTAAACTAAAAATGTGCTTTATTAAGGGGAATTCACTCACACACGTACACATAGTCACACATTCACACAAGAGCTAACCGAAGGATAATCGGCAGAAAAATTATGGATAGTAAGGCTGAGGTTTTTGTGTATAATTACCAGTTCAGAACAGTAGTGAAGAAGCAGTGGAGTGGCTTAAAAGAACAGACCAAATCAGAATTCGGAGTGACATGGTGGTGTCCCACATTTCAGGTACTGCACTAGATTGCTCAAAACAGAGGGCTTTTATGCTCTATTTTCCTCCTTGAAGAGGTGTGAGTTAATAGCTTTCTGGGAGATTAAACAAAAGGAGTCTGGAATGGACTGATTGTTCCAACGGCTTGGTTGGATAATGTGACTGTGCAAGGCTTTGGTAGGAAATGCAAACAGCAGGGGTGCTTGGCTGCTGCATCTGGACTTGACTATTGTTTTCCTTGAGAGAATTAGCTTAAAGCCATTAAGTCAGGCTTTCCTGGCTAATTCTCAGTAAACTATGGCCCTTTTCGCATAGCATTTACCATGTGAAAGAGCCCCTGGAGCGTCACACGACTGCAAGGAGCGGTCTACACGACACACTCACAATCGCGTGATGCTCCAGGGCCTGGCAGGCACTGATCACGCACTATTTCATTTTCGGCTACGAGCCAAAAATAGTGTGTGATCACGCATCACTCTGGGGCCCTGCGCACACTTGCTGTGTATGCAGAGCTCCGGAGCCACGGCGCTCACACTTCCTGCCCCAGCACAGCCTGGGAAAATCCCAGGCTGCACTGTGGAAGGAAGAGGAGGGGCTCTCGAGCGAGCAGGCAGCAGCTGTGGAGCTGAAGGAACTGGGATGCAAGAGCCTCTCACTAGAGGCTGCTTGCACAATACCTGCACCCCAGCTCCGCAAAAAGGTGAGTTGCAGAAAGGGCCTATGACCTGGCCATTCTTAGATTACATTTGACCTGCTTTCTAGCCAGTGTCCCTTCTCCATATGGCCTTTCAGCCATAAGTGTGTATAATTTATATTTTATGCCAATTAAACATAATGTATTTTGCCAATTAAATCATATCAAAGCATAGGGGTGTATGGCCTGGTAACAGATGCATGTTGGTGATTGACACACAACAAGATATGTTTAACTATCATGAAACTATGTTCAGGGTCATACGACAGCATGCAGATCCATCTAAATGGGAAATAAGGCAGTTTATTTGTTCATCAGTATGAGTTTGACTGATCACCATCTACCATGCTTTCCAAGAATGAAATTTTATTGGCTTGCAACCACTCTGCACCCAAGTGTTGTCTTTCTTTTTCAGTATTCATATTTACTTAGTTAAGGGACTTATACATTATACTCTTTTTTTCATTTAAAAGCCCCCAAGGCAACTTAACAAAAATATCACATTTATCAAATGTCAATCAAAAAGTAATTGCCAATAATAATCAACACACAAAGGCAGCAACTGAAACATGAAAATAAGTACTAAATTCAGTGTCAGTCCTACCTAAAGGACCCTCACTGAAATGAGTGGGACTTGATGGTCACAGCTAATTTATGTCCCATTGATTGAAATGGGTCTATTCCACGTAGGACTAATATTAGATTTAGCCCAAAGGTTGTGGCAATATTATAAATTAGTACTCCCACAGAAAATAGCTGAATAAGTGGAAATTGCATGAAATGCCATTAAAAAAATAGGACAGACTTTGCCTGTCAATATAGAGATAGTATGTACCAACATTTTGGTGTTGCATTAGAAATAGCCATCCTCCAAAAGATATGGGAGGACAAGTAATATTGTGAAGATTTGCCTGGGGTCTGGAAATATGACTTTTTGGAACATGGCTCCCAGAATTTCCTAGCTGGCATAGCAACCAGTTCCTGGGTGTTCAGGAAGTAGTAGTAGTTCACAAAAGTAAGTTTTCCATGCTCTGGATTCATCTTTTGCAAAGCATCTCCCTCTCTCTCTTTTGTGACATTTCTTATGCATCATTCCTTAATACAATAATATTTTGACTTATGGCACCCATTTGAGTGAAAAGTGAGGGGAGGCTAACATGTGACTGAAAACAACTCATGTGAGTAAAGGTTTTGTCAAATTGGGCTCTTTGATTGTCATGGCAGTGGAGTCATTAAGCTTGGGGCATAATTCCTGTTTCTCTCTTCCAAACAAAGTCACTTTAATAACATTATTTTTGCTCACATAAATCTTCTTTAGTGTGTAATTACAACAAGGAAACTAGGTCAGTAATAGATATCTCAGTATTTTAAGCTTTTCTAAATGCATTATTTAGCAAGGAACTACAAGGCTTACCATTAATACAGGTCCAGAGGCATAGGTAAATAAATTTAGACAAAGCTTATATTTTAATCATTTGTTCTTTCTTTTTAAAAAAATTGTCAGCACTAAGGATGATCTAAGTTAGAAAAGCTACTGTTATTTTCCAAGCCCCAAACCACCCAGAGAGTCAGCTATTCCTACCTTAAGCAGAAAAGTTCCAGTTTTGTTGATTGATTTTTCTAGAGATGAGGAGAACTTCATTCAGTTTCATTTTTGTAACAACTTCTGTGGATCTGAAAATGTCTTCAGAAATAAGATGGAAAATGTATACTTTAAGAATTTGAATATATGGGAAAGGAAAATCAATGTCTTTGTCTGCCCAGGCAGAAGCATTAAACTGATTCCTATGGCTAGTGCCAACTAGAGCAGACCATTTGACACAATGAAATTTACTTACCTGTTCACACATCATTCAACAATTGATTTGGTGCATCTATTCTAGAACCATACCCTCCAAATATCCCAATTTGGCAAGTACAATCTTGATTAATTGTCTGTCATCCCACTTTTTAAGTTGCTTTTGAAATGCCCTGGCTCCTCCTCCTGCTTTCCCCTTTGTCCTCAGTTTACTGCAGCTACTGCAGACTGAATTCAAAATAGAAAAGTAGTTTGCATTCAACTTAGCAGGAAAGAGAGGAAAGAAAGGGGTGGAATTTTGTGCTTCCCAGTAGACTTGGGAAAAAGCAAACTTCTACTGCTTCTTCTTGGTTGTTTCTTCTTCTTCTTCATTAATAATTTTCACTCTCTTGATCACACTCTATACTATTTGGCCACATATATCCCAGTTTGCATCTATGAAATGTTAGAGGGCCTATAGGACTAACAAATAAGATTCTGGGCTTCGACTGCTTAACTTTGGCTTTGAATCTTTGTGTGCACAACTATCATTGTGGTGCTGAACTAAGGCTGATGCATTTAAAAAAACAAAACAAAACAGAGAGATATCTCAGCCAGGCAGCTTCAGTATGGTTGTCTCCATTATGAAAATAGCTGTACCTGTTGAATTTGATCACCAGACTAGCGAACATTTCTTCCAGATTTTTCTACACCATTTTGAATGCAGAAGAAAGTGAAACTGAAACACTCGTCCCTTTCTAGAGCTTTTTTGGGGGAAAAATGGAGGGTGCTTTGGGGATAATAGAAAAGAACGTGGAATTCATTCTGAAAGGGGGAAAATGCACTTTTCACTATGCATAGCATTCTATTAATTAATCAATTGAATGGTTTGTGACTGGTGTGTGTGTGTGTGTGTATAAGAGTATGAGAGAGAGAGAATCCTTCAGCTCTTGAAAAATGGTTAGAGGGATCTGAAGAGCAACCCTATACTCCCAGCTAACAGAAGTCATGTCACGTTTGCTTTCAGCCTTTGAGTTTGCATCCATTCTAGATAACAGCAAACCCCTTTGTGCCAACTTTGGAATAAAAGTCTAAAAACCCTGTTGGAGAACAGGCCTTCTATCAACAAGTGATACATTAATAATTCTTGTGTGTGGATCTTCTCACTTTGAACCAAAAGAAAGCCAAACCTTCCTACATGTTGATATATTCTGCCTTTACCTGTATTGTATAGATTATGCATTCAGCACTTTAAAACAGACAAATATTTTTTACCCTTGTTTGCAAACCTCCCCTGCTTCTCAATGTCCACCTTAGTTTTATTAAGCAGCTTTCTGTCATCTTGCAGACACATATGTAGAAACACATCCTTTCTGGCACTGTAATAAACTGAATCATTGAGTTGTCTGAAGACATCTCCATCATTAGGAGTTAGAATGGCCATCTGAACTAGTGCCATGTCGATGAAGATATGGATCTGCACCTATTACCATGCATAGTTACTTAAAAAGATCCTCTCAGATCAAACTCCTACCTTATCCAGGAGTTTGGTTCTAACAACAGCCAACCAAATATTTTGAGGAAGCCCCTGGGCAGGATATGAAGGCAACAGCCCACCAAGGCTGAGAAAAGAGGGGGGGAAATCCCTGAAGCCTTGACCTCTGGTAGGAACCAGATCTTTGGGGGTCTGAGCAGTGAAAATGCAAATAACATATACAAAATTAATTTTGGTGCCTTGGCAAGCCATAGTGTAGCTATAATACCTATTGCTAAAATCTCAGCATATCCACACAACATTCATTAATATGATTTAGAGATGGCAAAGTATGACAGACAACTTGAGTACTATTAACTCCTATTTGCAGATTTCAGTTATGGCTAAAGCTAAGTAACTTAAAAACTTGTTTAAAGAAAGAGTAAAATGTGTTGGGCTTTTTTTGGGGTGGGGGGAGGAGGATTTAATTGATCATCCATCTTACCCCAAGCTCAATGCCAGCTCTCAGTGATCCTGCAGTCCATGGCCTGTCCCATAAGCCACTCCATTTCACTTTTGTTAAATCTAATCTTTGATGGACATGCACTCCATAGTTTTAGCTAATCACTGAAAGACTAGTTATGTCTACATGAAGCCTGGAGTCTTCCTCTATTACATAGTCATAAAGTAAATAAGATACAGCCGCTGCTAAACGTCCCAAACTCATATACTATCTTGAAATGCATCATTTATTTTAATACCCTGTATAAACAAAATCAATGAAGTAATTATCTTAGGCAATACACACATCACTACATAAAGCCCATACACTAAAACAATTATGTAAATGAAAAACAAAACAAAACCATAATCTCATACCACAGGTGTATGCCTAATAATGGTTGACCAATGGCTGCTTGTCATGATGGCTGCATATAGGGGTATAGTTATGGGATTACAGGGGATAATGATGGCTGTGTCCCTTCCCAAATAAGAATTCTTCCCCCAGTGAAATCTGGGGAGAGAAGGAAAATTTCATTGGCAGAGCAAAATTCCTATTGGGGAGCATGAAACGATTTGGGGGACTGCCGTGCAAGTTTATTTCTTTCCTTGCTATTTCTCCCAAACTAAGGAAACTCTCAGCTGCAAAGCTGACCACTTATAAAGAAAAGGCAGACATTTTCATTGAAGAGCAATTAACAAGCACCATGCAGACAGCAGAAGCTCAACAGGCAATTCCGACTACAAAAAGCAGTACTATAGCTGAGGAGAAGGAGGTGTTAGGAAGCAAAAAAAAGTTGTGGGAATGGTGATGGTCGTATGCTTGGGGAAGAGGACAATCCTGGAAGAAGGCCCAACCAGGAGTAGGAGAAACAACCCTCCATCCCCTCAGGAGGTATTTTCTTGCCCAGGGAGAAGAAAAAAAGACCCAGAAGAGATGTTGCACCCTGTAGTCACCAGTGGGGCTTCAAACAACCTAAAGCTTCTTGTTCTATCTGAATGCTTTGGAAGTATAGCTCTGAGAACCTGCTGTGTTCCTAACCTCAGGTCCGAGTGCTGGAGGAGCTTATTACTGAGGACTGGAGGATATAAAACTGCTTTACTTTTTCTTTTGGCTGGGCATCTCCCTGAAAGTTGATGGAGTTGAGGCCTATGATGTGCCTACGGTAGGAAAAGATGGAGTCACAGGGAGCCAGTGCTTTCAGTTTGCCCTCTGCAACTGTAGCTACAGTCTCTGCATGTCTCTGGTGACATCACTCAGAAGGGCAGTTTTCCAATGGTATTTATTTGGGAAGGAAAACCCACTTCCTCCCTTTTTCCCCACGAATCACTTTTATCCATGTCTTATTACATTAGCATGGGAGGAAGCTACATAGAAGTAGATGTCATGGTGCTCTGCTGTGCTAATGTCACCTCTATTGCCTTTTCATTATTCCAGTGTAAATGTGTGCTATAAGCTATATTTTAGAAGAAGAAACTGGCAAAACCACCTCTAGGTGTTCCTTGCCTGAGAAAGCAATTTGAAATTCATGGGGTCATCATAAGTTGACAGGCAACTTGGAGGTCCATATACACACAAATGGGTTGTGTTAAAGGCTCTCTGGCTGAGTAAACAATGGAGTTCTCAGAGTGGACAATAAGGTCTGGAATGGGCTAATGGACTTAGCATTAAGTGACAAAAGGATAATGGTTGCCCTGATAGCTCAGTGCTTATCAAACCAGTTTTAGGACAAAGGGAAAGTTTGCTTGATCAGAGGAGAAAAAGTTAAGACGATCAGCAGTTCCGTGGGAATCTCCTAATTGCTATTGTCCAAAAGGCAGAGTTGTTAAGGCTAGCTGCAGGCCTATTATCTTTGGAGTTTCCTGGTGATTTCCTGACTATGACCTGGCTATGCCTAGAGGTGATTTCTAACCTAACTCGCACCACATGTGTTTGGCCAGTCTTTTCCTCTTGTCCATAGCAGCCATAGCAGGGCATGTTTTATATTAATGCCAATTACTATATTTTGCCATTTAAAACATATTTTGCCAATTAAACCATATCAAAGTGTGGGGGTGCACAGCCTGGTGACAAAGTCTCTTTTCTTTTTTGTACCATCTTATAGGAACAGGAGCTCTCTCTCTCTTTTTTGGATCACCATTTATTTATATTTTGCTTCCTTTCAGGGAACTTAAAGAAGCATACATGGTTCTGGTACCCATGTTATTCCCAATTCAGCTAGGTTAGGCTGAGAGAGTTTGACTGTCTCAAAGTCTCTCAGTACAATTCTTGACTGAGTAGGGATTTGATGAGAACTGGGGAAAATTACTTCTTTGGACTATAACTCCTAGAATCCCGCAGCCTGCATATTCAGGAGGAAAAAAAAATTCCTGATGCTTTGAGATGTAGTTCCATAGTTTTCTCACCTTAGCCAACACACACTAACATTATACCATTCTGGGCCTCACTTTGTTGCCACTTTAATTAAGAGGCTGATGAGTAGCCCATGGAATGGTCTAGGGCAGTGGTTCTCAACCTTCCTAATGCCGCGACCCTTTAATACAGTTCCTCATGTTGTGGTGACCCCCAACCATAAAATTATTTATTTATTATTTACAATGCCTCCTCTGCAGCTTGTCCCCAAAAAAAAAAGAAAAAGGAAAAAAAAAAACCTTGCAAGCTGCGTCTCCACTAAGTCTGTCGTTTCGCACTATCTTCTTATCTATATTCTTTATTTTCCTTTCTTTACTCTTTCTTTACTCTTTCTTTCCTTATTTTCCAATGGTCTTAGGCGACCCCTGTGAAAGGGTCATTCGACCCCCAAAGGGGTCGCGACCCACAGGTTGAGAACCGCTGGTCTAGGGGCATGGTATGATATGGCAACCTTGCTGAAGCTAAGTCGATCTGAGTCTGCACGGTTCTTTAAATGGGAAGACACCTTGGCCCCCAATGTTATACTATCTTAATGTTTTGGGAGAGAGGAAGTGTAATATGTGGGTAAAAGACATATCAGTGAAACTGATATTGCTATTTTACCATTCAGATTTTCACAGATTTAGGGACTTTCTGCATTACTCTGTTATAGTTATAGTTCTTTTATTCTACTTTTCAACATCCTATGGAATTCTGAGCCCAAAGAGCTGTCTGGTTGAGAATTCAAAATGCCCCTCCCTAAACTGCAACCCTCAGGATTCCATAGGATTTTGAAAGTGGAGTAATAACACTATAATAGTGTAGGGCAGAAAGGCTCTTATTCTTCAGCTATTAGACCTCAAATCTGAGCTCATATTTATTACCCAATGGCCAATCACAAAACAAAACATTCTAAATGCAAGATATCCAGCTGAGAAATATCAAATGCTATGATAGTCATCTTTCTCTCAATGGGACAGATGTAAGATTTCTCAATTGGGGAGGTTCGTGTACCTTACCATAAAAGCAGTGTTGTAGACCATGTCACAGGTCTTATGGCCAATTCTGGAAACAGGAATTCTTCAACTGTGTATTCACTATGCAGACAGGAAAGTCTCAGTTATCATGTTGAACTACTGAGTTCTATAATCAGCTCTGCTATGTAGATATTGCAGTTCTAATTAGTTATGTATGTAAAAGTGTCCAGCAACTGCACAAAGTCATTCTGTATCATAAAATGGAAATGTTAGAAAGGGATCTTGGTACTTCATTTAATTGTTGCCTTTCTCCCTTTTTTGCTGTCTCTCTTTTTTCTGTGGATGAGGAGAGAGAAGACGGAAGTAACACTTGTAGGAGGTAATTGTTGGAATAGTGCTTATTCTTCAGTAAACTGGATTGTTTCTGAAGCACTGTGTTAGAACAGCAAAAGGTAACATTTTCAAATGATGAGGTCAGAATCTTGGTTTCTTATGAGACCTAAGACAATTTCACTCATAAAAAGTATAAAGGAAAGGGAAAAGAATTTCTCACACTGTCTTCTTTCTACTTCAGAGATAAAGAGCTTGGTGCTTTCATTTTTCCAATGAACACATTTGGACTCTACAGTTGACGAAGAGGCAGCATGGGTGTTTCTGCAGCTCAGACTTAACAAACCAGGCAACTTTCTGTCTGTGATCCATTTACTGTAGTATCGTTAGCCCTTTCCGCAACTCACCTTTTCTTGGCACTGGGGTGCAGGGATTGCGCAAGCAGCCTCCAGCAAGAGGCTCTCGCGTCCCTGCTGCTTCAGCATGAGAGCCCTGCCTTCCTCAGTGCAGCCTGGGAGTTTCCCAAGCTGCCCTGGGGCAGGAAGCGCAACCGCCATGGCTCCGGAGGCTCTGCATGCACGGCAAGTGCGCACGGGGCCCTGGAGCAATGCGCAATCAACTGAAAGCCGAAAATGAAAAAGTGTGCGAGCGGCACCTGCTCTAACCTGGAGCGTCCCGTGATTTGTGAGTGCGTCATGCAGATCACTCCTCACAATCGTGCGACGCTCCAGGCGCACTTTCACATGGCAAATGCCATGCGAAAAGGTCTGGCACTCTGAGTCTCTTCCTTGATATGGCAGAGAAATAAACCACAAGCAAATCACGGCATCCCAATGCAGTCAGGAGTCTGATTACTATCATGTCCTTTTGAACTGTAGATTCAATACCCACAGTCTTCAGCACAATTATAATTATTGATACATTTTTTTAAAAAATTGCTTTTCTTCTTCCTTTTACATCCATAATCCACTTTAAGCATATTTTTAGATGTGTAAAGGTGACCAATCTGTTCTAGAAACCCTAACCAATATAATACATACACATGGAAGAGAATAGATTAGCATTAGCAACAAGAGGAAGTGAAATTTGGAAGGTTTTTTTTTTCTTTGTAAATGAGAATAAACAATGACATTCAAATTCAGTCAATATCATAATCCCTTTCCACTGGTGTATCAAACTGTATTTGAACTCTACACCTAATGCCCACAGTTTTCAGTTTCTGCCTGAAAACATAAATTATTGCCATACCTCCTGCTTTTTTCTTTCTCCTTCGTTCCTTCCTCTTTTTCTTTCTTCCTGGATGCATCCACACTATGGAACTCCCTTCTAAAGTCTCCTCCCCGCTTTATTTATTTATTTAAGCAGAGACTTTTAATAAAATCCAGCCAGTTTTTGAGTTGCTGAAGAATATATTTTGACGAGAGAGGAGTGCTCGATCCTCTTTTCTGTCTGGTGTGCTTTTATATTGTTTCCAGTTGTTTTAATATGATAATTTTGATTTTTTTTAAAAAAGAAAATATTTCAACGTATTGGCTTGAACTCTACTGACTGGAATAGACCCATTGAATCAATTGGCCTTAACTATGTGTTGACAACAATTGATAACAATAAGTCTATTCTTGGTAGGGTTAAGTGGTAGGATTCAGGCCATTGTGTTTTTAGTTGTACTGTACTGTGCTGATAGTTTCTTAGAGTCCCAATCCTGGGAGAAAAGGAGGAGAACTTATTATTTAGAACCTTATCAGTTAGTTAGTCAGTTAGCTAGTTAGTTTACATCCTGCTTCTCTCTCAATGTGAGACCCAAGGCAGCTCTCAATATATATGAAAACCAAATGCAGTTTAAACAATGGGTAATACAAAAGTGAAAAACAAATCACATTAAACACATTAACCAGTTTAAAAGGTAGCTGAAACATAATGATGAAAATATTGTTGTTATTGTTAACTGTTGCCAAGTCAACTTCCATCTACGGTGACTCTATGAATGAGACCTCCAAGTCACCCTATACTCAACCATCCTGTTCAGGTCTTGCAGATTCAGATTCAGGGATGTGTCTTCCTTGATTGAATCTATCTGTCTGTAATGCCACCTTTCTCTTTCCTACTGCCTTCACCTTCCCAAGTAGTCAGGTCTTCTCCTGATACACCCAAAGTATGACAGCCACAGTGTAGTCATCTTGGCTTCTAGGCCATTTCCTCACTACACTGTTCTAGTGCTATTATTCCACCTTCAACATCCTGTGGAATCCTGGAGTTTGCAGTTTATAGAGGAGCTCTTTGGCCTCAATAAACGACAAACCCCCAGAATTCCACTAGATGTTGAAAACGAAATAATAGCACTAGAACAGTGCAGTGCAGAAATGGCCCTAGAAGAGAGTTCAGGCTTGATTTGCTCTAGGACTCATTCATTTATCTTTTTACCGGCTCATATTATCCAAAGAACTCTTCTTCAGCACCACATTTCTAAGGAGTTTATTCTCTTCATTTCCTTCTTTCTTCACTGTCCAGCTTTCACAACAGTTCATAGAAATTGGAAATATAATGGCATGGACAACCTTGACTTTCATATTCAATTTGAGATCTTTGCATTTGCGAATCTTGTCTAGTTCCTTCATACCTTCCCTTCCAAATTCTAGTCTTCTTCTGGTTTTTTGACTACTGTCTCCATTCTGATTAATGACTGAGCCAAAGTATGGAAAATCTTAAACTATTTCAGCGTCTTCATCATTTACTTTAAGGTTATGTAAATCATCTGTGGTCATTATTTTTGTTTTTTGAATGTTCACCTGTAAACCTGCCTTTGTACTTCCTGCCTTGATTTTCTTCAGTTATTGTTTGAAGTCTTTTCTGTTTTCTGCAAGTAGTGAATCTTTGCTGTTTTCTGCATGTTCCTCCCACCAGTTTTCATGCCTCCTTACTCTAAGTCTACTCCTGTTTTATGTATGATGTGTTCAGCATACAAGTTAAATAAACAGGGTAATAAAACGCAGCTTTGTCTGACCCCCTTGCCATTTGAAACCATTGCATTTGTCCATATTCTGTCTTAACAGTAGCCTCTTGTCCTGTGCATAGGTTATGTGTCCGAACAGATAAATGTTGTGGCACACCCATTTCTTTAAGACCAATCCATAGTTTTTCATGATCTATACAATTAAAGGGTTTGCTATAATCTATGAAGCACAGGCTGATTTTATTTTGAAATTCTTTGATATGCTGCATTATCCAAAATATATTTGCAATATGATCCCTAGTGCCTCTTCCTTTTCTGAACTCGGACACCTGGGATTTCTTGCTCCATATATGGTAGAGGTCTTTGTTGTATAATTTTCAGCATGATATAGCACACCCCAATTAAAAGATCTTCTGCAAAAATTAACAGTCAGAGGATTGGTCTTTGATTTAGATATATGAATTAATCAATAATAAAACAAATTATTCAAAAAGCCAACCTAAACCAAACCAACATTCTGTTAAAATATGACATGTAAGAATGGATTTGGTTTCATCCCACAAAATTTCTCTTACTGTAATTATCTAGATGGCATGATCTGATGTTGGTATTCTTCCTTATATATTTTATTTTTAAAAATATGAAGAGAAAGAGCTAGACTGAACATAAGTATTACTGTCTGCTTCTCTCTCTCTCTCTCTCTCTCTCTGTTGTGAGTGTATCTGTGTGTGAAAGTGTGCTTTATAAACTTGCATAGTTGAGTATTCATTGTGTGCTTATGCAGATATTTGAGAATATCCATAAATAAATCCTGTGTGGTAATGGAAAACTATCCTGCTGAGAAATATCAAAGAAAAGCCATTTATTATGTGGAATTGGTGCAGAATATTAATAGTGTTATTTGAGCACAAACGAGAAAGATATGACATGGGCAGGTAATTGATGTCTTTAATAAGGGCACTGTAACTCTTCTGGTGGAAGTAATCCCTCAAGTTTATATAAAGAAGGAAAAATGTTTGGGGTGTTGGTTCTCCCAGATAAATCAGGAGATGAAGAAAATTCACTTGATCACTCTTCTGCTATCAATAAAACATTTTATCCACCAGAGGGACAGCTTTTATTTAGACCCTGGCTTTCCCTTCTTTTTTTTTTTTTTCCTGTTTTGAAATAATTCTATAGCAGTGTGTCTGAGAAGATATACAGCAGCTTAAAGTCTCTACCTCTGTGAATGGTGAATACTTCTCACTGTGAAATAGCACCAGACGATTTAAATGATGGAGTGCTGTTTTCCATCCAGTTTAACTAGATACGAAATTATTAGAAGCCAATTTAATTGAATACATTGTTCTTGCCAGATGCAACACCTGAAAATATAATCAGAATATGCAAGGATAGAAATATAAGCTGAATATTTTTGTTCTGTCTTGATTGGATCTTATCGCTGGTTTAGGACAGCCATTCTTCCCTTTTTCTTTTCTTTTTTTCTGGGCTTTCCCCCCTGATGAGCTCTTCTCGGGTTCCACACCCCTCCCAACAGGGCAATACAAACAGATAAAAAATCATTTATTATAGAACACTAGGAAAACCTGTACATTCTGATACACTGTGCTAACTTTTTAAAAAAATCTGTATGAAATTAAACATCTGCCAAGCCTAATGTAATCCTTGAACTTGGTGCTTTTCTACAAGTTTTGTGATATCAGACTCCAGATTAAACAATAGCAGTCAGAGGTCAGTTCTTGATCTCATATGAATTCTGTTGCATTTTGTTAAAGCTGAATCTGCACTCAACTCAGGCCATCTCTGCACTACACTGTTATAGTGCTATGATTCCACTTTCAACCTCCTATGGAACCCTGGGGTTTGCAGTTGAGGGAGGGGTCTTTAGAACTCACAGCCAGAGAATGTTTTGGCCTTGGTAAACTACAAACTGCAGAATTCCACAGGATGTTGAAAGTGGCATTATAGCACTATAACAGTGTAGTGTGGAAAGGCCCTATGTGATAAATAGGAGGGACCTATTGACTTAAAATTGACCTATTGAATTAAAGTTGCTGCTTGGATATTTAACTCGTTCACTTACCAGGGCCCCATAAGCTCTGCCCCCCTTTCTCACAGTTTTCAGTCTGTGACCCCCTTCAAATGTGCCATATGGCCCCCAATTGGAATGATTGATTTAGGAGATTAAAGTTAAAGAATAAAGATGGTGGCTTCAAAGATGGCTGCTGTGTTCGCAGTGGGTGGGGTGTCAGTGGGGTAATAACTTCACTCCAGATCTTATTCCACAAACCACTACTGAGTTGCTTATCTCAAAATCTTTTTCACACCAGAAAAGGCTCAGATTTCTTCCTGCAGTACTGCTAGTTTGTCATATAAGCAAAAGATTGGCCACAGGAGTGAACTTGTATTTCTAGATACATGCTATAGTGATAACATTTGCTTTATGAGGCAAAGCAAAAGCCATAAAATACATCATGGTAGTTTAAAGCTTCACAGGGCTTCACAGGGCTTCTTCATCATGTAGACATGGAATTTGTACTGGTTTGTACTGTCTAGAATGACTATGGTCACTGGAGAATTCTGAAAGTTACAGTCCAAAGAAGTAGATTTCCCATGCTCTGGCAACTCACCACAGGTTTAAAGGGAGTGAGAAAGTGCACAATTAACACAAAATCAGATAAGAACTGTACTTGTATTTGGATGCCTGGTCAATCCTCTTTCTGTCTTCAGTTTTCACTGGTTACTGGTCTATTCCCTCTTGTATAATGCAGAGCAATTCCTGTTTATCAGTCATAACAAGGAAACTGCCAATTACAACTGTGTTACATAATTTTGCTGTAGCACAAAGGATGATTGTGAATTTCAATTATTTGGCTGCATTGATCTTCACTTCAGGCACAGATTGAGATAAATCTATAGAGTGTGCATTCTTTGAGAAAAGGAACAAGCCAATGCATTTTTTGAAAACTCTCAGTCATCCCTTCTTGCATAACCAGCTACTAACACAGCCAAGGGAACACTTTGCCAATGCAGGCTCTCAAAATGCAAACACTACTGAAAAACACAGTTATTTTTCTTTTCATTTGGTGCTAGGTTTTCAACCATGCCCCTCTACTGTACATCCATGCACTGCAACCGCTCCCACATACCCCAGAGCTGCAACTTTAAAAGCAGTGCAGCATGATAAATTTGTTTATTGAGTTGCATGAGACTTACTCTGCAGTAACTATGCTTAAGAGTGCAGCTGTGCAGCTTGATCTTATAGATATTTATTTGAAATTCAGACCCATTTAACTCAATTGTGTTTATGCCAAGGTAAAAGTACACAGAGCTTCCAACCTTGATTTCTTAGTGCATGTGACTGTAGCCATAACCAGTGGGATTAATGTAAAGGGAAATTTTGCTGGTCAGATTCAGGATTAAGAGCATAAGGGCGTACATCTTGAAGCATTTGGTGCTGGTGCATTCAACTTTAGTAGATAGAGGAAAATATCAGAGACAGCCTTTGTTGAAATAGAAAGGATCAGCTTTTCTTCATTAAGTGTTCTACACTGATTTCTCACATAAGCACTACAAACTAAGATTTTGCTAATACATGGTGTTACCCTACCCTACACCCCCCCCATTCTGTGGGATATGCGTTTTCATGTGACTAGACATACATGAATCAAAGGCATGCTGACTGGAAGAGTGCATTGCCAGGTCAAGCTGATCTGAGACATGATCAGGCCATAAGTTCAAAGGGGATTAGGTGGAAAACTCTGTCATAAAAAGGATTCAAGCTAATCTGTTTCTTTGCATTTCTGAATTGGCCTGGATAAGATAATCGGAGACCATTCCTTTGATTTCACCATACAGAGACCTTTCCTATATACCCTTCTGGTCCAAACTTCAAGAGATTATTGTGATTCCCATAAATTTTGTCACTCTGGCATCAAAGCAATCACTTATTCTGTAACCTGTTTTCAATCCTGTGAGAAAGTTTTAAGACTTTGCCAGAACACTCCTTCAGGATGGGAGGAAAAAGTATATAAACCCTGACTTTGGCCCTGGCACCTTGTAGCATTTCAGTCATAACATGTGATGTCCAGATTGATGTTTTTCCATGCTGCCCTCAGAAGCTTTCTGAGCCTCTCTGCTTCATCCTTCTCCAGGACTGGTAGCTATCACCCTCTTCCCTCCATTTCTCTCTCCATCCAACCTTTCATGCTTTACTTTCTGACAGGCTTGTATGGTTCTTAAGAGTGTCTGATTGATTTCCTGTGTGCTTGTTGATTCCAAATAAAATACTTTGTTTATCTTTAACTAGAGCCTTTCTGCAATTAGTACTGGTATACAAAAGTGAAAAGATCCTGCCATTACCCTTCTCTTATAGAAGATACTTTGAGCTATAATTCCCCAAATGCTAAAGAGATGACGGCATTGCAGGTGGACCTCAACATCCACCACCCTTTAGGGTAACAATGGCTGGAATTTAGTATGGACCTTGCATCTCTGCAAGTGGCCTTGTATGTGCAGAAAGTAAAACTGAGTGGCATTATAATGTCTATGTTCACCTAGGGGCTACTATGAGGTTAATACATATAGGCATCTGTTGCACAATGATATGGCCATCTGTTGCACAATGATAGATACACAATTGCCATCAAAGATGCTCCCTAACGCACTTCTGGATACCAGCTGGGAAGTGCTGGAGCACAACAGGAGTGCTCAATACATTTCAGAAATGCCCAGTACAAATTGGATCACTCTTGCCAGGCCTCCAATAAGGTTTCATTGGGCTTCTTCAAGGTGGCTAAGGATTTGTAAAGCTGCACAACATAGGGCAAGATTCTACATCACAGTCTGTGTAACTGATAAATCAGTTAAACCACCAAAATCTGGTGAGTACTACTATCATCTTAGACATTTCTAAAGTAAATCCCACTAGCTTCAGTGGGACTTAGGTACCGGATTGTACTCTAAGAAAAAACAAAACAAAACAAAAAAAGTATTTAAAATTAATTGGTGATACACAGACCGAATAATTGGAAAATGGGTTACCTTCCAGCCAGCTCCATTTGGAGACCTTTAAAACATTCCTATTCATCCTCATTTGGAAGACATCAAAACATTAATACAGTCATACATTTATAAACTTTGACTGAGGTCCAATGGCACTCTGCCAGTGCACTTGTGCTGGGCTTCCATTTCCAGCCCTGCTCAACACAGCTTGATGGCACGTGGGTGTACTCTCATGGCTATTTAGTGGCTGAGCAGGGAGAGGAAGCAGCTGGGCAGCATCTTGCTACAGATATGCAGCTGGGAGAAAGGGACAGTCGTTGCCCTCCTGGATCTCCAGCAAGTACACTGGATGCACTCTAGTGCAGTGCTTTTCAAAGTCATGGTCCATGGACCTGTGCCAATCTGCAGCAAGTTTCCAGGAATAAGAACCAATGGACTGAAATAGGATACTGGTCTCTGACTCATTAGGAAAAAAACACAAAAATATTCTTTCAGATCAAATAGCCTGAGAAGCACTGCTCTAATGAATATTGGAGGTCCAGGAGAGTGAGAGCTATTCATTTCTCTCAGCTAGCTACACAACTGCAACTAAATATTACTGAGGTGCCTCTGTCCTCTCTTGAGCACCAATTGTTATGACAGCAAGCCCCAGTGCTGTCAAAATGCTGTCATACTAAGAGGGAGGCACTGAGCAAGGAAGTATATAATACCTCCTTATCCAGTATTCCAAAAGCTGCATTGTTGTTGTGTGCCTTCAAGTGGTTTCCAACTTATGAAGACCCTAAGGCAAATCTTTCATGAGTTTTGTTGGAGCAAGTTTCATTCGGAAGGGACATTGCATTCTTTTTAGGCTGAGAGAGTATGACTTGCCCAAGGTCACCCAGTGTGTTTCCATGGCCCAGTGGGGGATTCAAAACCTGGTCTTCCAGAGTCATAGTCCAACGCTAAAGCACTACACAAGCACATACAGTGCCATAATATCTGGTTGCACCATCATATGACACCTACACCAATGTTTCTAAGATGATGTGAGGGACTGGCATTTTTTTCCTAATATGCAAAGGACCAGAACCATATATAGATTAATTGGCTAAAAATGGTTCTTTTCTGGAAACACTGCAGAAGAAGCTGACAGACTGGTAACAAGTCTGGGACTGCCACTTTGAGGCACACTCGCGTACAGGATTCTGGCCATAGTGATAAAAGAACACAAAATGCATGCATTGAAATGTGGGACATAGAAAATTAGGCATATGTTCCAATACTTACTTTCAAATGTACAGATTTTTTTTTTTCCAATTAAAGCTATTTTCTGCTACATTTATCCAAATGATCAGATACTTTAAGGCTACAGTCCTCTTGCACTCAGTGGAATGTACTGTCAAAGAAACCTGCATAGTACCAGGCAAGCTTTTCAGCTTAGGTTCAATTATTCAAATCTCCTTTAAATAAAAGGCAACCTTGCTAGTGACTTTAATGGGAGCATCATTTCATTCATTCTGGCTTTTGGGATTTTCAGTGTAATGGCTTAAAAAGCAGTCTGCACTGACTTCAGCATCACTGGGTTTCGCTCTTTAGGGAGTCGAGGAGCTACAAGGCTCGCTAGACTGCAAATGCCAGGAATGTACAATTTGTTGAAAATGTGCGTCTAGAATATACATGGGGCTGAGCAGAAAAAAGAACCCTGTTTATAGGCAATGAACAGGCCCTGCATGTTTGACAAGAGTAAAGGCCTTGAAAAGAGCACCATGAAGTTTTGTCTGTCTCAGTAAACAAGTGCAAATCATAGCTTCTACAGCATCTTCATTCTCCCTCTTCCCTAACCTCACATACATCTAACTTAAAATGGGAGAGTGTTATTGTTGTTGTTGTTGTTGTTGTTTTTGAATGTACCAAAATCTACAAATTGCCTCTTCAGGATGGAAAGATTTTGTTAGGGTGCATAACTTCTGCCATATGTTGATCTGCTGGATGCATATTGAAGTAGAATATTTTGGACAATGCAGATGCAATGCTGTAGACCTTCATAGAGTTAAGCTGGGTGCTACAAAACATCTAGTAGTAATTGATGATGGCAACAATATGCCCATTTGGAGTTTGCCTGTGTAATGCAAAGTATCAATTGGTTAATTGTTTTATTGCCTTTTCTACAATGCATCTGCTGAAGAGAGAAGATCAGAGTGGGTCAAAACAAAAATGTCAAGAAGTGTTTTGGGAACTCAGAGTCTTAAGATAAGGGACAAGGAATATGTTCTTGCCCTAGTGATGAACAGAGGGAAAACAAATGCATGTCTGGGAACTGTCTAAAGATGTGAGTGATATTAAATTTATTATCCACTCCAATCACAGCTTTGCAAGCCTAAAATTTGTATTTGTGGGTATAAAACCAGATAGCTCCATGTATACTTTAGTCCCTTTCCATAGTGTCCTCCCAAAGGGCATGGGGATGGGAGAACAACAGGACCACAATGATGCTTTTGCATGATGTTCTTGCAGTCTCGCTCTTCTCCTGTCTCCAGGTGGTGGAGTCATGCCACCATCTCACATTTACTTGTCCTGCAGAAGGGCAGGAAAGTAATGGCAGCACTGCCTTCCCCAGGGTAGTGTAGGAAAGTATCTGGCTGTGCTGGGGAAGGAAGGGGCATGTCCATCACACTCCCTTCCATAGGGAGCCGGTCCTTGCGTAAGTGCTTGCATAAGCAGAGCCACTGCCAGGATCACCACTAGAGCATGATGGGTTGAGGTAGGATGCGGAAAAGACCTTAGTCTCAGCAACGTCAGAAGAAATGTGCTGTGTCGCCTGCTTTGCTACAAATAAACACTACTGTCTACCTCAGAGTGAAGATGTGAGTTATCCAGGGCATGACAGATCTTGAGATTTTTTTTTTAAAGATATAGAAAAACATGAAATGTGGGCCAAAGGGAATGCAGAACAAGAACTAACTTTTTTGCCTCTCATCCCCACATGTGACATCCACCCATCCTCACCCCTGATTATTTCCTGTAATGGGCCATTTCTGCACTAAACTGTTATAATGCTAATATTCCACTTTCAACATCCTATGGAATCCTGGGGTTTGCAGTTTAGGGAGGGGCCTTTGAGGGCCCGTCTATGCTGATCAGTCAAAAGCAATAGAAAAACTTGAAAGCTTTGATATCACTTCACTCACTCAGTTCCAAAACAAAGGGCATTCCTCAATTACCTTGGTGTTCTAGCATAAGATGTCATTGGTCTTGCTGTAGGAAAAAAGTCCCAGAGCTGCACTCTTCTGTGTTCCCACTGCAGCACACCACTCCCTGTATCAAGGAAGGTACTGGCAATCAATTTTATTGGATGACATAGCATTTGGTTCTTGTAGGAAGGAAAAAAATTCCCCTTCTATGTCCTATATATAGGACCAAGTAACTGCTTCTTATATGATAATGACTCAATTTGGATCAAAACATAATAAACACAGATGTTCTGAACACCTGTAATTGCTTGTTTAATTTAGAATAGCAATCTTCTCATACACAGAGGAACATACAAAACCTTTTTCACTTAAGGGCCATTCTGGGACTCTTTTGAAGCAAAGGAAGTAAAAAGGAATTGACTGTAGACAGCAGACAAGGGAGGAAAACTTGGCCATCAATGTGCCTGAGTACCAAGTTGAAAGAAATTAGTTCTGTTGAGTTTGCAGTATTATGCTTGCTTCTTTTTGGATTAGTGCTTTTAGTGTTCATATATTGTGTTTGTAATTTTGGATTGCTATTGTTATTTGGGAGCAAGTCAGCTTCTACAAATGAAAGACTTCCTATAAAGGAGAGACTTCCAAGAGTCCTGGTTATGAATAGACATGCTCAGGTGTTCCAAATTCAGGGATGTGATTCTCTTGTAGGAGTCAATCCATCTGTAACATGGACTTCATGCCTTTCTGTACTACACTATTAAAGTGCTATTATTTCACTTTCAACATCCTGTGGAATTCTGGGGTTTGTCGTTTCCTGAGGCCAAAGAGCTCTCTGGCTGAGAATGCTAAATGCCCCTCCCTAAACTGCAAACCCCAGAATTCCATACGATGTTGAAAGTGGAATAATAGCACTATAACAGCATAGTGCAGAAAGGCCCTCTCTCTTTTCCATGGGCTTCATCTTTTCCAACTGCTTTCTACATTACCTGGAATAATTGTCTTTTCCAATAAATCATGTCAACTCATGATATCATACCCTCCAACTGTCTTGATTTGGCAGGGACAGTCCAATTAATAATCCTCTGTCATCCCACCTTTTCAGCTGCTTTTAAAATGTCCCAGTTTCTCTTTCCTCCCCCCCACTTTACCCCTTTGTCCTCTGCTTACTTCAATTATTGCAAACTGAGTTCAAAGTACAAAAGTGGTTTGCACTTAATTAGCAGGGAGGAGAGGAAAGGAGGTCAGAATCTTGCCCTTCTGGGTAGGCTTTGGGGGAAGCAAACGGCTGCAGCATCTCCTGGCGTGCTTGTTCTTCCTTAATAGCTTTTGCTCTCTTGACCATATCCAGATGTTATCTGGCCAAACATGTCCCAATTTTCATCTGGGAGATGCTGGAGCATATGAAATATATTCCAGATTTTATGGCCTCAGTTTAGCCATTTGGGCTTCTAGTGAGAATTTAGATTTGATTTGGTTCCATACCATTTCTTTGGTGGTTTTGTAGAACTCTGTAGAACTGTCCACCAGCACCACATTTCAGATGAGTTGATTTTTTTTTTCTGTCAGTTTTCTTCACAATCCAGTTTTCAGAACCATGCATAAAGATCAGAAATACTGCGTGGATGATTCTGACTTTGATAGTGATATACATGAGAGTTTTATCTAATTCTTCATTAGCTGCTCGTCTATGTCTTCTTCTGATTTCTTGATTATAGTCTGCATTTTAATGGCTAAGCCCAGGTATAAAGAATCTTTTACTGTTTTCAGTGTCTTTATCACTTAAAGTTCATAAATCCCTTATGGTTATTTTCTTGCTCCATCTTAAACTGTAGCTCTGTTTTCAGAAAAAGGGATTGTACTTTTATTCTAATTTCATTTTTTTTTTTTTTGGATTCGAGTTTTTAAGGAAGGTTTACTCACATTTCAAACATATTCAGATTTTATGTACACAAAGGAGATCCTGGAACATGAGGGTGAGGAACCTCAGGCTCAATGGACATATCTGGATCTGCTGGGGTCTCACTCTGGCTCTGTGAAAGTCTCCAGCTAGTTATGCCCCCTTCCTGAAGGCACCGTAGTTAGATGGATGCCCAGGTTTTAAATAGACTTTTCCTGTTCCAAAAGATTGAGATGCTTCTCGTAAGGCTTAGTTATTTGATTTATTAACTAACACACACATAGGTCATTTCCACTGTAGCTGATTATAATGCTATTATTCCACTTTCAATATGCTATGGAATCCTGGAGTTTGCAGTTTAGGGAGGAGCCTTTGAGGCTATTTTGAGGCTACTGTGGAAATGGCCATAGTGTACTATATTTGGGGATCTCAGAACAGTGTACAAGGAGAACGAGAGTAATAGTTAAAACAATTTAAAATGTGGTGTGAGTAAAATAAATTAAACAGACTGAAGAAACACTAAGCAAGCTAAAAAGTTAAAATAGCTTAAAAAGTTAAAACAGTTTAAAACCATTTAGGAAGAAATTGGTTAATCCCTAGAGGCTTTCATAAAAAGCTGTGTTGGTACTGGAATAAAGCCAAAATCAGTGCCAGTCAGACGTCCAACAGGAGGGACTTCCACAATTCGAGTACTGCAAAACAGGAGGCCTCCTCCCATGTCCTCCCACAATCTTTTGCTACCACTGGTGAGATAGAGAGAGGAAGGCCTTTCCAGTGGATCTCAGCCCTCAGGCATGCTTGTAGGCAGTGATGTATTTAAGTCTTTTACTCCAAGTCTCAAGTCAAGTCTCAAGTCTCTATCTTCAAGTCTCAAGTCAAGTGTCAAGTCCTTGCAAGATACTTTCAAGTCAAGTCTCCAGTCTGTGAGCCAACTTTATACCCCAACCTATATTCCAGAATGTATGGATAGGGTTGAATAAGGTCAGTTTTAACAATTCAAGTAGAGTCAGCCCTCCACATTTGCAATTTTGCCATCTGTATCTTCAGAAGTAGAGAATAGGATCCTTCTTACTTCCCATTTTAGAAGCTGGAGGATTTTTCAGATATGGGGAACAGGATCCTTCTTACTCCCCATTACTGAAGCTTCAAAAGTTCTAGAAGGATGGATCCTTCCTCCTCAAGCCTGTTGCTTAACACATTTGCTGTTCCCCTTTGAGAAATGCCCCCTGCATTCTGGGGATGAGTCTTGTCTTCTGCTCTTAGGAACAGTTTTAGAAGGCTGATATGTAGCAGGGACAGGCTGCTGAACAGACCTCAGGCCCTCTTCAAGCCCGTTGCCTAACCCATTTGCTGTTTCTCTCTGAGAAATGTGCCCACACTTTGGACTTGGGACAGATTGTCATGTGACCAGTAGGCAAAAAGAAATGAAAGTGTTGTTTAAAGTCTTAAGGTTTCTGGATGTGTTACTTTACTGAACCAAGGGCAGCAAGTCAGTCACTAAAAATATACAAGCCTTGAGTCGAGTCTGTGCATCATCCATTGCTAATGTTACCCCAAAAGGTAGGTGCCACAAGAGCCACCTTATAATGCCAAATACCTCCTCGAAAAAGTGGGGAATTAATTAGCTCAAAATCAGGAGGTTGCGAGAGGGGGCAACTTAGCAAGATCTTTTCTACCAGTGTTTACGGGCACACGCAGGAAAAGAACCAGCCAGAGATTCAGAAGTAAGCTAAAAATGTGTTTTATTGAGGGGAATTCACTCATGCATGCACACAAGATAAACACAGTCACATATTCGCACAAGAGCTAACTGAAAGAGAAAGGGAAGAAAAATTATAGAGAGGCTGAGGGATTTAGGGGGGGGGATTTATAATTACCAGTCCAGAAGAGTAGTGAAGAGCAGAAATGTATTTTGGCTTAGGTAGGACCTAAGGACAGTTCTCATTCAGGAGCCAGATGGATAGAGTGACGGGTAGACCTTCAAAAGACTGCACTGGGCATCCTCAAATCAGGGGTATTTGTGCCCTGAAAATGGCTTGTGGCTGTGAAGGTTCCAGATGCAAGACAAAGGGAACCTGTTGTGGACAATGGGTCTTTCGCCTGTTGATGGGCTTAGTGCTTTGATTGACAAAGACATGATGGGTGTTGTAATAGCTGTCTATTGTGGATGCTGTAAGGACAAAGAATCCAGGTGTATAAGAGATGGATCTCTGTCAGTGTCCTGGTGAGCTCCTCACAGTTGGATTCCCTGGAAAATTCCAGCTTCTATTTAAGCCTATTATCCACAGGAATGGTGTGTATTTGCCTGAGAAATGACTCAGTCTTACCTGGAGGAATTTTGGAGTTGACCTATACTTCTCACATTTACAGTCAAATTCTTTCCCTCACTCAGTTTGACCTCTCCATCACCTCTCAGGCTTGAATTTGATATCAGAGCCAATAAAATGTGTTGCCAATTAGGTATGGTGCCCATCCAAACCATGCTGATATTGGGGACCCCCAAAGTGGGGCCTTACACTGTCAAGTCTGAGTCAAGTCACTGAAGCAACTTAAGTCCGAGTTGAGTCCAAGTCAGTCAACTCGAGTCAACATCACTGCCGGTAGTTAACAGCAAGAAGAATTTTAGGCTAAAATATGCAGTCGTTTTTGTCTCACTCTTTTCCTCTGGAGTTGCTCACCACTGTAGCTTTGCTGAAGCTCAGTTTGGGCTGAAAGAAGTTCCCCAGTAGATAGTGTAAGTATTTGCTAATCTAAGCAAAATAGAAAAGCATTCCCCCTAATATGGTGTTCTCCGGATATGTTTGCTTACAATCCCCAGCCAGTCTTGACATTAGCACTGAGTTATTGCTCTTGGCTGCATTGCACTTAATGTTTCAATTTTCTTTTATCACAAAAATTGTCCCTCCGTGGAGAACCCTCTGTCTTTTACCCTTGTCTGTGCTTTTTCTTATCTGCCTTTCAGGCCTGGTGGGGACAGTCAAACATTTCTGGTCCTGGACTTGAATTTAGCTGTGTTTTATATTTGAACAGAGTTTCCACAAAAGTTTGATCCTACCCTTGGGTGTACTGAAGAACTGCTCTTGTGCACCGTGGATTTGTACCACAATAAATCATTGAATGGGGAACAAAGAATCGGCTGTCTTATAAATATGTGTGGGGTGTTCAATATACTCCTTGCTTGGCTCTGTACAAAAAGTTTGATCTTTTTACCACCCTTTCAGTGCAGTGAAGGAATGATTAAAAGAAAGAAAGAAAGAAAGAAAGAACCCCAAAAACAGTGGCACTGTTATGTGATCCATTACAGCAAATTTGATCATAAACATTTTGTGCCAAACCAGTTCCAATCTTGATCCAAACCTTGTAAAAGTCACCTTCTTGGACTGCAATTCCCAGAAGCATAGCTGGCTAAGGGATTCTGGCAGTTGCACTCCAAGAAAGAACTTCCCAAGAAAAGTATGTGTGTTTTGTTCGACACCCGCTGGCTCTAGCAATTTTATCCATTCATTCTCAGACAGGCATGTCCCTTTGTGAACTTACAGCTTATGCCTTCCAGTTAAATGAGTGGAGAAGTCCTTGTAGGTTTTCAGGTCTTGTGATTTTAAGCAGGATTGTCAAGTCGGCAAGTAAGGAATGCCAAACAGACTTTAAAAAAATAATTATAAAAGGGAAGTTTATGCTATAAATCATACAGATAGCTTTTTTTAAGCATTTGATCCCACTTCATTTAGACTCATGTTGAGTAGTTTCTCAAGATTAATTATTTCAAAATCTAAATGGCCTTATGCCTCCAGGTACTGATGGATTCTTGTTAGCACAATTTACACTTTTTTTTTTCCTTTTTGTATTAGTCCTTCAGCTGTAGTCTCTGACACACTGGAACCATACTTTTCCCCCTCCACTTTCCCCCTTAACTCAACAGTCATGGTGGATCCTTCTTTTTGACACTAAAGAAGTGCTAAGTAAGTGATTAGGAGATCTTACAAACCAGTTCAAGACTAGGGAGGGAGTGAAGGAGACAGAGAGATTCACAGAGAGATTATGAACCTTGGGAATCAGGGACAGAATTTAAGTGTGTGATGAATGTTGTTATTATTGTTGTTGTTTATTAAAATATGTATATCCCACCTTATATCCAGGGATTTCAGGGCAGCATACAATATAATATAATTTAAACAACTTAAAATGTGGGACAGTATTAAAAATAAAATACTGACCAGTATTCTACATCAACTACTTACTGGTCATCTTTATGTATGGATTCTGTATCCACAGATTTAGCCATCCACAGCTTGAACATATTTTTTAAAAAATTCAAAAAGTAAACCTTGATTTTGCCATTTTAGATAAGGGATGCCATTTTTTTTATGCCATTGTATATAATGAGACTTGAGCATCCACAAATTTGGGTATCCAAAGGGGATCCTGGAATCAAACTCTAGTAGATACTGAGAGCCCACTGTATACTTAAATTCCCTTGGCCCACAGCCCCCTTCCAAACCTGAGGAAAACATCATTCACCCATGCTCTGGTTGTTGGCAGAATGCTCTTTCTCCCCATGTAGCTGATGCCCAGTGAAGTAGGTGGGGGAGACCATGTTGTTGATAATGACACAATTGTGACTAAGCATTAATCATGAATGCAGAACAGTTACCTAGATTTACTCATCCATAACCATTCTGTACATACAGTCACTACTTAGTCGTACACTATTGCCATGACTGTAACTCACCCCCTCCTACAATCTACTGGGCATCATTGCATAGGGAGAGGGGGTCCACTCTGTGGGCAAGCAAAGCACAGGTAAATGACATTTCCATCAGACCTGGGGGGTGAGGCCAGGAGAGGTTACTAAAACCCTTTTTGCATCTTACCTTGTCCTGGAGACATCCAGTGTGGGTCCCAGCATTAGCCCTGCTGGAACAGGAGTGCAACAGAAGCACTCCCCTCCTCACCAGCTGCCTCCAAGATCCAAGAAGTGTGATGGCCATGCCTCTTCCTGGCACAGCATAGCCAGGTATTGTCCAAGGCTGTGCTGGGGCAGGAAGCACACCCATTGCACTTCCAGAGCCTCCTCAGGGAAGGTAAGTGTGGGAGCATTGTGGGATGATGGTGCAATTGCCAGTCATTGATGGGGAAAACCCATCAATGATTTGTGGTGCAACTGCACCACCTGGTGACAGGAGAAGGACAGGATAGTGAAAATGTAGTGCATAAGCATCATCACAGTCCTGTCTTTCTCCTATCCCTATGGCAGGTCAGGAGGATGGAGCAGAAAGGACCTTAGTTAAGTACAGGCCTCTCCTACTTATCAGACAGCTTAGGGGTAAGAGCACTGTCAGAAAGCTGAATTGGTTGAAGAATGGAAACAGTTTACTGTTTTGTAGAGAGCATAAAAGACTTAAGCTTATTTGGGACTGACCACACACATGCTGCTTGCAAAGTTTCTCAGCTGGCTTGGTGCCTTTTTTTCCCTCTCTGAGCTCACTTTGCAAGCAGCATGCGCACACAAGCTGTCGCAAGAGAGCCTCCATGGCCAAGAAGAACTGGTGAAAAAGAGGAACCCCCATTGAATTAATGGAACTTATCATTCATCTGGAAGCATCAAAAGAGTGAGTGATTGAAAAGTCCCAGATTTTGTTCCTGTTCCTGTTTTTTCCACTTTTATACTGGGTTAAAATAAACAGACCTGAGGACAGTCACATAGGAACATGGGGGCAGAGGAGGGTGATTCGCCATGGGCAGCAATGTTTCTGGGGCATCCCAGCCCGTGGCCACACCCCCGCACACCTTGGCCATGCCTCCACGCACCGCAGCCATGGCCCTGTGCACAGCCATGCCCACTTGTGTCGTAGCCCCCCCCCGGTCCACACATCCCAAGCTCCGTCACTGCTTGGGGAGCTGGTATAAAAAATCTCTGATCATACCAAGAGCTGACAGAAGATATTCTTGGATAAACAAAACATGTTTGGAAGGGCTTTGGTGCATTATTTCATATTGATAGTGATGTCCCTTCACTGTAATAAAGTTTGAAAGTTTTTGAAGTTGAGAGAAGCATATTGAGCTCTCCATCTCTAACAAAGATTTTAGGAAAGCAACACAAGAAAAATAAATAATTTCAGTTTAGTTTCTCATCTTTCTTTTATTCCATGTGGACCTTCCTTGTTAATTGCTCCTGTCACTTCATTTTGGAAAGGAGAGGGTATTTTGAGAGAGAGAAGGAGGCCTTTGAGATTTGCGTCGCCTACCCTCTTGCCCCGCTCTCCTCTCCTTTATATGGATTCCAAACAGATAATGTGCTACCCTTGCAGTACAGTCAAGTGGCCATTCTTTTTGTCTTTTTGGATGGGTGGATCAGGTGACCTCAGTGGCAGCAAGATGGAGCTGATCCAACACCCAAAATCCTGTCTTTGTTTCCCCAGTGATGAAGACAATAAAGAACTGGATGCCTGTGGATATATGTAGCCTTGAGGAGTATTAGTTAGTTAGTTAGTTAGTTAGTTAGTTAGTTGAAACAAATCTCAACAAACCTTCATTGAGTGAGTGCCAAGGCAGTGGACAAAACATATAAGAATTATTTAAGATAAAAATTAAGCAATATCCTTCATAGAAATTACAGAGTGATAGGGGAAAAAACCCTGAAAATTGGATACAGATTTAGAAATACATGTTGTTGTTGTGTGCCTTCAAGTCATTTCTGACTTATGGCAACCCTATGTGTGATGTGCCCAAGGTCACTCAATGTGTTTCCATGGCTGAGTGGAGAATCAAATACCGGCCTTCAGAGTCCAAAGCTTAAACCGCTACACCACACTGGCTCTCTTATCATATGCCTTGTTAAAATCAGTGGGACTTAAATTTGTCACAATTGACTCAAATCCTTTTGATTTCAGTGGCTTCTACTCTAAACATGACTTGGTTTGGTTCTTCCCCATTTTTTTCAAAACTGCAAGCACATTGAGACAATGAAATCCTTAAAATGCTAGAGTATACAGAAATGTCTTAATTTAGCAGTGAAAAGGTTGAGATTTTAATATCACTCATATGTCTTTCAGAATTGGAGTGTTGCCATGGAACATACCCTCAGTGGATGCATAATGAACTTCCACTGAAGAAGACGCACAGTGGACATCAATCTGTCCACTTCTGATGTTTTCTTTCTAATCTTTCTGAGCTGAATTTTATAGGCAAAGAACCTAGGGTATTCCACACTAGGTGTTTACTTGTGTTTCCCGATGTAAGTAAAACTCACAGAATTTCGGAATAGCCAGAATTCTCAGTGCATAGATGCTTCTACTCATTTCCAATTTAATATGAGTAGAAATCTGATGTACATCTAATCATTCAACATTGGTGGCCAGTTTCTAAGGGGGCGGCAGGGCTAGTGTTCTTGGCCCCATTGTCCACAGCAGCGGCAGTCAACCATAGTCAGGATTAGTACTGGAATAAGAACAGAATCTTGGAAATGGTTTGTTTGTTATCTAAAATGCCAGAGCTTGGAACAGTCAAGTTTTTGGACTGCAATTTCCAGATTTGGCCATGCTGGCTAAGAGATTGTGAGAGTTGTTGTAAAAAAGGAAAAAGAAACTTTTCCAAGATCTGTATTTTTCTCAGTCTTTCTAAATTCTTGTCCTCTAGCATGTCCTTGCCCATGCTCAACCTGAACAGCAAATGTTGCTCTTTGAAGAGCACCTTCAAAGAGAGAAAGCAACACTTGGAAGATTGTAGCAGCCTTTAGCTCTGTCTGACCTTTGAGAAGTTTCCTGCCTCTAAAAGCTGCAGCCAAATATATCTGTGGTAGAACCTATACTGCCCTATACTCCAAAACTCTGAGAACTAGAGGCTATGTAAGTTCTGTATTCCCATTTTTTGCCTATAAAATCCAGCATTATTTCGTATGGAAACAAACCTTATCTGGCCGGCCCAGAGACTAAACAAGAACAGAAAAGACAGCACTGACGGCTATGTCCCATTGCCTTCACATCTTTGGGCCAAAGGTGATGTGATGAGGTCAGTCAGGCATGTGGCTGCTCTCAGATGGGAAAAACATTCACTGTTATTTGTTTCCCAACTGGAAAACAGCAGATTTCCCAGTATTCAGAAACCCAAATCAAGAAGAATAACACAGAAGTGAGAATTCTGCACAGCTTTTGCTCAGGATTTGCACATCCTGAATTCTGGAATTATTTCTATGTTTCTGGCAGCAGTGTTTTTGTGCAAAAAAATTCACGTATTTTCCTACAGAAAAGCCTGCTGTATATTTTTATGCAGAATTATTTTCTGAAACACTTTGAGATGTTTGAATACCGGGCAAAAATTGTGTGGAAACACTTGTTTTCTCCTGCACCAGGGAGAAAAATATGGAAATTGTTTGTCTTGGCATGCAGGGCTTATATACATTCATATAATATGGATTTACATCCCCTATTTTGACATAGAAAGTAATGAAGAAGGAAATCTGTTATTTACATGAAAAGAAGCCTGTGAGCCTATTTGTTATGCACTAGGGAAGTTCTCTCTTTTCATACTGCTTCCGTCTGTCCTCAGAGCTTAGAGCTTTTTGTTTTTAAATTTGTTCCTGTTAGTACATATAATATTTTTAAAAGAATTAATTCCCATTAGGTACTATAGTGTTTTAAAAAGAAACTTGTATTACTCATTGCATTGCACATCCTTTTTATTTATTTATTCATTCGTTCATTCATTTTTGCTTTCCATTGCAGGTGTGGGGGGAACCTTAGAAATGATAACAGTATGGGATTAGGCTTGGAAAATTCCTGTCAAAATGCCTAAAAGTTCTCATAAAAATAATTTTAAGAATTAAACTGGAAAATATTGCTCAATGAGCCATAAAATTACTTTGCTCCCACCTGTTCTGTTTCTTCTGGGATGTAAATTTATGTCCTTGGTGCCCCGGGAAGTAATATATCATCAGTGAATGTGTTATTTTTGTGCTTTATTTTCTGTCCTTTCTTATCTCCCACAATTGACTATATTTCAGTACCGTCCAATGGTCAGGAAGGATGAAAGCTGTAGTTCAGCAGAATTGGGAGGACACCAGATTGATATAGACCAAAGATCCCCACTGGGTGTAAGGCAGATTCCTATGGGCACAACCTGCCAGTGGTTTGCTGCAATCCCTCCTCCCCCATCTCTCACAACAAGCAGGTTATTGCCATGTTGTAATATATCATCATTGAGAGGGAATTATGGGGAAACAACATGGCAGCCACCAGCTGGCATCGACCAGGAATATTGGTGTTGCTATCAGCTTTCATAAGACTCAAACTCTCACCATTGCAATCCTTACCACTACCTCTTATTTTCTCTACTTCTTTGTCTCTCTGACTTTCTCTCTCTCCCATGCACACAGTTTACATTCTCTGCAAATTATACAACCAAAATGTCATGTATCATTTCATCTCTGCCTTTTTTGCTGTGTTCCTCCAAGTCATTTTTGACTTATGGTGACCCTAAGATGAACCTATTGCAGGTTTTCTGGGGCTGAGTGTGTGTGATGGGCCCAAGGTCACCCAATGGGTTTGCATGGTCATCTGGGGAATCAAACCCTGGTCTCCAGGATCAAAGTCTAATGCTCAAACCACTGTACCACACTGGCTTTCCATCCCAGCTTTAGTAAATGTAAATCCTGATGGTGATATATACTGACATGACCTGGAGTTATACCAGTGTGTGTAATATTGGGGAATTTATGGAAGGAGGTATTCAGAATCTCCTCACATTGTGGTCAGCTGGGGATGGAAGGAGTGCATTTGAACAACCTCTGGCTACAGTGTGACAATGAGGAGAAAAAGATAGATGTTACCTTTCTGGATCTCCAGGGTACACTATCAATGTTTGTTCTGTTCTCCTGGCCATGGAATTACAACCAAACGCTACCCAGGGGCTCCTCCTGCCTATTAAGTGGCTGTGAAGGTGCACTCTAGCACTAGAAAGCTGCCTTCTGAGAGGAGAGGTAGCTAAATGTAACTGCATGTGCTCAGCATTATATTCCTGCCATGCAATGTAGGACTTTCACCAGGTTTTCAGGACATGGATGATTGAAAGAGCCAGCAGCCAGGCCTCACAAATGTGAGTAGACATCTTCTGCCCTTGCAGGACATCTGAAAACCCAGAGTAGACTGCAACACCATTATTATAAAGGCGGAAAATGAGACCTGATGATACTTATGGGAGCTTGTTTCTCTGTATCTGTGTAACTATATTGTCTAGATTTTGGAAGTTTTCTGAAACTGATCAGAAGCAGTATTAGAGCAAAACAAGTAACTCTCTGGACAGTGGGGGCTAGGTCATCCTCTAGAATAAATAGAATGTTCTAACACTTTGAGAGACAGAGAACTATGTTTCCCTATAAGTGAGAAGATCTCTTTAAAGCTACCACTCTTCTCAGTCATAGAGTTCCACAAATTTTATTGATGAAATGTTGCAACTGGGGAGGAGTGAATTTTCAAGTGCTCTGCATTTTGAAAAGTAACTTTATTTAAATTAGTATATGAGACTGACAACACACACAAACTGATGCAGCTAATTTTCCTTTGTTAATACCAACCCAGATAATTAGCAAAGCTAGACAACAAGCTGGGTGCTACGTTAAAACAAAATCAAAAACAAAGCAAAACAAAGGAAGAAGTAGTGGGCTGCATGGTGCAGTTTTAGAAATGTAGAAAATCTAATTTCAGAAACATACAAAAAAATTGTTTCATGAAGCATGGCATTGTATGTGTGATATTGTGATATGAATGTGGGAGGATTATCATGTTGAAAATTTTTACTGGCCCACCTTTCCACAACAGACAAAAAAAACTTTGAAGTCTTGCAAACCACTGTTAATCTGAAATAGAAGATTTCTTTCTGTATTGTTGAGATTACTTCTTATGAGGGCTAACCGTAGCAGCAAAATATGGAAAACAGGAGACTGACACTAGGAATGGAGAAAAATGTCAGCTTCATTTCCACCTATTTGGGAATTTTTAAAACTACAAATGCTTTCCATTCCAAATATGAAGACATTTACCATTTCTTTTTTCTATACTTTTCTATACTTTTTTCTATACCATCAATAAATATAGCTATTCCCAACACAGATTGCATTCCTTCTGTTGTCAAGGGTGCATTCTTGTTACTGATGTGCCCTAGGTAAAGTAACTAGGTTTAACAACCATCCTGCAAGGTAGACTTGCCATCACTCCTTCTTGGTTCTAGCCTGAACCAAGGGAAACCCATTCCTAATGAGATGTCCTTGATGCTTTTTCACAACAAGGAGCAAACATCTGCACCTGTGGTTTCCAAGAGCTTCAAGGGAGAACAATATTCAATAGCCAGTAGCAATAATCACGCAGCCATGCACTGGAATTAAAAAGGGGTTCTTCCTAAATAATCCACAGATACACACTCATGAATTGAATTATATGGAGATAATTTATTTACACCATAAAGCATATAGCAGAAACAGAAAACTAGAACCATTCCAGAATATATACAACAGGCAAAAAAAAAAATAAAATAAAATAAAATAAATAAAATAAAATAAGATAAGCTGACTATTCAACTCTGTGTGCGTACTAGAGACATAATCAGAGATCTCCTTGCAAAGCAAGATTTTACACCAGAATATTAGCAGACACATAATCAGTATAGTCCAGGTGAGCAAAGGAACAAAGAAGCTGTACCCAGTTTTATGGGAAAGGGCTTTATACCTAAAGGTTGTTAACCAATTAGCTTTATTACCTCCACCAATGTTCTACCACCTTGGCATCCAAAGGGGTCCTTTCCACATAGGGCTCATTCACACGACAAATTTTAGCATTATTATTCCACTTTAACTGCCATAGTTCCATCCTATGGAATCCTGGGATTTGCCATTTAAGGAGAGACATTAAGAGTTCTCAGCCAGAGTGCTTTAATGGCTCAACAGACTGCAAACCCCAGAATATCACTGCAAAACGATAACCCTGTAATCTGCATAGTGTGAATGGACCCACAGGTGAGCATCACTGAACCACTCATAGATGATTGTTTAAGCATTATCCTGTTATAAAATAGCTGCGAAGCGAGAAGCTGGGCAGGTTTGGGTAGATCCAGCCAATCACAAGCAATGGAATATCGGAGAAGAGAGTGGAGGGCATGGAGACACATATAAAACCCAGAGGTTTGTCTGTAGAAATAGAGATAGTCCTGGTTAGGGAGACAATAGTGGAAGAAATCTAAATAAGAGTTACAAGAGCTGAGAACATGAAGAGAGTTCAAGGAGAAGTATTATATAATGCTTGAGATGACACCACGTCCTGTGTGTAGAACCAGAATAATGTTAGATGTTTATCTGTCACAATAAATCTTTACTCTTTTTATTTTCTACATCTCTCTTTGGATGCATTAATTTAATAATTCACAAGGAAAACTGGCCACGCTGTACCACCCTGAGCCTACTGACCTGTTCATTATAGTGGTTGCCTTGACCCAGGAAGCTGTTTTAAGGGTAAAAGGGGAAGATGAGTGGTAGGCCCTAAGAACTGTGGGGATTTGGAACTGGAATTGTGGGGGTCAACCTGAACAGAGGGCCTTGTCACACTACACTGTTGTAGTGCTATTATTCTACTTCAACTGCTATAGTATCATCATACGGAATCCTGGGTTCTGCAGTTTAGGGAGGAGCATTTAGAATTCTCAGCCATTGCATTCTTGGGCATCACTAAACTACAAATCCCAAAATTCCACAGAATGTTGGAATGGCCATTAAAGTGGAATAATAGTGCTATAACAGGGTAGTGTGATAAGATCCAGAGAGTCCATCACTATCATGCCTCAATGAGTATATATAAACAGGCTTAAGTGAAAAGAAACCATCAGAAGAAGACACAAATAAATCAGCCACCTATATGGTAAAGATTAGGAACTACTCAAGAAAAAAAAAACCTAGCAATAGTAATATAGCATTAACTAGTCTGGATTATAATCTTGACACTTAAGTACTCAAAGCTCAGGAGCTAGACAAATAGATCTATCAATCTGAGATTTTCTCCTGTTTAAATTCTTTTAATTCCAAATTTGTGCCATCTTGAATAGGAAGAAAGCTGTGAATTTTTGGAATTCTTATAAAAAATGAACTGAACTGAAATTCTCACCCACACCGCTAAGTGGTTCTCACGCAGGCCTCTTTCTAGCTCTGCTCAAGAGCGCTTATAGGTCTTCCTCCACTTGGCTACGTGCACAGAACACACGAGGAGGAAATAACTGTAATTACAGTGCTGGGTGAGTTTATGTGTCCCAAGAGAAGCTCTCACAAAGCAAAAGGAATATAAATTTTGAACTTGGGAAGCACAGCTTCTGTTGCTAAATTCAATGGACAAACCCATATTTTTAAGAAAGAGTGTTCTGCTTCAACCTTAATGTCATCCCTGCTGTGATTTTAAATTAGAGTTTGTTGGCCAGTGCTCTAATTTTTATCTAAAAAGCAAAACTGGGGGCCTTCTTTTTGTCTCTTTAATAAGGATACTATCAACTGAGATATTTAACTCCTTAGTTCCTCAAAATGTCAATAATTTTACCCCTCCCCACTGCCTTCTGATAATGAAAGAAGGACTCAACATTGTAATTGTATCCCATATCCTCCAACATTTCACTTACTAAAATTGGGACAAAGTTATTAATGGCAAAAGTTATTAATAAGGAAGAAACACAATCTAGGAGAGGCTGCAGAAGTGTTGATTTTGCCTGAGCTTACTGGGAAAGGAAAGATCTTGCCCCTTCTTCTCCCCACCCCTCATCCTCTGTTGAGTTCAGTGCAACTATTTTTGTACTCTGGATTCAGGCCATGTCTGTACTACACTTTATAATGCTATTATTCCACTTTCAACATCCTATGGAAAGCTGGGATTTGTAGTTTAGGGAGGGGCATTTAGAACTCTCAGCCAGAGAGCTCCTTGGCATCTGTAAACTACAAACCTTAGAATTCCACAGGATGTTGAAAGTGAAATAGTAGCACTATAACAGTGTAGTGCGGAAGTGGCTATAGTCTTTCAGACAGGCTGGACCTAAGCTGTAAACAGAATGCATAGTCAATATACATTCCAGTGTAGATACAATCTATTCATAGTGTTGGTTGATTTCAGTGAAACGTAAATTCAGCGTAATGTGTAACAGCGTAGTGCGGAAATGGCCTCAGTGTGCAGCAATTGAACTGAGCTGAGGCCCAAGGAGGAGAATGGGAAGAAGAAATAGAAACTGGAACATTTTAAAAGCAGCTAAAAATGAGATGACAGAGGACTAATTGAGATTGTCCCTCCTGAACTGGGAAAGTTGGAAGGTATGATGATAGAGTACTTGCTTTGTATGCAGAATATTCCAGGAAATGGAAGAACATGCACAGCAAATGGAAGAATGGTGAAACCACCAAAGAGGAATTCAAGCAAATAGCCAGGAGATGTAGGGAAAAGGTCAGAAAGCTAAAGCGCAGAATGAACTCAGACTTGCCAGAGACATTAAAATCAATAAAAAGGGCTTTTTAGATATGTCCGCAGCAAAAGGAAAAACAAGGAAATGATAAGGTCACTGCGTGGAGAAGATGACCAATTAATAACGGAGGGAAGAGAGAAGGCAGAACTACCCAACACCTTCTTTGCCTCAGTTTTCTCCCAAAAGCTTAGAAGTACTCAACCTGGGGATGAGGAGCAGGTGAGGAAGAGGGGGAAATGCAGTACAGAATAAGTAGAGAATTAGTATAGGAATATTTGGCTAAACTAGATGAATTTATCTCCAGGGCCAGATGAATTACACCCTAGGATATTAAAAGAACAGGCAGAAGTCATTTCTGAAACATTTTCAATAGTCTTTGAGAACTCTTAGAGAACAGGAGAAGTCCCAGCAGACTGGAGGAGGGCAAATGTCATCCCCATCTTCAAGAAGGGGAAAAGAGAGGACCCAAATAATTATTGCCCAGTCAGCCTGACATCAATACCAGGAAAGATCCTAGAGCAGATCATTAAGCAGTCAGTTTGTAATTACTTAGAAAACAATGCTGTAATCACTAAAAGTCAACATGGTTTTCTCAGAAATAAGTCATGCCAGATTAATCTTATCTTTTTATGATAGGGTTGCAACCTTGATAGACGAAGGGAATGCTGTAGACGTAGCATATCTTGACTTTAGTGAGGACTTTGACTTCAGTAAGGCCTTCCTCATGACATTCTTGCAAAGAAGCTAGTAAAATGTGGGCTGGACAGGGCTACTGTTAGGTGGATTGGTAATTGGTTGACCAACTGAACCCAAAGGGTACTCACCAATGGCTGCTTTTCATCCTGGAGAGAAGTGACTAGTGGGGTGCCACAGGGTTCTGTCCTAGGCCCAGTGCTATTCAACATCTTCATCAATGACTTGGATGAAGGAGTGGAGAGCATGCTGATCAAATTTGCAGATGACACCAAATTGGGAGGGATTGCTAGTACGCCAGAGGACAGGATCAAATTTCAAAATGACCTTGACAGATTGGAGAGCTAGGTCCAAAGCTAACAAAATGAATTTCAACAGAGAGAAATGTAAAGTTCTACACTTAGGCAGAAAAAATGGAATGAAAAAATATAGGATGGAGGATGCGTGGCTGGATAGCAGTACGTATGAGAAGGATCTAGGAGTCTTGGTAGATCACAAGCTGAACATGAGTCAGTAGTGTGATGAGGCAGCCAAGAAAGCAAACGCGATCCTTGGTTGCATCAATAGGAGTATGGTGTCTAGATCAAGGGAGGTAGTAGTACCACTGTATTCTGCATTGGTTAGGCCTCATTTGGAATACTGTATCCAGTTCTGGGCACCTCAATTCAAGAAGGATATCGACAAGCTGGAACGTGTCCAGAGGAGGGCGACCAAAATGCTGAAGGGTCTGGAAGCCATGCCCTATGAGGAAGGGCTTAGAGAGCTGAGTATGTTTAGTCTGCAGAAGAGAAGGTTAAGAGGGGACATGATAGCCATGTTTAAATATTTGAAGGAATGCCATGTTGAGGAGGGAGTAGGCTTGTTTTGTTTTCTACTGCTCCAGAGACTAGGACAAGGAGCAATGGATTCAAGCTGCAGGAAAGGAGATTCCACTTGAACCTCAGGAAAAAGTTCCTGACAGTCAGAGCTGTCTGGCAGTGGAATATGCTGCCTCAGAGTGTGGCGGAGTCTCCTTCTTTGAAGGTTTTTAAGCAGAGGCTGGATGACCATCTTTGATGTGTGTTCCTGCATAGCAGGTGGTTGGACTCAATGGTCCCTGGGGTCTCTTCCAACTCTATGATTCTATGAAATTCATGGCATTCATTCATTCATTCACATCATCCCAGTTTTCTCCTGACGTGGATCCCAAGCAGATCAGAACATTGATTTAAACTTTGTACAGCTAAAAATGTCCTTCTCTGAGTCTACTAGGAAATGTAAGATTATGCCCTTCCCCTCTTGTCCCCCCTGAAAAATTACTTTTGTATTTTGAAGTCATTTTGCACCAACTGAAGTACTGTATACACTTGTGTATAAGCTGACCTCATGTATAACTTGAGGGCAAGTTTGGGTGCCAAAATTATGGATTTTGATATGATCCCTGGATAAGTTGAAGGTCATTCCATGGTGACAGAAAAGTGCCAGCATCGCTTTAGGGGGCCAGTCACCCCAACTGCAGCCATTTGTCCTCCCGGACATTCAAAAAGACCTTTTATTCCTCTATTCAGAGAAGGGGATGGTTTGGGTTTTTTTTTTTTTATAAAAGTTAAGGTACAATATTAACTGTCATAAAAAAGGAGCCATTCCCTGCTCTGAGTAGAGTGGAGAAAGGTGAGAGCTTAGTTCATCCTGGAAGAACCTAAAAGAAGCACCAACCCCATTCTTTGCATTCCTTTGAGGGAAAGCTCCAAAGAAGCACCATCATTTTTCCATCCTGGCATTCAAAAAAGCCAGAAGTGGCACCAGAGCACAGTAAGTAGAGGAGGTCAGTGCTTCTTTTAGGTTCCCCTGGGATGAACCAAGCTCTCACCACTTTGCTCAGGAGAAGAGGATGTTTCTATTTTTGATATGAGTTAAGGTACAGTACTTACAGTGACCCATGGATAAGCCAACCCAGGTTTTTGAGGTCTTTTTTTTTTTTACTAAAATTTCTAGACTCATACATGAGTATATACAGTAACCTGAGCACAAAGAAGAAAATGGGAAGAGGGGACAGAAACTGGGATGCTTGAAAAGTGGCTGGAAAAATGGAGTGACAGAGGATTAATTGGGACTGTCCCTGCCAAGTCAAGGCAGTTGAAGGGTATGTAGTTCCTCAGACTGTCAATAGTCCCCCTCCCCACTTCTGACAATGAAGTAAGCCCTCAGCATTATTATCTTATCCACACAGATATGTGGGAGTCACCTCCATGAAACTCAGTGAGGCTTCCTTCAGAGCAAACATAGGCAGGTTCTGCCTGCATTGCTGTAATTCTGTATATACTTACTTGGGAGTGAACTAGTCCTGAGGACAGCTTGATCGGGTGTTACTCCAGGCCACCGGACACCATCAAAGTGGCTTCTTACCTTCGGAAAACTCTATAACAAGGGTGGGAAATTCTTTCGGTCCCCTGGCCAGTTTAATTTCAGGGAAGTTTTTTGGGGGGTTGGCATTCCACTAGTGGGGCAGGTTAAAGGCAAAGGAGTGAGAACAAAACTATTTACATATCTTCCCTTATGACTCTTGTGATCCATAATTAAGCCTTGTTGTCAATGTGTGCCTTCCAGTTGTTTTTGACTTATGGTGAACATATTGCAGGGTTTTCTGGGGGCTGAGAGTGTGTGAGGTGCCCAAGGTCCCCTAGTGGGTTCCCATGACTGAGTGGGGAATCGAAGCCTGGTCTCCAGGATTGTAGTCCAATGTTCAAACCACTACATCATGCTGGCTCTCTAAGCCTTGGAGAAGGCATTTTAATCTTTTGAAATGCAGGAAAACTGTATGAAAGAATGGAAATCACGTTCCAATGATGTCATGGTAAATGGATGTCGACATTTCAGAAAAGCCAAAAGATTGAGGCCTGAGGAAATTCATCTCCAGGAGCTGATGTTCCCCACAGGTGTCCTAAAACCTCTATGCCCTGGGACCCTTTCACACTGCACAATTACTGCACTATGATTCCACTTCAACTGCCATGGCTATGTTCTGTGGAATTCTGGGATTTTTAGTTTGGTGAGGTACTAGAACTCTCTGGTGAAAATTCTAAATGCTTCACCCTCAATTGCCAATCCCAGGATGCCACGGCATGGAACCATGGCAGTTCAAGTGGAATCATAGTGCTATAATTATGCAGTGTGAAAGCGTCCCTAGAGTTCAAAGACAGGGTAGCAGCACAAAACACTACATTCAAAGATGAAAACAAGGCAAGAAAGAAACATTCTTGTTATATTTAGGTTATGGCTGCTTCTTTCATGTCTCCAGAGCCATAGATCAACTGTTAGTGTTTAGTGACCTTCTGCAGACAGCAGAGAACCTCAGGGTGGCTCTAACTTGTGTGGCTGGCACTGAGTTTCAGATAATCTAAGATGACACAGACCTCAGCAACCTTCTGTGAGTAATAGTTTCAGTAGGATAAGCTCTTGTTGAACAGTTTCTTCAATGTACCTTTATTTCAAACATACTCGTGGCCAAGATTTCTATGTACATCATTACAAATGTGTTCCTTTTCTCTACAACTCCCAGTGTTGGAGTTTTCAGTGAACAAGAATGTCTTGGACAAATAAAGTGTGGCTGGTAACATATTTACTTTGTAGCCTGAAGTTATATTAGAATGAGTCAAGTGTGGCCCCCAATTTATCTTGATACCACTTGCAAGCAGATCTTTAGAAAAGACAAGGCAAGAGATGGAAGACTGGAATCAACCACAGCTCTTTGTACTGAAAGTTCCCAGACAAATTTTACTTTCCCCTGCATTCAGATTTTGAAAATGCCATTCATTCCATTTTCCATATGAAGAAATGTGTGATGGCGTTAAATTCATTTAAAAATGAGCTGAAATGAAATTTTTGCCCATCCCTGCAACAATGACTTGAGTGTTGGGTTCAAGTGGAGGCTTTGGCCATTTCCACATTACACTGTTATAGTGCTACTATTCCACTTTCAACATCCTATGGAATCCTGGGGTTTGCAGTTTAGGGAGGGGCATTTAGAATTCTCAGTCAGAGACCTCTTTGGCCTCAGTAAACTGTAAACCCCAGAATTCCACAGGATGTTGAGAGTGGAATAATAGCATTACAACAGTGCAATGCAGAAATGACCTTTGTGTTTGCATGTCAGCTTCAAAGCCTGGAGATCTCTCAAAGACCACCCATTCATATATTGGTGCATATAACAAGAGAGATCAGTGTGCCTCTTCACTTTCATGGTCTACTTCCATCTAGTGATGATGAATTGCAATTTTCCAAGTACCAACAGGTGTTGAGAACAATGAATCATTTTTCTTCCCATAGTGTTGAGACACTTGGGAATTCCCCCCCCCCGTAACTACAGGAAACTGCAAGCTTTCCCATGAAAACTATGCAGCTTACCTAGAAATCTGCACATTTTACCACAAAATGTGCACCTTCTCCTCAAAAGAGTGCAATCTTCTCTGAAAACTATGCAACTTTTAGCACTATGGACAGAAAGGATGAAACAAAGCATGATCAGGAGGTGGGAGGAGATGGAAAGGTCCTCTCAGAGAGGCCAAAGAGTTATGCAGCTTTATTCTTTTACTGAATAATAAATGTTATAGAAGTCATACAAAATGCTAGGGGGAGGATATTTCTCACTGTTGCTTGTTTTTCTGACTGGGTCATCATTCACATTCACACACTCATACAGAGCACAAAAACACACACAATGATTTCAGTCAGTTTCTTAATTTGACACTGACAGGAAGAAACTGTGCTCTGCCTTTGTGCCAAGATTTATCCTCATTCATTTTTGCCTCCACCACATAGCAATGCAAGCTACGTGCCAAAAATGCCAGAAACAGTACATCATCCGCACAATGTGTGTGTGCAACAGAGAAGCTATAGTTTAAGATACACAGATTTCACAGGAAGCTGGTAAAGCTCCACAACTCTATGGTTACTGCAGATAATCACCGTATGAATGATTCCTTTTGTGAACTGTATTGCTTCTGATAGTTTTCTCCACCTTCTCCTTCATGACCAAAATTAGAATATACCCTTCACCACAGGATAAAGCATGCAATTAAGTTTTGCAGCTTGCACATTTTATGAAGTAACTAGTGGAAAACAACATAAGTAGGGCCATTTCCGCACTAGCTTGTTATAGCACTATGATTCCACTTTCAACATCCTATGGAATCCTGGGGTTTGCAGTTTCGGGAGGAGCTGGTCAGCGCCTCCCTAAACTGCAAATCCCAGGATTCCATAGGATGTTGAAAGTGGAATCATAGTGCTATAATAGGCTAGTGTGGAAATGGCCTAGGTGTTTTGTTTTTCTCCCAAAGCTTCACACTTTTTTGTACTATTGAAATGATCCTCAAGCAAAGTTTTTACTGAAAAGCTGCACAATTTCTCAAAGTGCTGTACTTTTTGACCAGTGCACCATTTATGATACATTTTGAATGGGAAAAGTCCTGCAAAGTTGCAGGGACTTCCAATTTTTTTTCCCCTGTAAAAGTTTCCCAAGGAGTCCAGAACTCCAAATGCAATATCAATCAATGCATTTCTGGTCCATCTCTATTTCCAGTCCTACTCAGACCTGATATGTATCACCCTTGCAAAACAGAGGCAAGATATAACTTGCCTTTGGAGCAAAATCTTGCTCTTATTTCCATTTTGCATAAACAGTGTTTTCACATTACAGGCAATACATTAGAACATGTCAAGATGAATCAAATACAATGGTATAACCTACAATGACCTTGAGGCATCATGATTTATATGTAACATTACATTAGACATCAAAATATGTTATTTATATAGCATAACCAACACCACAGCCAAGAAATATTCTCTGCAACAGCAGATAATTTGGCACTTTGTATCTGAGATGTATATTTTTGAAACCCATTCAGTTTTGTTGATATGCATTAGGACTTTATTAGAACGCTAAAACAGCCTTATGCTATAGAATTTCTGCCTTTATATTCTGTACAGAACATGACGTTTTCAACAAAACCAATAGTTTCCCACAAAATGGAAGGTTTACTGCAAAAATGTAAAATTTTCATAAGAAGTTCCAAATTGCAAAAAAGAAAGGGAGGGAGGGAGGGAGGGGAGGGGAGGGAGGAAAGGAAAGGAATCTTGTGATCTTGGCCAGAAGGGAGCAAACTTTTTGTTCTCGTGTGCAAGAGCATCTTGACGTACTGTTAGTGAATTGTGATGGCATGAAACCAAACTTACACTATTGTAAGCCTCTTTTTTTGTCATTGCAAAGGTTAGAATTGACCTTACACAATGCCCAGCCCCTGCTCACAGGAGTCCTCCAGAGGAATCAGAGGATTATGTCATTGTTCTGTGTCTGGCTATAGAGTCATAGACAGATCATAGCATTATAGTGTTGGAAGAGACCACAATGGTCATCGAGTCCAACCCCCTGCCATGCAGGAACACACCCAGCACACTGAGCAAATAGCCATCCAGCCTCTGTTTAAAAACCTCCAGGGGAGATGATTCTACCACACTCGAAGGCAGCATAGTCCACTGTCGAACTGTTCTTACCATCAGGAAGTTTTTCCTGATGTTTAGGTGAAATCTCTTTTCCTGTAGTTTGAATCCATTGCTCCATATCCTAGTCTTTAGAGCAGCAGAAAAAAGCTTGCTCCATCTTCAACATCTTCAACATGATATTCCTTCAGATATTTAAATATGGCTGTCATGTCACCTCTTAACCTTCTTTTTGTCAGGCTAAAAATACCTAGCTCCCTTAGCTGCTCATCATAGGGCATGGTTTCCAAACCCTTCACAATTTGGTTTTCTTCTCTGGACACATTCCAGCTTGTCAATATCCTTCTTGAAGATGTTCATTTCATGCCCACTGTTTTCCACCAGCCTAGCCATGGAGTGGTGGCTGTAGCAGCTAAAAGGTGAGTCCTAGAGAGGGTGAGCAGGGAGATGTTATCATAGTTCAACTTGTGGAACCCTTATGCCGTGTCTTCCTGACACAGGATCTCAGCCCCATCATCCCAATGCCAGTCTCAGCAGTTGCAAAATGAATGTTTTGATAGGCAAATGTGTACCCAATATATTTCGCTTCCACCCCTAGGATTGAGGCAGAACATTAGAAGTTCATTCTGATGACATCTGAGTACTTTCGACCCAAGAGAAAACGCCCCCATTTCCCATAAATTCTTCCACTCTTCCTCTGGTAGCTTTTAATCTCATCCTACATCCTGTGGGCTAAGAACTTTTCTTCCTTATGCCCAGCAGTGTCCTGAAGGATGTGACGATGGCTTTGTAACCTTTATGCTGAGACAGAATGTGTCTCTCTTGCCCCATTTTACTTCCTCAGATCACTCTACAGTGCCATTTTGCAGCCAGACTTTAATTGACCCCATTACGTTTTTATTTAATTGCGTCCTTCCTGCCCAGCTTTGCTTGTACATGGTGATCTCCCGTGGATCAAAATCACATGTACCTGTTCACTGAACTATTACTGGAGGTAATTTTTAAGGAGCTTGAAGAGAAAAACCATAGATTCAAAGAACTGTAAGGGCAAAGAAAATAGCTGTTAGTATTGGTTTGTAAAAGCTTGTGGGAGAGTTCACTGAATACAGAAAGGTGCATTTGTTTCACACTTTAACCTGAATGTACCTAATTGCAGAACTTAAGACTAGAAATCAATTATCATTCAAAATGATCACTTTTGCAAATTTTGCAATGGAGTTCTATAGCCACAAAACACATACATCACATACATATTAGGTGAAAGTGAGCAGAAAAACGTTATTTCTTAGGAGAAATAATCACAAACCATGTGGTATTGCCAAAAAAAGTGTACACTAGGCAGAATCCTTGTATACAAGTATACATATATTAAAATGTCAGGCAAGAATTTTCATACAAATGGATTTTCATGATTGAATCTTTGTGCAAACTTTTAAAAAGCCTCAGAAGTTCAGGGAAAATTCTCAGAGGCCACAATGAACCAAATTTAAGATCAGAATTAGGAAAGATCATTTTTCTGATCTACAGCTCTTTTTTTTTTATTTATTTATTTGTATCCCGCCTCTCCATATGGATCGAGGCGGCGAACAACTTACAAATAGCATGTATTTCGAAATATTTCTATACATGCCCCCAACAAGCTGGGTACTCATTTTACCGACCTGCGAAAGGATGGAAGGCTGAGTCAACCTTGGAGCCGGGCAGGATCGAACTCACAACCTTGTGGCTTGCAGTACTGGCATTTAACCACTGCGCCACCACGGCTTCTCTTAGCAATATTGTCCCTCTTTCCAAAAAAGCAAGTTTTCTATGTTCACATTCCCTGTCCCAGACATTTTCTGAAATACTGATTGGTTGAGCATAGCATAAGAGTTCCTTGTGTTTGTATCTGCTATGCTGCCCTGACAGCAATCTCAGGACTCATTGTTGCACTGCGAACGCTCACTCCTCGTAGTCATTCCAGTACTAGTATAGAGCAGGGGGGACTGTAGAAGTGGCTGGCTATGTTCCATAACCAAATACAGACCAAGGACATCTGCTGAGATTCACTGGGGTCTTCCAGAGCTCTCAATGGATAATGTCATCAGTTTGCATCTGGCTGTGGAAACATGGGGATATAACCAGATACTTCTCCACTCCTTTATGCTCCACTAGCAAGAGAGTGCCTGGGGGAGACATCACATTGCAATGATAAGTCAAGAGGGTTGGTCATTGCAGAAACTGGAAGAGCTCTGCAACAAACTGGGAAGAACTGACCTCTGCAACAAACTGGGGGTGGGGGGAGAAAAAGACATAGCCAGACTAAGTAAGGTGGACCTACACTTGCATATGTCACCAGCAGGATGCTAGTGGTTTCAATATCCATGCTGTTGTAAATTCCACTGCAGACTTACAACATGGTTGTCAAATATGTATCTGAATTGACTGGCCCAATCAGAATTCCATTCTAATACTCAATTGTTGGGAAAGTGTCTTTAAAAGAAAAAAGAATATTTTCTGTATTCAGTGGTCAGTTTGAACTTCTTTCTATTTATCATGTTTGTTTTGTTTTGAAAGGCATGGCTAGTCAGATGGATAGAAGACCCTCCATGTGCTGTAAAATGTGCCACTCATCAAACATTAGACCTCTTGAGGGTCTCCCTCACACACTTCATAACATGAACAAGAGCCAGCAGTGTACACATGTACATGTACATGTACACATAGGTACACATGTACATGGGTGGGAGTGGAGAAGGGTTTTGTACGTGTGCTTGACCAATGTGCTGGCTGGATCCAGGCTTAGAGAAACATATACGCCTGGAAAACTACTTCCCAAAACATGCAAACAAAAACCATTTGGGGAAGGGAGGAAAAGTCTTGCAACTCAGTATACACTTTGGATGGAATAAGAATAGTGGTAGGATTCTGAGAAATAAATCAACAACACCTGATGAATTTTTATCTCCCCAGCTGAGAGATGCTGGCTTGCCTAAAATTACCTAATGACCTAAGATTTGAACCATGAAAGCTCTCCCTGAAAAAATCACAGATTGATGCAGAAATAGGGCAGAATAGACTTATGAATGAAACATGTGATACTGACTAAGGATCGGTGGATCTGTCAAGCCCAATCTCGTTTTCTTCTTTTCATCCACCAAACTCATTCCGCTCTAATTCCGTGAGGGTCTTTTAAACCAGTAGAGATATGTGTATGTATTTTGTTTACATTTTTCTAACAGCACATATTTTATACATATTTTTTTTTCAATTGCACACATCTGGAGCATGAAACTACTGAATAAAAAAAAAGTTTGTATGTATGTTAGGGATCTGAATATTTTTCTTTGCTGTTTTATAATGTGCAAAACTTTCTGGGCACTTTTTTGCTTGTTTTACAAAATACATCCTAAGTCCAGAAACGTATAGCATTCTCTAATGCAATTTGTATTGAGATATGGGGGGGGGGTGGTATCAGCAAATGATAAAGCAAAGTTGTCACATGTCCCTAAAAGTGACTATGGTCAGAATCCTGTGTCTTATGCATGCATAGGTCCATCTATAGAAGTGGTTGGACATTTTTATCTGATGTGGAAGGTCTGTATTCAGTTCAAGTTTGTAGAAGCAGAGTTGCATATGTATATGCATATGCATATACTATTGTACCAGGGTATGCATTACTCATGGGTGCACATTGCACACTGTTCATGGCTGTGCATACACATTTGGCTGAACACATAGTTAAACATTCAGTGTCTTGGTTCAGTTGTATTCAACAAAAGGGTTGTGTAAAATTAAAAATGACCTGGATAGATTGGAGATCTGGGCCAAGGTGAACAAAATGAAATTCAACAGAGAGAAGTGTAAGGTCCTACACTTAGTTAGAAAAAAATGGAATACAGAAATATAGGATGGGGGACATGTGGCTGGATAGCAGTACGTGTGAAAGGGATCTAGGAGTCTTCATAGACCACAAGCTGAACATGAGTCAGCAGTGTGATGCGGCAGCCAAGAAAGCCAATGCAATTCTTGGATGCATCAATAGGAGTATGGTGTCTAGATCGAGAGAGGTACTGGTACCACTCTACTCTGCTTTGGTTAGACCCCATCTTGAATACTGTGTCCAGTTCTGGGCACCCCAATTCAAGAAGGATATTGACAAGCTGGAGCAAGTCCAGAGGAGGGCGACCAAAATGGTGAGAGGCCTGGAAACCATGCCCTATGGGGATAGGCTTAGAGAGCTGGGGATGTTTAGTTTGCAGAAGAGAAGGTTAAGAGGGGACATGATAGCCATGTTTAAGTATTTGAAGGGATGCCATGTAGAAGAAGGAGAGGGCTTGTTTTCTGCTGCTCCAGAGACCAGGACAAGGAGCAATGGATTCAAGCTGCAGGAAAGGAGATTCCACCTGAACCTCAGGAAGAATTTCCTGACAGTCAGAGCTGTCCGGCAGTGGAATGTGCTGCCTCGGAGTGTAGTGGAGTCTCCTTCCTTGGAGGTTTTTAAGCAGAGGCTTGATGGCCATCTGTCGGGATTGCTTTGAGGGTGTTCCTGCATGGCAGGGGGTTGGACTGGATGGCCCCTGTGGTCTCTTCCAACTCTACATTTCTATGATTCTATGATTCTAACACATTGGTGCATAACTTTACTATACAATCCCACATAAGATCTCAGCCACAGACTGGAAACTGTCCTGTGGAAGCAGAGCATGTGGCTATGTCAAATGGGGACTATGTCAAATTTCCAAGGTGTTGTTTTGATGGGGACTATGTCAAATTTCCAAGGTGTTGTTTTGAGTAGTTGGTTTATTGATGGATTCTATTTAGACATTTTATGCAAGATTAGGTCAAACGAAATCACCTTTTTAAATAGGAGACCCACAGAAATCAAACAGACCAAGCTGCATGGAGTGGAGGGGGGCTCCCTCCACTAATTTGTTGTGAGGCAACCCCCCTTAATTAGTTCACAAGCCATTACCAGAAAAAAGCGAGTATTTTTTGTGACACTTCTAATTCCAAAATACATTGTATATTTGTTTTAGACCAACCTCTCATCCAACTGGCATGTTATTAAATTAACTGCTCGGTTGCTTCCATTGGTACCTAACGATAATTGTTTTTTGAGTACTGGGATCTTTTGAAAAACATATAAATATTTTAATAAAAAAATGTATGTTTTACAAAATACCACATGCACAATTAAATTAGCATCTCAACTGTTTATCAGAAGTATTTACATTGGAGAAACATTGGCTTAACTGCATGGGTCTTTCCCTACAGAATTGGCAGCATACTTGGAAGAGATTAGCAAAAACACCATAAAGTAATGTGGTGACTCCTTCAGGCAGCAGATGCTGGGGAGCAGGGAAGGCTGGTGAAATGCAGACATACCTCAGTTAACAAAGCCACAGACATTGCAACTCCTTTTTTGCAAAGTCTCTTTCTGCACATTCAGCCTCATTTTTCTTCTACAGCTGCATTGACTTTGAGAGGATGGAAAAGGAGTGCTGGATAAACACAGACATTCCATGTTGGAGTACAGCAGTCTGCCTGCAGTAAACAATGCAATAAAATTTGAGTTGGAAAAGAATGGGATTCTACTCTAGCCACGTTTACTGTAGCTGTGTGAGCCTGCCTACAACAGGCAAAGTGAAGAGCAGCTATCTCCAGGATCCCTTACTGACCATATGTGAAGAGTCAAACAGAGAGAGAAAGGAGAGAGTGGTAAGCCTGCCTCACCAACTACCTCCAACATGTTCGGGGAAAAAAGCATAGATCTATAGATAAAACCACCAACATAGAAATAATTTTAAAAAGCAGAGAATAGTGAAAGAAAATGTCATCCCTGGATGCATTCTGGAAGAAACTTTCAAGTGCCCTCAAGAAGGTTAAAAATGTTTTTGTTTACTTATGACTTGGTTGTTTCCTTTCACTTGTACATATGGTTAGTTCTGAATAAAAAGGTTTGCTGAAAAATGTTGGCCTGTTCCTCTCAGTTGCGATGAGAGAACCCATGTCTGTTATTTGATTGTTATTTTTGCCTCTGGTATCAAGTTTTTCTGTTAACCAAGTAATGGCCAGGAACACATCTGCTTTGATAACTGAGGTATCACTGTACTGGAGCTCAGACCTGTATCTTTTGTCGCTGCTACAGATCTGTAGCCGAAACATGCGGGAATAACATAAGGGAAGTGAAAGTTCAGAATGAGGAGAGACTGGTTAAGCAAGCAAAAAGCAACAAAAAGTATCCCACCCCACGCCACAACTCCCCTGCAGATACATTTGAGGCAAGAGAATGACCAAAGAGGTGGTTGGGCTGCTGCTCAGGCCCTTTCCGCACGTGGGAAAGGAACTGCGCAAAAACGGGACTCACCGGATTTCTTCAGCATCCGGGCGAGTCCGTCGGGACGAGGAGCAGTGTGAGCTCGTCGATCCGCACTGCTCTGGCGTCCAAAATGGCGCCTTCTGGTTGGGGGAGGCTCTCCACCAACCAGAGAAACTTGCCAGCCTAAAGCCCACGCCCGGCAGATCTGCAGGCGTGCACTAGTGCATGCCTGCAAATCTGCATCAGAGTGCAGCGACGCAGCAACACGGAGTCACGTGCTTCGTGCTTTTTAAAAACCTCTTAAAAGAGGTTTTTAAAAAGCACACTGCGTGACCAGTTCCGGTCGCTCCGAACCGGACTGAGGTGCAGAACTACAAAAAGTAGTCTGCCCCAATCCACTCCACGGTGCAGAAGACCTCCATTGGAGGTTGCTCTGCGCCGTTTTAATAGCCCAGTGCGGAAAGGGCCTCAGTAAGAGTGTAAAATGCTAAAGGATCACAATGAAATAGTAGACCTACTTGATATCAATTTTGCTTCCATTTTCTCCCAAAAAGAGAACTGTGTGCTTCCATGCAGCAGCAGAGACTTTGGCGAGGTATCTGGATTGCAAATCAAGATTGATAGGGAGCTAGCTAGGAATCACCTAGCTAATCTAAATGAGTTTAGATCTGCAGGACCAGATGAACTGCATCCCAAGTACCAAAGGAACTTGCTGATGTGTTCTGAATCACTTGCAATTTTTTTTTTTAGAAGTCTTGGGGAATAAGTGAGTTGCCAAAGGACTGGAGAAGGGCAAACTTTGCCCCCCAATTCAAAGAAAGCAAAAAAGAAGATCCAGGAAACTACAGACCAGTCAGCGTGATCTCAATGGCAGGAAAATATTAGAACAGATTATACAGGAGTTTGACAGCAAGGATCTTGATGCCAATGCAGTGATCAGTAGGGGCCAATGTGGGTTTGTAAATAACAAATCCTGCTAAACTAATCTAATATCTTTTTTTTAATTGTTTTTTTTAATTTGGTAGATAGTAAGAATCATGTGGATGTCATTTATCTAGATTTCAACAAACAATTTGATAAGATCCCCCATAATAATTTGATTATCAAATTTATTAAATGTGGAATAGATGGAAACACCATCTGATAGATTCATAATTGGTTGCGAAACTGTGCTCAAAGAGTCATCTGCAATGGCTGCACTTCACAATGGAAGGAGGTCTTGAGTAGAATGCCTCAGGGTTATGTTTTAGGGCCATTATTCTTCAGGATTTTTTTTTTTTATCTTAGATGACTTAGATGACTTAGATGACAAGATGGAGGGAATCCTTATCAAGTTTGCAGATTACCCAAAACCGGGAGGGATTATTAACATGTTGAAAAATAGGAATAGAATTCAAAAGGACCTAGATAAACTGGAAAACTGGACACAAATTAATAGAACGAAATTCAGTAGAGACAAATGGAATATTCTTCATTCTGGCCACAAAAACCAGAGCTATAGGTGCAGTATGGGGGGATACATGGTTCACCAATACTATATGCAAAAAGTACTTTGGGATTATTGTTGATCATAAATTGAACATGAGCCAGTAGTGTGATGCTGCAGCAAAGAAGGCAAATATTATTTTAGCCTGTGTTAGTAGAAGTTTAGTTTCCAAGTTGAAGGAAGAAATAGTCCCGTTACGTTTTGCCCTGGTCAGGCAACATTTGGAGCACTGCATCCAGTTCTGGTGAATCATTTTAAGAAGGCTATAGACAAGTTAGAGTAGGTTCAGAGAAGGGCAAGAAGGATGATAATAGGTATGGAGAAGAAAAGTTGGAGAAGCTCAGCATATTTAAGATGATCACACTCTTTAAATACCTCAAGAGCTGCCACAAAGAGGAGAGTCCAGGGTTGTTCTCTGCTGCCTCAGAGGGTAGGGCCAGGTCTAAAGTAACATCACAGCAGATTTTTTTAAAAAAAATTGAATATATATAAAAATGACAAGAACAGAACATATAAGAAAACGGACAATAGTCAAACAATGCACATTAAAAATATTCTAAACTAAACTGTCTAACTTACACTACCTAAACAATAACTACTAAACCCCTCTAATCCAAATAAACAGTTAACTCAAAATATAAACAACAACACCCAGTTTCCACCCCAACCATTAACTATTAATGGTAAATTATGCAAGCTCTAGCGTAATAAAGTAACTGAAACTGACATTTACTGATTAATCTTATTTTTATAGTAAAATTTAATTAATAGGTAAAAGCATATTCTTAATATATATATGTATATATGTATATATTTAATATCTGAACTATATACTATATCATTGTTAAGCATAAACTAATTATAATGCATCCACTAAGGAAAAGGAAAGTGTTTATAATTTTCTTTAACTCCTTTGCATGATATAAAACTTTAACATGTTTTATTCATAACAAAGCAGAATAATAATAGGAAATTCGGAACCCCAAAATCATGATTTTACCCTCATTTTCTCTCAAGTATTTCAATCAATAATTGCCTTTTTTTTTTTTACAAAATCTTGCTCTGGAACACCGTTTAACCTCTATGTCAATTTATCCATTTCTACAATTGTCATCAATCTACTGAGCCATTCATAGCAGAGCTGTTTTTGATTGAACCTTAGAAGGAACTTCTTCACTGTATGAGTGATTTGGCAATAGAGCCAAGTTGCCTGGGGAGGTGATGGGTTCTCCTTCATTGGATGTCTTCAAAATGAGGCTGGACAGCTAGTTGGGAATGCTTTATCTGGAGATCCTGCCCTAAGCAGGGAGTTGGACTCAATGGCCCATGAGGCCCCTTCCAACCTATGATTCTATGACCTGACCTGTTCCTCCTAAATTAGCTTCCATTCCTCAGGAGCCATAAAGGATGTTGTTACCCTGATTTCTGGGGGACCCGGGAGGGACACCTAAATAACCAAACCACAACACAACTTTGGGGGAAATTAGCTGGAGCACTCACTAAAGCTAGCAAGAGGCAGGGTAACTTAGCAGGATCTTGCAACCCAGCGTCTACGGGGTCAGGTCAGTCAAGCAGTCAGATGGTTTAAAATAGCAAAAATGATGTTTTATTGAGTACAGACAAATATTAAAGACACCACAGTCACACAGATAACTAAGGAATCAGAGACTGACTTGGAATAGGGATTTTTAAAGGGAAATGGGTGATACGACACCTGTCTTGTAGTCCTAGACCTTGAGAGCGAAGTTGGGGCGCGATGAAGAAGCTCAGCGCAATTGGCTAAGGGGAGCTCGCCAAGCAGAGTGGCAGCAAGGCTGGATGGAACTCGGGAGCGATCCGAGGATGGTCTCGGAATCAGGGGTTTTTATAGGGAGAATTGTGACTGCGGGCCATGCCTTACTCGGTGAGAACAATGCGTTTTAGGCACGGGACAAAGCTTTGGAAAGGTCAGAATTTAGCATGATTGAATCAGACCTGAATTAACAATAGTGTAGCCAGTATGCAAATATGGAGCGCTTAGTACAGCTTTGTCAGGTTGCCTGCTCAGGGCAGGGAGCCTTTGTTAGTATCGTGCATATGCAATGAGGTGTTTGCCAGAGAGGTCCCTGAAGCGACGAACCGGCTCTGTCTGGCCTGCCTGGGTGGAGAATGGAATGTCCAGCAATTATCGGCCGTGCCTGTTTGCGTGCTTGTCTGGTGGCCTCACAAACACGTGGAGCGGGGTGGCGGAGGAAAGCCGAATTGTTTGATATGAAAGTGATATCGAGTGCTATCTCCGGGTAGGCCTAGACCACAGTAACAATGTTGTCTTTCATGAATAGTGTTCAAGGAATATTGCATTTGAGTATTTGGGGGAAAGGTGAAATGTAAAAAGCATGATGATGATGATGATGATGATGATGATGATGATGACGACGGTGTTGCTGACGTTGAATATTGCCTAGAGTTAGAGATCTATAACTGCTCTGTATTCAGTAAGACTGTGTACTCAAGCTGTAAAAGTAGTCCTTCTCAGTCCTTCTTAACAGCCAGCAACCAAACTGAGCAACGGAGGTCTGTTCAACTGCTGACTGGGACACAAGGAGGAGGATGTTTCCATCCCCCTCCCACCAATAAGCAAAGCTGCAGCAAGGATTTACAACAGGGGCCCCTGGTTCTGATTTTTGCTGTGTGTGTGTGTGTGTGTGTGTGTGCGTGTAAACATCCTCCTCCTTGTGCCCGTGTCACCAACTCAACAGACTTGATTAACCTGATCCATCTACCGGCTACTAAGGTGGACTGGGGTTTCAGGCCAGAAGCCATTAATTCATTGCGTACATGTAATTAAGTAGCTAAGGCAGAAAACTGGCTAATTAGCAGCAGCAGCAGCAACAACAACAACAACAGCTGCCACTCCAGGCAGCCTCTGTACATGGCATGGGGAGGGGCCAACTTGTCATTTATCTTGGGAGTCAGAATGACTTGGGCAACCTGGGGATGTCCCCATTCATGAAAAACCAACCAACCAACCAACGTAATCAGCACTTGACCAGCCCTACCATTATGCAGAATGAGGAGGTCACCTGGGGCAACATATTTTGGGTGTCATGAAAGTGCAGGAAATTATCATTTAATTTCTTTTTATTTCATTTATAAAATGGGTAGAGGAATCTGCAAGATTCTTTCTTCTGTCCCAATATAACTTGATTGGTTTTAATGGAGTGTGTAAGTGTTGGGAGGGGGAGAACCATTTGCTGATTCATCTCAGGCACCCAAATATTTTGGGGTGGCCATGGATGACACACCCCCCCCCATGTTCTTGGGATGCTGAAGCATTCTCCATACTGTTCTTAGGTAACCAGCTGCAGCAGGTACTATGTTTCCAAATATTATCATGTTCGGTTCAAAGCTTTATGTGCTCAAACATTTTTCATGGTGCAATTTGTTTAACAGATTATGTTCTAGCTAGGAATGGAACTGTTAAGTAGGAGCCAGTAAAAGCAGTTCCTTCTCTGTATGCCTCTGAAATGGGAATGTTTCGAGGGATTTCTCAGTCCCTCCACACACACACTTTTGGATTTGATGAGATTCTTTTTGTTTGTGTTTTCACCTCTGAATTAACACTTAAAACTTTTTTTAAGAAACAGAAGTCTAGTCTCCTGATGTACAACCTAATTGCTGGGATTTTGTTTCACTGAGAAGTCAGTTCCGTTAAGTGGAGTATGTGTACCTAAGACTATGGGTCGATTCAGATGGACTGAGAAAACCAGAAGGTCCCTCATTTTGTTCCTGACTTCTGTGTGTGTGTGTGTGTATCTGCGCTACATTGTTAAAATGCTATTATTCCACTTCTAACATCCTGTGGAATTCTGGAGTTTATAGTTTAATGAGGCCAAAGAGCTCTCTGGCTGAGAATTCTAAAGGTTCCTCTCTAAAATGCAAACCCCAGGATTCCATAGGACATTGAAGGTGGAATAGCAGCACTATAATAGTGTAGGGCAGAAATGGCCTATGTGCTAGAGGTCTACCTGACATTTCCCCCATCCTGACGTATTTCCAGGGAACTCCCAGAACTTAAGAGGACTCTTCACTATCACTCCCACATCAATTTAAATTAATCCAGTCTTTTTTGAAATGAAATGTACTTCTCCATGTTATCCCAAAACTAGGTAAGATAACCACTGCCAAGAAACATTATGACTGCTCCCAGGACAACAGATTCAACAGGGACCAAGGGAGGGTAAGAGGAATGCCAGCAATAAAAGAAAACAATTCTAATGATTAACTAGTCTGCTATTGCTAAAGCACTTTAACATTTTGACTATAACAATTATAAGAGGCTTAGTGGAAACTTGTGACAGTTTCTGAAATGTTGCCTCAGACTAGAGGTGACTTGTGATCAGCAGGAGAGAAAGGAGGAAGACAGCAGGGGAAAGAAGAATGAGGAAAACCTAGGTTTTTGAAGAAAGAATTTGCATGCAAAACCATGGACATGCAGGTAAAATCAAAACAAAAAGCATAAGAAAGTTTAATACTTCAAGGGATTTGCTTTTTAAACTTTCTGGATAAGTCCTATATTGGGATGATTCTCCTGATGCTTTCCAAATGTCACTCCAAAATCAAGTAATGACAACATTTAAGAAACGGAATTATGGTTTCCCGTGGCTATACAGTAGACTGACAACTTCTTTTGCTGTTGGCTGAATCCTCCTGTGCATTGACAGCTCTGTGAAAAGTAGAAATTCAATGGGTAAAATGTTTACAATCAGCTCATCTTTCTACCAGAAGAATCACCCATAGAAATTTCTGTTCGTCACAGAGCTTGTGAAAGCACAGATGGGCTTACAAAGCCATAGCAACTGGTCACAGACAATCTGTGGCCACAAAGGAGGGTCAGTGCCCAGCTGAGTAAGGCTGCTAGATGAATAGAAAAAGAAGTTGTTTACTCTTGTGCTTTCGACTTCAGTTTGATGTTCAGGGACAGGGAACCCTTGCTGAAGGAAAGTACTATGCTATGAAAAAAAATATATCATCTGTTAACTTCTGCTTAAAATTGATGCTGTGATGGCAGGTTTAAAAACAAGCAACCCTAATTGGGAAACAAAAGTTAGCATCCTGTTAGTGAGTCCCAAATAAAGTAGACCCATTCAATCAATTATTGAATGATGAATCATTACACAAGTAAATCCCATTGATTCAGCGGTCTACTTTAGTCAGGACTAACAACAAGAGTTCAGCTAGAGAATGGATCCAAAAATAAATGGGTCCAAGAGCATGTACTACTATATATGTCAGCCCTGGATCTGCATCCTCTATGAGAAGTTGCTTTTGTCTAATGTGGAGGGAATTCTGTGGGAATGGGTTCTACTTACCCCTTCAGTATGAAAAAGAGAAAGAGCACAGGACGGGAGGAACTGTTGACTGAGTTAAGAATTAGGCCCTTGCCACCTTGATTGAGGGCTGAGGTTAGTCCAAAATAACTACTGAGCCACAAGATTTCTACAAGCAAGACCTTTATGGCATGCATGGAGCTTTGGGAGAGTGCATATACGCTGGATTCCGCGTGAAATATATCATCATCATCATTATTTTTATCCTTTATTTATATAGTGCCATCCCTGTACATGGCACTTTACAAAATTAAAATACAACAGTTGACATAGATAAACACATAATAAAATGAAGATATAGAAAATGAAAAAGGTCAAGGGTATATGCAATTACAACCAGTACAACATAATGTTACAATAATGCCAATAAAACACAAAATCTAGTTAATAATAAAAAGTAGTCCAACATTCCAAAAATTTCAGAAAACAAGAAAGTTTTCAGTTTAGATTTAAAAATAGTAAGAGAAGGGGCAGTTCGCAAGGTCATTGGAAGGTGATTCCACGCATAAGGGGCAGCAAGAGAAAAAGGGCGTAACCAAGCTATAGAGGAAGAATAATAGAATCATAGAATCATGGAGCTGGAAGAGATCACAGGGGCCATTGAGTCCAAATCCCTGCTATGCAGGAACACACATCAAAGCATTCCCAACAGATGGCTATCCAGCCTCTGCTTAAAAACCTCCAAAGAAGGAGATTCTACCACACTCCAAGGCAGCATATCCACCGCTGGACAGCTCTGACTGTCAGGAAGTTCTTCCCAAGGTTCAAGTGGAATCTCCTTTCCTGTAGCTTGAATCCATTGCTCCTTGTCCTAGTCTTTGGAGTAGCACAAAACAAGTCCACCCCATCCTCATGACATCCCTTCAGATATTTAAACATGGCTATCATGTCCCCTCTCAACCTTCTCTTCTGCAGGCTAAACATACGCAGCTCCCTAAGCTGCTCCTCATAGGGCATGGCTTCCAGACCCTTCACCATTTTGGTCACCCTCCCATGGACACATTCCAGCTTTTCGATATCCTTCTTTAACTGAGGTGCCCAGAACTGGACACAGTATTCCAAATGAGGCCTAGCCAATGCAGAGACTCTAGGCTGGGTAAGAAGGCAAGTATTTGCGGAGCACAGGTTTCCAGCGGGCTGGTAAGGAGAAATAAGAGCAGCAAGATAAGGAGGAGCTAAATTATGTAAGACCTTAAAAGTCAAAACAAGGAGTTTATAAAGGATCCTACAAGGAATAGATAACCAATGAAGGGAGATCAAGAGAGGGGCAATGTGATTGAAATGAAGGGCTAAGAAAATAATTTTGGCAGCAGAGTGAAAAACAGAGACCAGAGGGGAAAGATGAGATTGAGGAAGACCAGTAAGTAAAAGACTGCAGTAATTGAGAAAAGAAATAACAAGAGCATGGATTAAAGTCTCAGCAGAAGAGGGAGATAGGAAGGGTTGGATTTTAGAGACGTTATAAAGAAACAAGCGATGTGACCTAGCAACCTTTTTTCAATGTGAAATATGCTTGTTTTTTAAGGTTTACATAAATCTGAATTTTTTTAGATTTTTCTGATTGTGTTTGAAGTGTTAATTTTTAAGGTGGTTCCATAGAACCAAAAAGATTGGTATAATGGTTTGGATTAGGACCCTGGAGACCAGGGTTTGATTCCCTGCTCAGCCGTGGAAACCAGCTGGGTGACCTTGGGTACATCACACACTCTCAGCCCCAGAAAACTCTGTAATAGGGTTTCCATAAGTCAAAAATAACTTGAAGGCACACAACAACAACAACAATAACAACAACAACCACCAGGCAAACTACACCAGAGACAGAGCTTGAAAAATACATCTTCCTGGATTGCAGCTCCCAGGATCTGCTGGCCAGTATTGTGAGTGAGTATTGTGAGTGTAACTTCCAAGGAAGTTAATACTCCGATATTTTTCATACAGGTTTTGAAAGTGCCAGCACCTTGGCTTACACTTGAGAAAGTTATAGGGGATGATGAGAACCGAGATTACAAGTAATCATTTATTAAGACACTCAAGAGAAATGTGCAAGGAAAGTTTATCCCATGGAGAACTTAATGCCCTCAACTATCTCAGCTTTGGCGATGCCAGAAATAATTAATTAGCACATCCTAGAAGCTCACTTGACACTGTGTTGGATCAGACTCTACATTGTACTGGCAAACACTATCTGATGTTTAGCAAAACAAGGCAATCCTTCCTTGTAATAGTTTCTTAAAGGCCACATTTGCTGCTGGTGTAAACCAAGGATATTCTCTCCTTGATCTGAGTGGGGCAGAATGGTAAGGAGCCGAAATCAGAATCTGGCCTGCCTCTGTTCAGTCTAGCTTGACTATCAGCTACCAGTTCTGTATGCTTAAATCCACAATCGCACACAATCAGCCAGGCAAATTGTTCTGAAATTTAAGTGTGTTTTCCATTCCCCAGGCTATTAATTGTGATGACACATTAACAGATAAGAAGGCTTTAATTTTCACTGGATAGTCTCATCCCTCTGCGGGTGAGAGATACATAACAGAAACTTGCTTTGATTAACAAAGCCGAAGAGACCCCAGGAAAAAAAAAGGCAGTACAAAGAGGAGCATGAGTTTCTACACGGTTTGAGCATAGCGTCTCCCTTATCTCATAAAGTAGAGAAGCACCAGCAGGGATCAAATTACAAAGCAGGGAACAAAAGATTCTGGGGAATTCATAGCCTTGGACCATGTGAGTTAGACGAAAGAATGGAAGATTCCTGTTTTCATCACTGTGTTATTTATCATTTCTTTAAAGCATGTTCTATTTCTTTTGTGATCAACCAGCTTGTTGATGCATAAAGGTTATCTAATTTCATGCAATCATAGAGCTGGAAAGGACTGCAAGGGCCATCTGGTCCAACACCTTGCTATACAGGAATACACAGCTAAAGCATTCCCAAGAAATGGCTGTCCAACCTCTATTTAATAGCCTTCAAACAAGCAGAGTCTACCGTGCTCTAAGGCAGCCCATTCCACTGTTGAACAGCTCTTACAGGAAATCAGTTCTCCCTACTGTGTTGGTGGCCTAAAGACCCTAAAGACCATAGTTCTTGTCTGATCTTGGAAGCTAAGTAAGGTCAACCCTGGTTAGTGTTTGGATGGAGACTGCCAATGATTATCAGGTGCTGTAGGCTATATTTCAGAGGATGGGACTAGCAAAACCACCTCTGAGTATTTCTTGCCCAAGAAAGTTCTGTGAAATTCGTGAGGTCTCCATGAGTCAACAGGCGACTTAAAGGCACATACACACACAATGTTTAGGTGGAGATCCAGCTTGATGCAGTAGTTTGAGTCTTGGACTATGCCTTTGGAGACCAGGGTTTGAATTCCCACTTGGTCATGGAAATCCACTGAGTGACCTTGGGCAAGTCGCACGCTCTCAGCCTTTGTATGGAAGGAAGGCAAGGGCAAACCCTCTCTGAACAGATCTTGCTAAGCAAACCCTGTGATAGGTTCACCCTAGGGTCACCAAAAATCAGAAATGACTTGAAGGCACACAACAACAACAACGTTTACGTGGGATCTCTTTACTTTGAATCAACTGGTTTGTTTTCAAGTCTTTTCATAATGGTGAAACTTGTTGGTCCACTTGACAACTTGTTTTTGTTGCCAGTACCTCAACATTGAGAATGAAACAAAATAAAAGTGACATACTTTGATAGTCCCTCTTGTTGAATGTTCATGTGTCTTATTCTAGAGGAGGCAGTCCCATTCTTGGGTACATCCTGTGTTTCAATGGATTCCCAATCACAGTCCCTTTTTAAGTATAGATAGAAAAAGAATTCATTGGGTTTATATTTCCTTTTAAAATATCAGTTTTCCCCATAGAATGGCACCCACTTCATACTGGCAACGGGACAAAGTGAATCTTACTTCAGATATTTCCAAAGCTTATGATGCATTTCAGAAAAAAAAACAAAAGTACACATAATCATGCACACTTTGGGAACATAGCTAAAACATGTTGGGAAAATGCACAGAAACTTTCTTTAATCAATAGGAAAAATGCATAAAGATTACATAAGGTTAAATTCATTAGGAAAGAAACGTGTATCAAATATACACAGATTTCCATGAAAGATGGAGAGAAATGCTAGCAAGCTGATATAGCAGTAGGGTAAGATGTGAACACTGATGGGAATCAGAGAAGACTAAGAGAAACAAAAACTGACAGGTATGTATTTCTCAGGGTTTTTTGCTTGTGCTAAATGTACATCCAGGCTTACAAATGCCAATTTTATGGAACCAGCCTCCTCTTTTGTTTAGGTGATATATTTCCAACTTCTTGGTAATGTGTGAATCCTCTCATCCTGCCATAGTGCCAAAAGAGGAGGTAAATGGACCATAAATAAACAAATAAATAAATGTGACAAAATATTGTTCATGGTAACAGTGCAAAATGTAGAATTCCCTCTCCTTGAAGATCCATTGGGCTCAGATGTTTTTAGCCTACAGGTCTACTCACCCCAGTGACCACAGCCAAAGGTGAAGGATGACAGGATTTATATTCCACAAATATCTTGAAGGTCACGGTTCCTTATTTATATACTTGCTGAAAGCTATCTTATTGTTACTATTGTTGTTGTTATGACTAACTGCTACTGCTATATTGATATTCCATTTTTCCTCCAGTGAGCTCTAAGGTATATACATATGACCTTCCTCTTCCACACTCTCCTTTTCCCCATATTTGTAAGAACCCTGTGAGATTGGTCAGGATGTGAGAGTGAAGATGCTGGCCCAAGATCACCCCCAGTAAGTTTCATGGTTCAGTGAGGACCTAAAACTGGATCTCCCAGGTCTCAATCCAAAACTTTCAATTTCTGACTGATATTGCCCACTTGCCACTTTTCACTTGCTGTTTTGTATGTGTCTTTGTTAAAATCTGCATTTTAAAAACGATTTATGGCTGGCATCCTATTAATTGCATATGTGTGTACATGTTTCCCTTATTCCTGTGTGTATCCTTTTTGGAGGGCAGTGTGGACATTGGTGTCCCCTTCCTCCCTTCACGTCACCTAACCCCCCCAACTTACAATACAGTCTTTGAAGCCCTCTTTACACCCATAGCTATTCTGTGCCTCCTAGAAACTGAATAAGATTGGAGAAGCTTCTGATTATGTCCCTGTAGCCAGACATGAAATTATTACAGCATCACTGAGAGCTATGGAAGATCCGGGCACCTGGCTGTGGGGACATAGCCAGACACTTCTCTGCTCTTGTTCACTGCCCACAAGGCATTTAATGGGCATGTGTGTGCAGGGGCCTCAGAAACTGTATAGTAAGTCCATATGGCTAAACTTGGTTCACATGCAGAACTACTGCACTATACAGTCTTACAGTCACTTTAGTCTTGAATGTTCTTCCTCTTGAAAAATGGTTTGTGTGTCCCTTTTGTGTATGGCAGAACAGTTGAAATGAAGGCAGTCCTTTTGTGGCTTGTAGATTGCACATGTGGGGAATGAGGATGATCCAGACTGGGTTGACAGTAGGAAAGCCCTACAGCCCTCCTCACCTCATATTAGGGACCCTCTATGCATCAGTGTCACACTGGCAATTTGTATCTGTTGGGGGAACTGCCTTGTACTCAAGGCCAGAACGACACAGATACAGTGACACTTAGCTTGTCTCTTAGAGATTAACTGGAGTGAAGGTGGAAAGAATTATAGAATCATGGAATCATAGAGTTGGAAGGGACCCCAGGGGTCATCGAATCCAACCCCCTGCTATGCTGGAACACACATCAAAGCACTCCCAACAGATGGCCATCCAGCCTCTGCTTAAAAACCTGCAAAAGAGGAGACTCAACCACACTCCAAGGCGGCATATTCCACTGCTGGACAGCTCTGACTGTCAGGAACTTCTTCCTGAGGTTCAAGTGAAATCTCCTTTCCTGCAGCTTGAATCCATTGCTCCTTGTCCTAGTCTCTGGAGCGGTAGAGAACAGGCCTGCTCCCTCCTCAACATGACATCCCTTCAAATATTTAAACATGGCTATTAAATATTAAAAATATTCATAATTATTCTGTTCCAGGTCAAAAAGTGGGTTTCCTGACTCCCTGTCAGGAGAAACTAATAAAATAATAAAGCAGCAAGACTTTTGCCAAGTTTTCTCCCAATATTCGTAGGTGTTGTAGAGAAATTAGTTTATGAAGAAATATGTGAGACATTTTGCGTGCACATACACAAAAATGCCCTCTGTACAGAAAATGTTCAGAAAAGTTTCCTATTCAGGAAACCTGTATTCTGCAGATTTTTTTTCTCCTGCACATGTATTTCTCCACAGAGCAACTCCTGTAGACCATTTTTGGGACATTTCAATACAGGAAAAATACTGCAGAGAAATTCACAGTGAGGAGAAAATTACAATACTTATTCCTAATAATAATAATAATAATAATAATAATAATAATAATAATAATAATAATAGGATCTGTTTGAAGGCATTTGTGAGGACTCTCACTCTGTCTGTCTGTTTCATTTTATAAATATGTATGGACATGCTTAACTAGATAGGCAAGTATTCATAAACAGAGCAGCTATTTATTTATGTTATATCATCTGTAGTCCTTTTCCATCTTGAGGAGACTGATAAGATCCATGTATGTTAAAATCCATAAAACTAAATTAAAGCCAACACAATAAAATTCACTGCAGCCAAATTATCCAGGTGGGCCTAAAAGATGTAACCACCATCCTAAATGCAAGTAGTGGAGGTGTTGCATAAGTTTCCTGACGGAGAGGATTTTGTGGGGGAGTTATTTCTGAAAGACCCTCCTGCTATGTTGCTATGTTACGAATACAGTCAGACCTGCACATTTGCAGGTTTCACTTTTGCGCATTTGATTATTCACAGATTATTTGTTGTCACTTCTGCTCCCTCCCTATGCCATTTTTAATAGGGACTGCAAGCCTCATGAGACTGAGAAACATGGAATGAGGCTTGTAAGTCCCTATTAAAAATGGTGTGGGGCAGCAGTGAGGGTGGCCTTAAGCCCCACCAACCCCCCACTTCTGCCTTGTGAAGGAACCCTGATGCCTCAAAGGAATCCATGGTGGGTTGAATATGCTGATCATACTTTTTGTGTGTTAAATGTGGTTTGGGAGGGCCTAGAGTTATTCACGGTTTTTCCACTTTCACAGGGATCCTGTGCCCCTAACCCTAGCAAATGTGGAGGGATGACTGTACTTGCAGGGGCAGCAAAGATGGGTCTCCCTAAACTGCAAACTCTCTAAACTGCAAACTCCAGGATTCCATAGGATGTTGAAAGTGGAATAATAGCACTATAACAGTCTAGGGCAGAAATGGTTCTGGTTGCAGCATTCTGATCCAATTGAAGTTTCTATGTCTGTAGAAGCAGTCTCACATAGAATGTATTTATAGTCATCAAGAGGAAATGAAACTAAGGAGTGGAAAATCCTGATGATAAATTTCTTTTGTGTTTTGCTGAGATGGTCCTTCTAATGTGAAAGATGTCTATTTGTCATAGCATGTGATTTTCCTCACCTGCATGTCTTGCATTCAGTAAGCTTTGTGCTTTGTTTTGTGATTGGTTGTTGAAAGGTTGAAAAGGTTGATGTCCAAGGCTGCTTGCTGAGAAACATACCACTGCGGAGAGGTTTTTTTTTAAAGTATATAATCTTTTTAATATCTAGTTTGAGCCTAAGGAATAAATTACCATAGCTAGATCAGAACAACCGATCAAACGTTTTCATCTCTCTCATTCTGTCTCTTTCTAAATTGTAGGTTAGCCTGCGGAGAAGGATAAAGAAATTGGCTACCAAGATGGTAATCACTAGTGGAAATGAAGAAGAAAAAGGAAACCAAGAAAAGGAAAGCAAGGAGGAATCCATCCTGGCAATGCTAGGGATTATTGGGACAATTCTGAACCTCATTGTGATCATTTTTGTGTACATCTACACGACATTGTGAACCACAGAAAGAAACTGGTAAAGACAGCTGACAAGAGGTGATGGCAAATGTTGTCAGTTGTTGACACACAACTTAATGAGAGTTGACTCTGTAGTATATTAAGACATCACAAAAGCATTGCCTGTGGGCGGTGGAAACTGAAGCACAATTAATTGAACCAGACTTTTTTTCACACAGTTACAAACAAAACTCCTTTCTGTCTTTCTCTTGCTGCTCTGCCTTTTTTCTTTGCGTTTGTTCAAGATAAATGACTGCAAATATGTAAGTATCAATTTTGGGTGGGGGGACAAGCAATAGAAGCAACCCACGACGGATCTACCATTTCAGTTACGGCCAAAGACTGGACATTCTTATAAACAGTCAGAAATGTATAGCATTTCTATGCTAAGATATGTTCCACAGATAGCTAGGTAGCTGTCTTTCATGTCCATTAAGCTGCATTGTCTTCTCTTTTGGATTTTATTTCCATTGAAGCTGGCAAGCTTTTGATTTTAAAATGAACATATGGTGCGATCACAAGGTGGGAGGGTGGGAGGGGGGAAAACCGAGGATTCCACTCAGCTGCCTGAGCAAACAAAAGATAAAACCTTGAGCAAAAGTAAAGTTACATGACATTTATTTTCTCTCTCTCATTGGCTTGACATCTGTGTCTCTTCATACTGATGTTTATAAATATATATTTTTAATAAATGTGCTATATTTTTAGCATGAGCCAAACCTCTGGTGACACTTTTGTTATTTCTTCAGCTTAGATTTGTTCTTATTCCTTCCATCCTTCCTCCTTCCCCTCCACTTAACCCGGTTTCTTTCCATCTTTTCCCTCATCCTCCTCCCTCCCCATCTAAAACAGCATATGTTATGGTCTTCAACAATTAAACAGCCATCTCATTTTCAGACACTGTACTGCATCCTGGAGTAAGCATGCATTGTGCTTACATGCCTGACTTGAATTTGGAATGTCAGATGGAAAACATTGCTTTTAATATGAAGGTACGACAGCACTGCACAGTGACCTTTGCTGACTCATTTCATGGACACACAGGGAGATATAGATAGATGGATAGATACACAGAGAGAGGGCGGGAGAGAGAGGGATGTTAAAGGGGCAGGAATGGGTTCTTTCCTTGACTCAAACACCACATGCTCTGAAAGAATGTCAGATGACCCCTCCTTTTTTTCAAAATTTCCCCCCTTCCCTTATTTAAAACTACTTATCCATGGTAGTGTAGTGGTTTGAGTATTGGATTACAATCCTAGAGACCAGGGTTTGATTCTCCACTTGGCAATGGAAACCCACTGGGTTTCCAAACTCACACTCTGAGCCCCAGAAAACCCAATGATAGGTCCACCTTAGGGTTGTCATAAGTCAGAAATGACTTGAAGGCACACAACAAGAACAACAATCCAGGTCTACTCAGAGGTGTGGTCCATTGAGCTATTCCCAGATAAGGAGATACAACAGCTTCCCCTTCCCCTTGGTGTTGGTGGGGTTAGTTGCCATCAAGTCAACTTTGTCTTATGATGATCGTATGAATGAGAGATCTCCAAGACACCCTTTTTTTAACAGTCCTGCTCTGATCATTCAAGGCTGAGGCTTTTGTAATGGAATCCATCCACTGCAAGGTAGTCTTCCTCTTTTCCTTCTGCTTCTCACTTTGCCAAGCATTATCATCTTTTCTAACAAGTCATGTCATTTCATGATAGGCTCAAAGGACAATAGCCTCAACCAATGATGTATTTAAGTGTTTCATTCCAAGTCTCAAATCAAGTCTCAAGTCTCTACCTTCTAGTCTCAAGTTGAGTCTCAAGTCTTTGCAAGATACTTTCAACTCAAATCTCAAGTCTGGAAGGCAACCATATACCCCAGCCTATATTCCAGAATTTCTGGAAAGAGTTGAATTTAAGTAGAATCAGCCCTCAGAATTTGGAATTTTGTCATCTGCAGCTTCAGAGGTGGGGAATAGGTTCCTTCTTACTCCTCCTTCCTGAAGCTGGACGCTTTTATGTCAATAGGCATAAAAGAGTCTGCAGCTTTGGAAGTGAGGAGTAGGATCTTTTCTTACTCCCCATCACTGAAGTTCCAAAAGCTTTAGAAGGAAGAATCCTTCCTCCTCAAGCCCATTGCCTAACACATTTTCTGTCCCCCTCTGCAAAATATGCCCTGCATTCTGGGAGTGAGTCTTGCATTCTGCTCTTAGGAAAACTTTTAGAAAGCTCCTCCTATATGCAGCAAGGAGAGGCTGCTGAGCAGACTTCACCCCTGTCTCAAGCCTATTGCCTAAACCGTTTGCTGTTCCCCTCTGAGAAATGCGCCCACACTTTGGGCTTGAGACAGATTGTCATCTAAGAGAGGGAAACGTTGTTTAAAGTTATAAGGTTTCTGGATGAATGCGTTATGTTATTGAACCAAAGGCAGCAAGTCAATCACTAAAAATATACAAATCTCAAATCAAGTTGCGTCAGCCCATCATTTATTGCCAAGTGAAGTCCAAGCTGAGTCACTGAAATGACTTGAGTCTGAGTCAATTGACTCAAGTCTCCATCACTGGCCTCCATGGAGATTAACACAATGGTCTAATACTACTATAATATTACTATAATCCTTAGGGTCCCACTTCTTAGGGATTAGAATGTATTCCTTCACTCTGGAACCCTCCAAATGAGTGGGACTGCTCTCACCATCCACAGCCAACATAGGTTTTGACCATGCTAGCTGGGGTTGACGGTAACATAAGACATCTGGAAGGCAGCAGGTAGGAGTAGAGACTAGTTTCCTGGGATTTAAACTCGATGAAATGTATTTTTGAACAGATTTCCTATCCCACTATAAATGTCAGGATGGGATATAGTTTTAACAAGAAAATAATCCAGGTCTAGAATGAACTTTGTTATGAAACTGAACTGGATTTCAACAGGATTTGTTAAGCAAATCATCCTAAATTTAAATGTACTGGCAATTCTAAAGTTCTTTTTCATTTAATATGATTGTTAGAGTCAGTCAGAACTGAATATTGTGTTTCAAGGAAAAACACATGTTAAAGAACTTAAAATCCTTTATTTTAAAATTGAGAAACCATTTATCTCTCTACTAATTTAAAGATATTACTTAGGAACAATTAAACTTAAATTCCTCTTTAAAAATAGTTCTGGATTCTTAAGCAATTAAGAACAGTCAAACATAGCCAGACCAGTTGAAGCAGGCAGAATTGAAACTTAGAAACAAGATTATAAAATCCAGCTTTTGAAATCAATATTTTTCCAGGCTTTGGGGTGAGGTTTACTATCTGTTTCACCATCATTTACCAGATTATTCCAGAGTGCTGCTACTCCTTGTTTCTTTTTTTGAATAAAATAACAAGTTGGGCTAGGGAAATTGGCTTTGCAAGATCTGAGGGGTTTTTTTTGGATCTTTCCTCTCTGTTTACATGTCAGTACGTGTATTGATACACACATCCACAGTCTACATGCATATGCATACACAAACATACATGCACACGTCATGAATTGCGTAGGGTTTTCTTAGACAAGGAATACTCAGAGGTGATTTCTGTGAGTTCTTTCCTCTGAAGTACAGTCTATGGCACCAGGCATTCATTGGTGGTCTCCCATCCAAGTACTAACTAGGGTTGATCCTGCTTAGCTTTCAAGATCAGACAGGATCTGGTGGCTTTATTCAGGCCTAACTTATCTTAGGAAACTATCACATATCAGGTCAGACACTGTCCATCTACCCTAGTACTGTCTTTTCTGATGGGCCACAGATCTCCCAAGCTCAGGCATTATTATTTTTTCCATGACTTGCTATTTGACTATTTCATCTGGAGGTGCCAGGAACTGAACTTTGAAATTTGGCAAAAAGTTCAGACTGGAGTCCAAACTAGAAGCTAAGGTAAAAAAAGAAGATAGGATATAGAAATAGGAATAATATTACTGAAGGATTGGAGTTAGGTTTAGAGAAGAAGAGATCATACCATAGATAAATAGTCTTGGACAGCTATGGACACAGAAGCATATCTAACATCAAGAAGAATTCACTGCTCAGGAGTGGTTCAGTTGGAATCTCATAGTCATTCTTGTAGTCCAGTTTTATCCTTCTACTCAGGATGATCTGAAGCCCAGTTTGGATGGGAGAAGTTAGTCCATTGTCAGAAGGTTCTTCACCAAGAAGGCTGTCCTTTGCACTATAGTAAGTAAATGACAGTTCTACCTGTATAGGGCACTGTACACAGATCCACAACTTCATGAAAGACATGCAAAGCATATACTCCTCCCTTCTTAAAGTCCTTCCTGTCACCTATCTTCAAGACTACAATGGTGGTGGCTTCTTAATAATGCACTTGGATACAAAGTTAGACCCATAATAATGCAAAGGAATTCAGTCTTTGGGGCTCTAGATAGGGACTGGAATCCTTAAATACAGCTAGGGTGGGTCACTCATACGTTTCTGCAGAAAAAGGAGGAGGGGAGGAGAGCACCATCAGGAAATAGGGCATTAATCTGCCTAAAAATTGACTAGGCTATTCTACATGTATGGATGAAAATATAAAAATAATCATAGTACTTTCAACTGAAATGTAATATATCTTGGATCTCACCATAGTTTGGAAGATTGCTCACCCAAATATCTCAGTGTTAGTTCTTGATGCACAGCTTCAAGACTTCTTCTTATGATTCTCTTCCCTTGAACTGAATTTGGACTGCCATCAAATAAATGGCATCTTTCACTAGAGGATGATTCAGTGACAGTTTGTGGACAGGATGAAACACCACTCCCCATGGTGGTGGAGGACATCTCCTGCCTCCTCAGTTCATGAACCACCATGGGACAACTTTAAATAGATGACTCTTCTGACAGCCCATAAAACAGGCCATGGTAAAAATAGGATGCATGACCACCCTCATTTCAACAGGCTTCATGATTTGCCATGTTGGAAAAAAAAATCCCATGCCAAAAATAAGTGTGAGAAGCTTCCACCTGAAAGGAATGCGTTCAACATTTTTTCATTCCGTAGGATCAGCACTGCTTTTTAGACCCAGTGATTGCAATAGTTAAAGGGAATCATTTCGCCTGTTCTGCCTTCTAATGATAAAGCAGGATGTTGAGAAGCTTCTGCATACAGGACAACTATGAAGCATTATTGGAAGATGCAACTGTAATTGGAGATAATTAGCTCTTTTGAAACCTGGCCCCATGACAGGTAGAATCTCTTGGTTATAGTTTAGGACTGTGAAACCAAAGGAAGGGTTATGATTTGGTTTGTGTTTACTTCTCACTTCCTCTGTGCTTTGGGAAAGGCAGTTAACCTCTCTTTGCTTTCCATAATAATGTAGATCTTTCTCAGCGGGGTGCTAAGAGGCTTAATGTTGAGAAAGCACTTTGAAAATCAAGCATGGGGGAGCTATCAGATCACAGTCTTATGACTGTCTATCTATGCTTCCATTTGAGCTAATTCACCCCATGCCATAATGCAGAATACAAAAATAGATAAGGAAGGTAATTCAGCCAGCCCTGGCTCCTTACTCTTCCGAGCACAGATTAATGAGTTGGTCCACATAAAAACAATAACATGTACTTTTGTCACTTGATACTGAAAAATCAAGGAACAATCTGTGTGTGTGAAGGAGCTCTTACAGACATAACCTCTCTCTCTCTCATTCTCTCTCTCTCTCATACACACATACACGCACACACTTTCATTTTGCTGTAAGCATGATGTTTTCCAGTGAAGCCATTTTGAAAAGCAAAAATGGCACAACATCCTGGAAGCCAATTTTCCACAAGCAGTTCTGAAATCATTCCTCTGTTTTCCTCTATTTCTTCTTTCTCCCTATCTTTTATATACATACACACAAGCGCACGCACACACACAGACGCACACACACACACACAGGAGTAGTCAGCATTGGGGTCATATATAGGATAAGGAAACTGATCTATATACAGGCATGCAGGAATATGCCCCCAAATTCACTGATAACATCTAAGTGAAGACATTTCACCTAAAATAATATACACTTAACCATAACATATCCTTAACTGAAGATGGTAGATCTAGTCCAGCTAAAATTACCTGAAATTAGATTTAATCTGATTTCCCCATAAAACAGAATATGTAAAATGTCAGAGTGTTACTATGGTCTGTACCATATGCAGAGCCTGAACAGGGATTACTTTGGACTACAACTCCCAGAGTTTCAGAGTTCAGAAAATGAGAGCCTCTGTTTTTAAAGGCTCTTCTAAATAAACTCCTTGTCAGTCATACTGCTGAGAGTGAAAGGCATTTGTTCCAACCACTTGCTTGATGGAGGAAGCCTGCAAAGAAAAGCTTCCTAAAGAGATGGCTCCTCCACCATTTGTTTAAAGAGTGCTTTATGTATATATGGAATAACTTTTTTAAAAAATGGCACCTATAGCCTGATACTATTCTAGCCACTCTAAAACTTCTACTGTCTTCTTCTACTGCATGTGTAGATCAAGCTTAAATCCTATTGTATTATCACCCAGTGCAATCTTATGCATATTTTCATAGAACAAAGCCTTGGTTAGTCATTCATATGTATGTGTGAAGGTGAAAACTGTGTAGGGGGATGTGGTTGTAGGCTCTCTCCCACATGTCTCAGTGTGCACTCCCCTCCCCATAGAGTTTCAGCCTCAACACTTTCAGGTGGAGACATGAACAGAGCTGCAGTAAAATAGTACTCTTGCAAAAGGGCCATTTCTGCACTACACTGTTATAGTGTTATTATTCTACTTTCAACATCCTGTAGGATTCTGGAGTTTGTAGTTTACTGAGGCCAAAGAACTCTCTAGCTGAGAATTCTCAATGCTTCTCCCTAAACTGAAAACCTTAGGATTCCTTAGGATGTTGAAAGTGGAATAATAGCATTATAACAGTGTAGTGCAGAAACTGCCTAAACATGTACACCTACAGTGGTAGTTCTATCTCTTGCTCTCAAGTAAAGCCTTTTTCAAAATATGGGATAGCTGCAATTCCTCATAAATTTGCACTAACAAGCCAAGTTTCAACTCAACAAACAATGACCATGATCCTATATCAGCGAACACCATGTAAAAGTACTGCAGGTGGAACTATGCTATGGCTCCCCTCCCACCACCTCCACGGCTCACTGTTTCACTGCAATCACTCTCCTCCATGGCCATTCAGTGCCTGGTGAAGAGTAATAGGCAACTAAAGAAGCATCAGGCTATGTCCCCATTGCCAAATACAGAACAATTACATCCTCTGCTGAGATGAACCATGATTCTCTGACGGCAATGATCAGAATGTTTTTCCAATCCTTCCTTCTTCTCTCCAACAGCAAAAGGTGGGGGGGGCACTATGACTGTGAAATGGAGGGCTCTGGTGTTTGCAGAGGGAGGATGAGAATATCAGCCTTTGCAATGACCCACCACAAACAGTAAAACATAGGTAGGACTTAGTCTTGTGTACGTTAATAACAGGATGCAGGCCAAAGAATAACCTCATTCCTCACGCTCAGTAGTTTTCCTTACATAAGAGTATACTTTCTGGAAGAATGCCCTTGAGCAACAGAAGAATTCTTCTCCTTACCACTGAATGGCCGCAAATAAACATTTTGCATCTGGGCAATGATACCTTATGGGATGTTGTTTAACAATGGCCAGTGGCCATCTTAGTTGGGAGGTTCTGGGAGGTGCAAACCAACAAAGCGAATCATCCAGGCTGTTTAAAATGCAAGCAGCCACACTTGGAAATCCCTGGGTACATAGTGGGTTACCAAGTAAACAAGCACACTATAGTACTTTAATCTGGAACATGTTTTCTTTCTTTCTTTCTTTCTTTCTTTCTTTCTTTCTTTCTTTCTTTCTTTCTTTCCTTCCTTCCTTCCTTCCTTCCTTCCTTCCTTCCTTCCTTCCTTCCTTCCTTCCTTCCTTCTAAAGGATATTGTGCAACTGGGAAAGGTCAGGAGGTGACAATACAAATGATCAAGGAATAGGAACAACTCTTCTAAAAGGAAAAGTTGCAACTTCTGGGACTTTTTAGCTTAGAAAAGAGATGAGTAAGGAGAGACACAACAGAAGCATAGAACATTGGGTCAGAGAAAATGGTGGTGCATATAAAACTGTGCATGGTGTAGATAGAGCCCCCCCCTTTTGTCATAATACCAGAACCTGGGGTCATCCACTGAAGTTGGCCAGCAGGAGATTCAGGACAAATAAAGGGAAGCAATTCTTCACAGACCACATAGCTGAACTATGAAATACACCACAGTAAGATGTGATGGCTGACAACTTGGACAGGGGATTAGTTACACTTGTAAAGGATTAGGGACATCAATGACTAGCTATTGTCATGTTGGCTATATATTACCTCCAGTCTCAGAGGCGGTATGCTTCACTATGCTGGTTGCTAGGGAACAGGAAAGGGAGAGTGTTGTTCCACTCATACCATACTTACAAGCTTTCCTTTGACTTCTGGACAAAAAAGGGAGACTACAAAATGCATTTAGTCTGATCCACCTTGGTTCCTCTGATCAGGGAGTCACACCAGTGGTTGATAGGGACCAATGGATTCTAGTTCCTATACTGCAGGATTTTCCACAACTTTGGTGGGCAAATGTAGTCCTCCACGTCTGGTCAGATACAGCTCCCGGTATTTCTCATCATTGGCTATGTTGGCTAGGACTCATAGGAGTTGCAATCCAACAGCACCTAGAAGGCTACATTCTACATTAATGTAGAGGACTACATTAATGGTGGGAAACCTGTAGGCTGCATGAAGCCCATGAGTGAGATCTTATAGTGTCAGAAGAGCAGCAGTGGTGACAAACTTACATGCCAGTAAAGGTAAAGAAAAAGCCACTTGGTATGGGTCTCCAACGAGAAGGGTAGAAGCCAATTTTACCTCTGGCTTTCTCCATGGTCTGCAAACTCACTCTGACAAACACAATACTTCCAAATACTTCCATTTTCCTCTATGTGTTTGTGTATGTGCCCTCAAGTCTCCAGTCAACTTATGGCAACCCCATGAATTCCATAGATTTTTCCTAGGTAAGAAATACTCAGAGGTGATTTTTGCCAGTTTCTTCCTCTGAAACATAGCCTACAGCACCTGGTATTCATTTGCAGTCTTCTGTCCAAGTACTAACCAGGACTGACCCTGCTTAGCTTCCCCAAGATCAGATGGGATCTGATGCCTTTATGATATTTAGATCTTCTCAAATTGGTGACTGACCTTGTGTTACTTTCTGTTGCCATTTTAAGAGGGACTACAGGGGAAATGGAAGTAATTGAGGATTCTGTGATAGTTGGGTAAGATTGTTTTTCAGTGTTTGTATGCATGGGGGGCGGGGTGTTTCTGCATCCTTTTTATTCAAAGGTTGCCCATAAGTTGTGTTAAAATATTTTAAACTGGGGTGGAGGGGTTAGAGAGCTTTGCAAGACTGGTGGTGACCTTCAAGATTGGAAAAAGTGAAGTCCAAGACCTATATGCACCCTGTAGGAAGCATTCCTCTCATCCCTGAGCTAGAGGCTGGCTTTTCCTAGAGTGACCTTTTCCAGACTTGAAGGAATCTTAAGAGCCAAAACACTTAGTAGAAAACTAGTTTCGGGAATCAATTGTCAAAAAGGCACAGACAGGTTCCCAGGCTTTCCCTCCCATAAGTGCCTTGGCTCATAGGACTCCTAAGAACTGGACACTGATGAAACAGCTGCTCTAGCAAGGCTCAGTCTCTAGCTGGGGTTACACACAGAACAATCCAGCATAACAGTGTAGGTGGGCTGTTCCATTCCAACAGAACTTCAGCAAATATCAGGCTATAGCCTCAACCCATGTAGCCTTTGAGGCTCTCTGGCAGAGATGCCAATCTTCACGTATTTCACTTTCGCATGCAAGAATAAAACATTTCAAAAGTTATCGTCTGCTGAACAAGAACATGAGGGTGTCTGCATAGGTTTCAATTACTGCCCACACTTCAGACTGTTTTTTTTTTTAAGTTACTTATGTACAGAAGAAGTGACTTCTTTGTCCACATAACTTGCATAGAGTGGAGAGGAGGAAGGAATTTTGCTTGTCCCGGTAGGCTCAGGTGAAAGCAAACTGCTGCAGCCTCTTCTAGCTTGTGTGTTTTTCCTCAATAACTTTTGCCATCCTGACCACACTCTGATGTCACTTGTCCAGAGGTGTCCTGGTTTTCATCTGTGACATGTTGGAGGGTGTGATAACATCACCATCAATGCTGTGTGCCCAACTACAGGAACAAAGCTGGATATCTCTCCATGTCCCTGCTAGTCTCCACCAATGGTAAATAGCCATGTAGGAGTAGGACTGCAGCAGCTAAAAGCTGGGCTGGGGGGGGGGTGGCTGAGAGAGGAGATGTGGCATAGTTCAGCTTGACAGAACTTTTCAGTACCTCTTCCCGATCAAGGAATTGTTAATGGTTTCAATTACAAGAGTCTCATGATGCAGTCAACCCTCAGCCTGATCCAACAGGCAAAGAGGGGTCCCACAGCACCCAAAAAGTCAGGAAATAGCATGGAATCACACCTTCTCTGCAAAAAGGACTTGCCTATGCTTTTTCAAGATGTGTTTTAGCATGAAAAAAATGCCTCAAAGTTCAGTTCATCATCAAAAATTCTACCTTTTCTCAATGGGGTGTTTCATTACATCAAGAAGTCCAATTTTTCATCAAGGATGAGGAAATTACACTCTGACTTTCTGGATGCTGCTAACAGTTTAAAGTTGCAAGACCCTCATCTTGTATTCAAAGTGACAACCCTACTCTGACACCAAGGGTGCAGAAAGCAATCCAGGCAGAGAGGGTAAAAGTTGCAGGGAAAGAGAAAGTGAAGAAGGAAGAAGGTGTCTCAGGCCATTTCCGCACTAGCCTGTTATAGTACTATGATTCCACTTTCAACATCCTCTAAAATCCTGGGGTTTGCAATTTCGGGAGGGGCCAGGCGGCCCCTCCCAAAACTGCAAACCCCAGGATTCCATAGGATGTTTCAAGTGGATTCATAGCACTATAAAAGTCTAGTGCGGAAATAGCTTCAGTTTCCCTTTTTGTTCTAGCACTATTTAACACCAGCTTGGGCCCTGCTCACCATTCTGTGCACTCCTTGATTGGCTTTTTTCTACTGCTCACTCCCTGGTCTACACTGAGCATCACCAGCTTTCCATGATTTCAAGAGAAATACTCATCTGCCCAGGAGTGAACCTGGAACCTTTTGCATTCGGAGTATACATTCAACCCCAGTACTGTATACCTGGCTTTAAGCAAAGCATAGTTCCCTGAATCTTGGCCTTTTGCATGTTATTAGAAATTTGTGGCGTGGTGAGGTAGAGAGGCCACTGGAGATTTCTCTCCCTTTGGATCAGGAAATTGGTAAGAAGGAAAAAAAAGAAGGCAGGCCTCCTGCCTATGACATTTTCTCTACTTCAGAGCCACCCTTGTCAACATTCCTTTGTCATTTTGAGAAGCAGCGCTGGGGCTCAGTTACACACATTTGTACATCATGTATAATCAGCATGTAAGCCTTCTTATTAAATAAGTTTAAAATGGGCAGAGATCAGCCAAGAACTGCATGTCTATTGATTCTAGACCTTTTCTGTCATCTTTCTTCTGTTTATTTTTCTCTGTGTGTTTTGAGTGGAAGAGATGAATTTTAAAAGTCTGTTTTTCTTCCAGAATACAAGACACTTTTCTGGGTCATGTAATAGGCCAAGCGTCTGTGCTTGTTGTGAGTACCCCATGTCCCCATTATATTCAGTTGTTTGTTCTTGGTGGTGATGTGTGTGTGTGTGTATATCTATGGTAAAGGCAGGAAAGTTGAAAACACAATGGAAGAACAAGCCTGAGGGCGAGAAATCAAATCAAGGCCTCCTATGAAACAGTGTGGAACATTGGGCAAATCATCAGCAAATGCACTGTAACAAACACTCCTGTACAGGTGGGACAATGAACTATATACTCTACACTAAGGTGAAATTTTTCAGACGGGGTGCCTGCCTATGGCTAGGTTCCAAAATCCATGTTCAAATACTTTGGCATGATGCAGCTAAGAAGCTGGGACTTATGCTCAAAAATTAGTATTTAGATGCAGACTATATACATATAAAGACTATATACATACACAGTTATTGCACTTTGATAGCATTTTAGTTCCCATGGCAGCATCCCATGGCATCCTGGGATTTGTACTTCCATGAGGTATTTGTCTGTTCTAGAAGTTATAGTCAGTAAAATATTAATTTGCCAGGTTCTAAAACAGGAGAGGGGGGGTAGTGGCCTCTATTCAACTAGGGAATCTGATATCCTGATTATTGAATAAACCTGTGCACATATTACAGATCATCGGTTTTCAATAGTTGTATTTGGCATTTTGCAACCATAATGAACACAGAAGGGCTTTATCTATGTTAAAACAGTATTGTTGTTGTACTTTGGTTGATTTTGCTATATGTCTGTTACAACCTGGTTTCTCAAATGATGATAAATACTGATAGAAGAACATGGCAGGAGAGGATTATTTTCCAGTCCATTTCTCTCCAGCTCACCCACCTTACTCTCTGCAAACACAATGGCTGAGATCTTGCATTGGGAGATGTAGCTATGGCAATGTAGGAATGATGACATAGCTATGGCAATATATCTCCTGATATTACTCCCAAAAAACCTACCAGGCACATGGGGGGCACATTCATACAGCAGTACGACATCATAATGTCAGCCAAGGTGGTTAGAAAACTACTATTAGTTAAATAATTGAGGCACTGCCTCTTCCTAACACAAAGTAGTCCCTACAAGGAGGAATCTGGGAACAAGATCTTTTTATGGGAGGCAATTTGTATCCATGCTCATCATGGCTATGGAAGCACTCAGTATCATAGAAGAATAGGAGAGCTAAGTAAGTACAAACAGCTGCTTGTAGCTTCCATGTTGAGGTGAAGTGAAGCTACGCTCAGTTTTAGTCCAAACATAGTTTGGACCAAAGGAACTATCCCAGGTAGGGAACTGTATGACTGAATTAGCTTCAGTACCATGACAGCTCCTTTAGGGTCAAACAAAAGCAACAGTAGATAGACTGTACTACTGATATGGAAGGCATCAGCTTCCACTCCATGCATCTGGTTCTTCTTGTTTTTAGCCAAAGACAGTTGTGTGTAGAGCTGATTGGATGATCACTGAGAAAATCAGTAAGCCACCACCTTCCCTCTCTCCTCATCCATACATAGTGCAATTGCAAGTCACAGAATCATATTGTTAGAAGGGACCACAAGGGCCAGGTAGCCCAACACCCAGCTATGCAGAAATATGTAATTAAAACACTTTTGAAAAATGGTAAGCCAACCTCTGTTTAAAAACCTCCAACGAAGGAGAGTTCTCCACTTTCCAAGGCAGTCTGTTCCACTGTTGAACAACTCTTACCATCAGGATGTACTTCTTAATGTTTAAGTGGAATCTTTTTTTTTTCCTTATAATTTCTTATAACCAGTAGATTCTTACAATCAGAATCTACTGGTTCACTCCCAATCTCTGGAACAACAAAAACCAAGCTTGCTCCATCTGCCACATGACTTCCCTTCAGATATGTAAAGATGGCTATTGTGTCAGCAGTCTTCTCCAAGCAATGCATCTCCATCTTCCCAAGTGCCATGTCCAGGGCAAAACAGACAATTAATCAACAAGCAGCAGAGCAGGGCTTACTCACAAGGAAAGAGTGGGGAAATGTCCAAACATAATTCAGGTTCCAGAGCAAACAAATCCAAAGGGCAAATCCAAGTCATAGTCAAACAGGCAGTGGTTCAAGGTGATCCAGATACAAGAGAACACAATGCAGGGCTTCACAACCAGAAAGATCAGTTGGTGACCCTGAAAGGAATTGGCCAACTGAAAGCCTTTTATCTACTGATGCTTTCGCCACAGGTGTTCCTTCATTACGGCTCGTTTATTACTTAAATGCACTGAGTGGCACAGCCCCTCTCTTTGACGTTGTCTCTCTTGCACAGTAAGCATTTGTGTTGTCTCATCCTCTGGTATTTGTTCCCTTTGCTCAGGTCCCTGCTGTTGCTTGCTATCTTCTCCTGAGCAAGCTTCTGGGGAAATTTCTGTCTCGGATTCAGAATCCTCCTCCTCACTGCCAGAGTCTCCAAGCTATTTTTCATAGGGCTTGGTTTCCAGAACTTTACTATCTTGTTCTTTCCCTTTCTGGATACACTTCACCCTTTTCAATACCCTTCTTGAACTGTGGTACTCAGAATTGGACACAGTATTCCAAGTGAGGTCTGACCAAAGTAGTATTTCAGGTGAAATCTGACCAAAGTATTATAACTTGTCTCAATTTGGACACTATTGATGTAACCTAAAACTGCACTGGCTTTTGGTCACTGTATTACACTGCTGACTCATGTTTATTCTATGGTCTGCTAAGACCCCTGGATACATTTCACATGTATTACTATGAAAACAGCAGTCACCTGACCTATCTTTGTGCATTTTGTTTGTGCTGCCTAAATGTAGTACCTTATATTTATCCCTGATGAAGTACATTTTGTTAGTTTGACCCAAATCTCCAATCTCTTATTCATGATAGATCCTCATCTTGTCCTCTGGGGTACTAGCTACCCCTCCTAATTTGGAGTCATCTGCAAATTGGATAGGCATGTCCTCTCTCCCATCATCCAAATCATTTATAAAGATATTGAAAAATATCATGACTAGAACATGATCCTGAGGCACTCAACTAGTCACTTTTCTCTGGGATGAAGAGGAACCATTGGTGAATACTCTTTTGTGTTAAGTCCATCAATTCCACATAAAATCCACATAAAATAGCATTATCTAGCCCACATTTATTATTGTTGTTGTTGTTGTTGTTGTTGTTGTTCATTATTATTATTATTATTATTATTATTAATTTGTATCCCACCTCTCCATATGGATTTTACCACTTTGTCTATTGCAGATTTCAGTAAGACTTTTGGCAAATTCCTCTATAATATTATTGCAATATTATAGAGGAATTTGCCAAAAGTCTTACTGAAATCAAGATATATAGTCATCCCTCCACATTCCCTAGGGTTAGGGGCACAGAACCCCATGAAAGTGGGGGGAAAATGTGAATAACTTTAGGCCCTCCCAAACCATATTTAACACACAAAAATGTATGATCAGCAATTCAACCCACCATGGATTCCTTTGAGGCATAAGGGTTCCTTCACAAGGCAGAAGTGGTGGCCGGTGTGGCTTACTGTCACTTCCACTGCTTCCCCCCACCATTTTTAATAGGGACTCACAAGCCTTGTTTGCAGTTTCGCAGTCTCATGAGGCTTGCAGTCACTATTAAAAATGGCATAAGGAGGCAGCAGAGGTGATAGCAAATAGCCCGTGAATAATCAAATCTGCAAAAGTGAAACCCGCAAATGTGGAGGGCTGGCTATACTACATCAACTGCATTCTCTCACCTAAGTGAAGGTGGGGGAAGCAAGATTGGCTTAGAAAGAACATGTCCTGTTTAGAAAGCCAAGCACAGTTCATAGTCCCTAAACAGAGTCTATAGTAGCAACCAAGTCAAAGTTTACAGAAACCTGATTTACAATCAATAATTATTCTGGTTTCAGCACACAAAGCAAGAGTTGTCTTGCTTCCACCAGAATTTACAGTTGTCTGCAACAGACTTCTCCCTGCCCCACCTCTGGTATTTATTGGCCAGCAGCCTCCCCCAGCTGTTTATCTGATTAATGAGGCTTCCCATATAAATGCTCTCTTAGGTCTCCCTTTCTTGTCTATACTGGGTTGCAATAAGTATTGTCCTTTTCATGTCTGTGTGTCTTGGGGTTAGGGAGGACCCTGTCTGTGTTTTCACCTGGGTACTGGGCATGACAGAACAGCTATACAATAAATATTTAGCCACACAATCATTTCAGATGCCAGATTTTTTTTAGTGCAGAAAATCTGCCTAATAATGGGGGTAAGGGAGAAAGGCTGAAAAGAAATGGGAGCCTCATATTAGAGCAGGAATGTGGACCTCCTGGACTACAACTGGTTGAGCTAGGCAATGATGAGGGGGCGTTATAGGCCAACAACAACTGTAGGACCACATATTCCCCAACACTGGTAGGATCAGTACTTTGGATAGCAACTTTATAGTCTGGACTAAAACCCGAAGTGAATTCATCACTTCACTAATATAGGAGCCACTAGCTACTACTAAGTTTGCATTTGTTTCCATGAGTTTGCTCATGGTCTCATCTAGTAGGTATATTTGTTTGGTAAGTAATTGCATATGTGTGTACCCCCAGATCAGTTTGCATCAAGTACTTGATGATGTCTTATCATAACACTTGTCAAGCCAGGAGTTATTCTGAACTTCTTTTCCCTGCATCTACAAGAGGCTAGAGGATTGGTAACAAGGAGACTCTCCTCCTTTGTTATCACTTGTTATTTTCTATGACTGCATGATGTGGCCACAATATAGCCCCTTCCTGCAGAGAAGCAGCAAAAATTGGGACTTTTCTGGCTGTAGTGTATGTAGAGCAAAGTGGGCACAGGGCAGCCAGACGTCTGGATAACCAGTGCTCTTTTTGTGGTTCCCAGGGCCACCCAGGAGTAAAATAAAAATGTCCCAGAATGCCCTAAAATCTCCACTTGGCCATGTGGAGGGCATTTCTTCCATGTTTGCATCTCCCTACTGACCCCTCAAGGTTAAAAAATGCATTTTTAAAAATGCTTTTGTCCCCAAATGCTCTCTAAAGATCCAGGAAGGTCCCAAATGTTGTAAGAATGTTGCCCATGACCCCTAGAGAGTGTTTGGGAATGTTGGGGAGAGCAAAATATTTGCATAAATGGGTACAGTAAAGGAATGCATCCATACAAGTTTTCCTAATTAATACAGCCCTTAATACAGTTACCCAACTCTGGTGTACGGGATTCATCAGAAACTAGGGATGGGATGAATCCAGAATTTTCCAAATCTGGATCTGAATCCTTGGAAGGTTCCGGAAATCCATGAATCTCATGAATCTCGAATCTTTCGAATCCTTTTTTTTAAAAAAGAGTTTAAAAAAGGAAGGGAAAGACACACTCTCTCAGCCTTAGCAAAAACCTAGACAAAGGCAAACCTCCCTCTGAAGAAATCTGGCCAAGACAGTTGTCATAGTTTTGCCTCAGGATCTCCCCAGATTAAAAAAGAAATGAAGGCCCTTTCTACACAGACAGGAAAATGTGGATTAATGCCACATTTTCCTGCCTGTGTAAACAGGCCACATCCTACAGTAGAGAGATAATCCAGGTCAAAACTGGCTTTTCTTTGAGTAGCTCCTTCTGGCATGCTGGGGTTTGTAGTTTGATGATGCACCAGTACACTTTGGCAGAGAAGGCTGTGACACCTTGTAAAACTCCAAACCCCAGAATTGTGTCTGAAAGAGCTTTGCAAGGGAGCTATGCAAAGGAATGTTTCAGCGGTCCTTGAAACCTCAAACCTGTAGCTTCCATTCAAGTACTAAACTTAAATATGAAATGTTCAATTTAAATATCTTAGAATACAAGCCCAGATGTAATTTGTTAACAAAGGTCATTATTACTCCAAGGGGAAACCTCACCTACTTATTATCTTCCCTTGTATGTATGGTCTCCCAGGTTTTCAGTCATCCTAGTCTGGCTGGTTTTCAGGCGCCCCGGTCTCCAACAATCTATTTAGTTGGCGGATTCGAAAGATTTGGTTTACCAATTTTGGCATAGGGATTCGGATTCGGGAATCTCGAATCCTTACCCAGGATTATCAGAAACATAGCATAAATAGCAAGTTTATTGGCAGACAGATTCACCATGGCATTGCCTTAAGATATATTGGCAGCGCCATCCCCGAGGTAAGATTGGCACTCTGAACTGAAACAGAATTGACAAAGGCCATTACCAAAGCTGGTGATGGAAAGCAGTCCTTTTTCTGCATGCCAGTGAACCCATGCAGTTGCATTTGCAAAAGGAGTGCTGGATCCAGCTGGCAATGCCTGCAGCAACACAATCAGCTCCAAAACAGCTAGACATCTCTTCATGCTTGTTATTGTTGCTATTCTATTTATTTTTATCCCACTTTTATCCCACTCTAGTACCAAATTTTCTGTTAAACTAATGTCCAGAAACACAACTACTTTGTTAACAGAAGTAGTTGTTGCTGTGTTCCTTCAAGTCATTTCTGACTAAGGGTGACCCTAAGGCAAAACAATCATGGAGTTCTCTTGGCAAGATTTGTTCAGAGAAGATTTGTCTTTGGTATACCTAAACTATTAATATAATGTTAGGAAGAGAGATAAGGTAGCAGTAGTCATTTTCATTTTCTGTTTAACTTTTCCGCTTCTATTTGTCTAAGGAAGTAATCTTATTCCTGTTGAAAGTCCATATACCTTCTAACATTTAACAAATGAAAATTGGGATATATGTTTCCATGCAAGATCACAGTGTGGTCAAGATGGCAAAAGTTATTAATGAGGAAGTCAATTTCATTCAAACTCATTTCAAGAAGGATATCGACAAGCTGGAACATGTCCAGAGGAGGACAACCAAAATGGTGAAGGGTCTGGAAGCCATGCCCTGTGAGGAGCAGAAGAGTAGGTTAAGAGGGGACATGATAGCCATGTTTAAATATTTGAAGGGATATCATATTGAAGAGGGAGTAGGCTTGTTTTCTGCTGCTCCAGAGAACAGGACAAAGAGCAATGGATTCAAGCTGTAGGAAAGGAGATTCCATGTAAACCTCAGTAAGAATTTCCTGACAGTCAGAGCTGCATGGTAGTGGAATATGCTGCCTTGGAGTGTGGTGGAGCGTCCTTCTTTGAAGGTTTTTAAGCAGAGGCTGGATGGCCATCTGTTGAGAGTTCTTTGATGGGGGTTCCTGCATGCCAGGTGGTTGGACCGGATGGCCCCTGTGGTCTCTTCCAACTCTATGATTCTAACTCCACAAAAACTAAAAGATATTGCAGCAGTTTGCTTTGCCTGAGCCTACTGGAAAGGGCAAGGTTATGCCCTTCCTCTCCTCCCAGCTGAGTTTATTGACTACAAACTACTTTTGTACTTTGAATTCCATTTGCAGCAATTGAGGAAAAAGGAGGAAAGTGGGAAGAGGAAAGGGAAACTGGGATATTTTAAAAGTAGTTAGAAAAGAGGAGGATTTATAGGAATTGTTTCTGAGTTCAGGACAGCTAGAGTGCACAAGCACAAACCCATACTGCTAACTGCACTGAAACCTATTTTCTACTGCACCCTTTCTTTCCTGACTGTACAAAATGTGCCAGGCTGGAAATGTGAATAACACCTGGGTCAAACCCATAGCTGCTTCACTTCCACAAAGTCATGGGGTCTGCTCTCCTTCCCTCCACTCCCTCATCTGCCTCCAGAAATTCACACATGCTTTTGCTCATTCAGAGAGTTTTATAAGTCACTGGGGAGGAAAAAAAATAACCCCTAGTGCTGGGATTCCACTGCCTGGCAAACTAAATAAAGAAGCGATCGATAAACATGCGGACTGCTCTTCCATCACTCAGTGCTGAGCTTACAGTGAGATTTACTGAAATGTGAGTAACCGTAAAGCAGAGCCCAGCCACCACTCTTCAAAGCTCCTTTTCATATCAGCAATTTATTTATAGCCCTTGTCCCCTGGACAGAAAACACAATTCATTTCTTTCTTCCTCCCACCCCTCTGACATTTTTGTTGTTTACTTTTGCCTTTAGTTTTGCTTTATACCCATTAAGTCCTCTGATGTGACTACAGACAAGAGTGATAGAAAAACAACCAGTAAAGAGCACAATCTTCTTTAAACAATCTTTTTTTCTTTTTTTTCCTCCTTTTTTTTGCCCCTTGTTCACATAAAGATAGGCGTCAAGCAACTGGTGGTGGAAAAATCTGTTAATTTCACTTCTGCCTGCACTGAGATTTTGTTAAAAAACCCTAAGTTCTGTATATTTGAAATACAAAGAAATTGGTACCGTAGTTATATTCAAAGACATAATTGCATTACTCTGTATCAGAATACAAAGGGATCTTGTAGCACCTTTTTGATTAACTATATGATTTCATAGAGACTGTTGTACTTCATGACGAAGTAGGCAGAGTCTGTGACAGCTTATGCTGCAAATGTCTTTCTCTAAATTAGTCTCAAAAGTGCCCCAAGATCCCTTTGTATAAAGAAATGGGGTTAGAGTCTAATGGCTTTGGACAGGGAAGGAACTGTATCTGAGAAGCCAATAGTCATATTTACAAACTCCAAGTGCAACACTGTGAAAACCCCTTGTGATGCCATGAGGGCATGGCCTGCTTGTGTTATAATGGTATTGTTACAAGGATTACCTCATGGTGATGGAAGTAAGCATGATATATTAAGCATTAACTACAGCTGAACACAGTAGGCCATTCATATAAAATAGAAACAGCTATAATTTATGAGAAAATATACACACAATGCTTTTGAAGACAGTACTCTTGCCCTGAGATTCCTCACTTTCACCTGAGGACCAGAGAGGAGTGGCCAGGCTTTGAGTTATACGGTCAGGCCCTGGGATCTGAGAACTTTAGTTAGAACAGTCACATGCAAATGGAAATGTAATCTTTTGCTGCCATCATTACTACTACATTTGCCTGTGCAAAATTCAACAGGTACCAGTACTCACAGCAGGGAGAGCACCATATTTGTACTGCCCTACAGTTGCAGGTGTTCACCAAAAAGAGATGACAATTCTATTTCAGGATTAACATGGGTGAATTCAAACCCAGCCTTTTAGATCTCCAGGCCTGGATGGTAGAATCAGTCCATTTCGGTTTCTATCACATTCAGATGGTTTTGATCTCAAGTTCTTTCCGTCCTGAATATGGAAAAAAATAAAGAATTGTGTGGATTTTCCTCAGTTCTTACTAGGAACAAATCAAAATGAAATTCTCACCCATTCTTACTAACAGTCCAGAGGCCCCATCTGACTGCTGACAGTTTTCTTATGGACTTGCCTTCCTCATTTTCTCAAATATGAGCATCTAATTTGCATATAATGCAAAACATTTTAAGTATGCAGATTACACTGATTTGAATTCTATCTAGGCAAAATCGGCATTTCAATTGTTGCATTTTTCTTTCTACTATATTTCAATTTTCATACTAAAAAAAAAACTTATCTGGGAGAAACTACTGAGTAATGGACTTAAAGCAAGGGCCAGGCAAAAACCTCTGCTTGATCATGGATATTACCATGTAATCTTGAGTCACTACTACCTCTCATAAACCCTACTTTACATGCCCTTTGGTTCTTCCCTTGCTTCTTCCACTCCATCACCCACATTGCCATCTTCCCTTCCTCCTACTCCCTTCTTCTCCCCATGCCTTCACAATGCATCCCTCTTTTGCTTCTTGCACTTTGTCATTCATGCTGTTCATTTTTCTGTCTCTCCTGCTGCCTCCCTCATTACATTTGTCACCCTCATAATCCTTCTTGTATTCCACTACCCAGGCTGTTCACTTTCCCTTCCTTCCTACTCCCTCCTTCATCTCATGCCCTCACAATGCAACCCTCACTTGCTTCCTGAACTCCACTGTCTGCATGGCTCGTGTTCCTTTCCCTTCCCTAGCACCTGAAAGGCAAGAGTGGACTTGCTTTTTGAAGAACAATTGCACAGAAGGGAGGCTTCTCATCTTGCCCCATAGCTCAGCTTCAACGAGGGCTAGAGACTTTTTTAAAAAATGAAAGCTTGGAATCTGGACCAGATGATAGTCCAAACAGGCACTGGGTGGTGTGCCTGAGAAAAATGCAGCCAAACCGGGGCAACCTTGTATCTACCAAAGAAAGGAAGAAACAAGAAGTTCAGTGTCTCCATGTCCCAATAGTAGGATAGAGCATCTTTCTGGTGGTTGATCTTTCTGTTGATCTCTGTTGGTCATCATAACAACAGGGAGGGGGTTTCTATCTTCTCAGCTAGGAGGTCATGGGGCAATGTTTCAATATACACAGGTGTTCACTTTATTATAAATCTTATTTTGCAATTCCCCCCTCCTTTTCCCTTCCTTTTTCACTTCTCTGACTTTCTAACCCCTACCACTCTTATTCACACTTGGGTCCTCCTTGGACAAGCTTTTCAACAACTCAGAACAAGGAAGTGCCTGGAGTTTTACATCCAGATGCAATACGCTTGTCTTGTTCAAAACAACTATAAAATACGACACGTTCCTCATCTTGAAAATGACTGCCTTCAGAAGTTAGTAACAGTATCTTCTACGCTGTTTACTTTGACATTCACTTCTCATATCTGGGGAAATGATTGGAAGGCTGGAGAGTATAATGGTTTCTGCAACCCTTTCCTCTTTTCCTTAAAAAAAAAAAATTAAATTAAAAAAAATCCAGGCTTTTTAATTGAAAAGAGAGTCTACAGGCTTCTTCATCTGTTGCCTGTTGTGAATTAGCCAGTCCTCTGAAGTTCCATTTTTCCCCCATCCTCAAGAACCATCAACTGTCTTCTGTTGTCAATAATCTATACATGATGGTGATTACCTAGTGTGCCTTTCTTGGATTTTTAAGGGAATTTTACTGATGCATAGTTTCCAACGTCTGATGGATAAGTTCTAGCTCTTTGCTTTTGATCTACATACTGCTTATATTTTTTTTCTGTTTGTCTTTGATAAATTCATAAAACATCACATCAGGAAGTTTGCAAGCTAAGCTTGCAAGCTGAGCAAGTAGTTAATCTTGTGTAGACTTTGTGTCCTCTTAAAAATACAGAAGGTGATATTCTTTTTGTTGAGTGTGGAGCAGTTTTAAAAGCAAGGAGCGCATCTCATAAATAACCTCTTCATGATGCCTTTCTTTTATCAGCTAGTGTAAGCTCTTTTTTATTAGTCTGTTCATACTTTCAACCAGCCTGATACCTCTTCAATGGTATAAGGAGATGGGTTTCGTCTCTTTGTTTTGTTTGATGCATTAGATGTGGAGATACTTCAACCTCTCTGTAGAAGTTAACTGGATGCTGTTATCCATTATACAGTCTTTGGAATCCATATTGCTCATATAGGACCTTTCCACGTTATACAATTATAGAGCTATATTCCGCTTTTATTGCCTATGGAACCCTCAGGTTCATAGTTTGGTGAGATGTCTGACAGAGAATTCCAAATATCCCTCCCTCAATTCCAGATCCCAGAATTCCATAGGATGCAGCCATCACATTTAGAGTGGAATCAGAGAGCTATAATTATGTAGCTTACATTGCTTACATTGACTGGCAGTGCTTTTCTGGGCTTTCAGACTTATCTAGAGATGCCAAGGATTGAACTTGGGACCATCTAGCTGGAATTATATTGGTGCAGTACCTCAGTATTTTCACTTGATCCAGGATCATACAGCAGTGACAAGGAAAAGGTTCCAGCTTCTAGAAGGTTATTTCTGCAGTGCCGTACTGCCCTCATGGCTGTAGCTTTTTAAAAAAATCCTGCTACCACCCTTTGCATCAGAGTGGTCATCCCACTATAGGGTAGTAAAAGGATTCCAGCCTCTGAATACAAAAGTATATCCTTTACCACCAAGCTATGTCCTTTCCTTGACTTTCATGTAATGAAGGTTGTTTCAAAAATAATACAGCAGAATTGTGCTATCAAAATAGCTTCCATTGCCACTGAAGTCCAGCTCTCTCTGTTGACTATATTGAGAATAGATTCAGCAGAACATATGAAAGCAAAGTATTTCTTTGCAAAAATGATTCACTTGCAGTGCAACATACAGTCTACTCAAAAACGATACCCATTGGTTTAAATGTAGTTGGTTCCCTGGTACAGGATTCCAATCTTAAGGAATCTGCTGCTCCAGTGCAGTGAGTTATATTAGATAGCTTTGAAAAAGGATTCAACAAACTCATGTAGGATAGGTATGTGAACAGCTGTTAGCCACCCTTCATCAGTGGAAGCCATGTTCTCTGCCCATGTGCTATTTCTAACCAGTTGCTGAAAGGCCACAGAAGGGAGGAACTGTGGTCTGAAAGGAAGGGAGTGAGGAACTATGCCTAGCTTACTGTGGAGAATAGAAAGCTAAACCAGATTACCTTTAGTCAGTGGCGGCTGGTGGCTCCCATGTCAGTGAATCCAAGTTTTAGTCTATACTTGATAACAAAGCCATAGAAAATGCACAGCCTTTTTTGAGGACAGAGTTCAGCATTTCAGATAGACCCTTCAAATCTTAGTTCAAACTAAAATCTGGAGCAAACACAGATGGAAATAATATTCCAAAATTCTCAGAACAATTGTCAGTTGTCAAGTGTTGAATCACTTTGGTGGGAAAAATCCTAGACTGACAAGAATCTTCACAGTTTGAGACTTCTTCTGTACAAAATTCACATGTGTTTGTTTTTCATAGAAAATAGCATTTTCTGCACAGGAAACAGTATTTTCTACTAGAAAATAATATTTCTTCATAGTAATATAATTTTCTGCACACAAAAAAACCTGTTTCCTATACAGAAAATGCTGCTTTCTGTCCAAAACAACTTCCTCCAAAATTTTACATAGAATAAGTCCTGAAATGCAAATAAGCTTCAAAAACTGCATGGTTACTGAAGACTTTCTCTCAGAAGGAAAAAAGTTGCTAAAATTAATCATAGCTTCATTCAAGATGAAATTTTGTGAAGATTTACATCCTAGAGCAATTAATACTAACATTGGCGCCATCAGTTGCCACTGCCCAGCACCCTATACTTCATAAGCCAATGGAGCTTTTCTTATGCTTTTATGTTCTCAATAGTTGGCAGAAAGTATCTGTGGGATGCAAGGACAAACTCCTAGACTCAACTACTGGCACTACACAGAAGAGACAAGATTTTACCAGTGGCAGGTGGTGGCTTCCATATCAGTGAAGTGGTGAATCTGCTCCAGGTTTTGCAAACATTTAAAGGAGTTGTCCAAAGTGCTGAATCTATTTTGACACTATGATTCAACATCTTGAATAGTTCCTTTAAAGTTGAGACTAGAACCTGGAGTGAATTCACTGCTCCACTGACATGGGAGCCATCAATTGTGTCTGGATTTTGATCATAAAATGTGTGTGTTTGATTTTTACAGGATACAAAGTGTATCAACCACAAATTTATCTTACCCTGGAATCCATAAGATGCAATTTGGACAGTATGGAGAAATCTTACAGGATTAGATTTGAAGGATACCTACTGTCTGTCAGCTGAGTTTGGCAGATGGGTTAGTTCACTTTATCATGCAAGACAGACTACATTTATTGCATCATAATAACCCTCTTAAAAGGGCTGTCTATGGCCTGAGATAACAGCTGGGTCTATGGTCAACCTCTCTTTTAAAAAACAAAGTTGACATAGGGAAATTTCACCCATCTCTGGGAGCAATGCCTTGAACAAACACTTCATGTCCAACTCTGAAACAATCTCTTCGACTCAAGCATTCTGTGTGCCAGTGTGGTTGTGCAAGCAAGCTCTATTTCTCCTTTTGTTCTGGGGTAATCTTCCAGTAATGTTGCAGAGCACAGAAGAATTCAGGGTAAATCAAGACTCAAGCTGTGACAAATTCTTCATGGGTGCACATACCAAAGCATGGCTGCAAAGCAGATGGGCAGCTTGTGGATACAAATTGCTTGCCATAACTATTTCTCTGCTGGGCATCTGTTAAGCCGTTGGCCTTCTTTGGGGGAATCAGTCCTTCTGCGTGTGTTCTCTCTTGTTGTACAGTCTTATTGTAATATATAGAGATGGTTCTTTCTTTAATACATGCAAGTTATTGTTAAGTTTCTAAGATTTCATTATTCCAACATAAAATCCTTCTTCTTTAGATAATAAAAGGCTGTGCTACACATTTAATTGAGAAAGAGTCTTCTCTTTCAACGGTAGTTGTTATACCTATGAGACAAGGGAGGTGAAGTGAAGTGAATTGTTTGGAGCACAGATTTAGTGAATTAACAGCACACTTTTTGGCCACAGATTGCACATATTTGTTTTTAACTTACAAATTTGGGCCATGATCCCCTCTGATTAGCAGTAGGCTGATTACGCAAAAGAATTCTAGGTATGAATAATTTTCAGTGTCTCCCTCTCTGCAGTGTTAGAAGTTTGGCGACCAAAGTAAAATTCCATGTGGAGCAGAATTTTTACTTGGAGGGCATTGTTCTCCTCCCCCTGCCCATATAGCTACACTCCTGGCCACACCAATCAGGTGTAAATTTGTAAAAAAGTTAATAATCTTGACACAGTCTTTTTTTTAGAACAGAATTGAACAGAAGCATCAGTTCCAGCTTCATAGACCTGGGGGAGGAGGCTTTTTTATTCCTCCTCACTCAGAGCTATCATAAAGATGAGATAATTTCTCTTAGACCATTTCCGCACTACACTGTTATAGTGTCATTATTCCACTTTTAACATCCTGTGGAATTCTGGAGTTTGTAGTTTTACTGAGACCAAGAGCTCTCTGGCTGACAATTCTAAATACCCCTCCCTAAACTGCAAACTCCAGGATTCCATAGGATGTTGAAAGTGGAACAATAGCACTGTAACATTGTAATGTGGAAATGGCCTTAGTGTGCATAGTTCATGTGGTACCTGCAAAACATTGAAGGTATAACTTTGGAGTCAGAAAGGTGAACTTGCCAACAGGACTAGAGTTACCAGGCAACTACTATGCAAAGTCCTGACATTTCAGGGCCAACAACCTGATTTCAGGGCCAAAACCATGTTACAGGCAGTAGACCCTAGTGATGTCATTAAGCACAATACACTAAGCATCAGTTACTGTTGTATGGGGCATGCCACTCAAACTGTCATCCTATTGGTTAGACATGTGATCTTGTATCTGTTTCCTATTCAGAGTTACTCTCATGGTATCATTGCTGCAATCATAAATGCTCCCCACCAGATCCAACCAACCCACACCAAGGGATGTGGCACTGGTGGTGGTGATGCACGTAGCTCACTCCCAACAGTGAGCTGGAGAGCACTGATGAGTCACAACTCAGGGTCCTGCACAGGTCCCTGACTTTTTTGCTCCTTGCAACCCGACTCACTGGGAAGAAGAGTCTGGATGTATCAACAGCACCACAGAATCCAATCTTTCAGTGCAGCTGGCTTGATTTCAAAGTGAATTTCTGGAGTCAGATTGGAAGATGGAACATAACCACATTATCATAGCTATGTCTGCAACAGGATTTCAGCCTGTATTCTGGGGATGGGCAAGAGGAGAAGGAAGAAATTTCAAAGATACCCAGTACATGCTGTCTGTCAGCAATTTGGCAGAGTTAATCCCCTCTTTTGGGCCTATATTGTATATCAGAATTCCATGAAAATACAGTCAGCCCTCCATATTTATGGTTTCATTTTTGCAGATTTGATTATTCATGGATTATTTGCTATCACCTTGCTGTCTCCCTCTGCCATTTTTAATAGGGAATGAAGTCTCCTGAGACCGAGAAACTGCGAATGAGGCTTGTAAATCCTTATTAAAAATGGTGGGGGCAGCAGTGGAGGTGACAGCAAGCCTCATCAGCCCCACACTTCTGCCTTGTGAAGGAGCCCTGATGCCTCAAAGGAATCCACGGTGGATTGAATATGGTGATCATACTTTTTGTGTGTTAAAAATGGTTTGGGAAGGCCTAGAGTTATTCACGATTCGTTTTTGTTTTTGTTTTTGTTTTCACTTTCATGGGGGTCCTAACCTTAGTGAATGTGGAGGGATGACTGTATTTGGAAAAACAAAACAGTTACAGTCATTTTGGTTTGGCAGTGCATTTCAAAAAGAGTATATGTGAACTGCATTTTGAATTTAAATTCAAATTCAGGTTCCAAGTTGTATCAGGTCCAAATTGCTATGCAGTGACCAGGGAACAGACATGAGTCACCGAATCAGGTTCTGTACCAAACTGAGGGACCCTTACACAGCTCCACTGAGACTGCCTTGAAGGCATGTGCCTACTTTCCTCTGTGTTTTTGCTCCCTCTCCACTTTTATCTTTGCCCTGCAGCATGTCTTACACATCGCAGCCTATAAATCTTTTCATGCACCTATTTCCCCAGAGTGGAAACATGTTGAAAAACTTTCATATTTTTTTCTCCCTCTGCCTCCAGAGAGTATGGTAAACAATATCCTCCATTCTTCTTTTGGCTGGTTGTCATCTTAAAGAAGTAGAGGGCTGCCCTCCCAGAATGTGCTTTCATTTTCTGTCTGCCGAGAGTGGCTTGCACTAGTCTCAAAGTGATTTAAAACTTGTCTTTCTGCACCTGCCTAGGAGGTTATTAGCCTGCTGAGATGGTATCCATTTGTTACCCTGCTTGCTGGGGGCCCCTTAGGGGGATTCCCAACGCCTGTCAAAATTATCACCTGTTGGGAAAATTAGCTATGAACACCGCTTTAGCAATGCAAAGAGGGCAGAGTAATTAAGGATCTTTTGCCCAATGTTTACGGAGTTGGATCACAGAGAATCAGGCTAACTGTTCAAATTTAAGTATTTTATTGACATAGATGTTAAAATCCATACAATCACTCAGCTGCAGTCACTCCAACAAGCATACAAGATTATAGAAATTTAGGAAGAGGTGAAAATTAAGAGAGAAAGAGACATAAGGGTTTTGGGGTAATACTGTACCAATCCAGAAGTCTTCAGCTGGGAGAAAACAAGTGAAAAGCCAATCTCAGTCATGCCTTTTGAGGCTGAAGGGAGCTTACCAGCATCATGGTTTGTGGGTCTGGGAGAACTCTGGGAAAAAAAGGAGAAAAAAGGCCTAATTATAGAGCTGACCCATGTCCTGGGGAACAGATGGCTTCATTTTTATGAAGATGGGTTTCAGCTTTGTAGTTCAAAGAAAATACAGCCAAGCATCCTTGTAGTTTCCTGCAAGATGAGTTTCTAATCCGGGGATGCATACCTCAAGGTGTCACATTCCAGGCTGTTTGCATTGTTTATTTGTTCCCAGAGACATATTGTCCCCTGTTAGTGTTGTCACGGCTGAAAATCCATTCCAATGGTCTGTGTGAGCCATTTGCAAGATTCACCTAGGATATGTGACAGAAAACAGGCTACTCTTTAATCTATCTCCATAGCTCCACTGCCTATGTGTCCTTCCAGTAGATCACTATGACTCACTATGTTTGATATAAAATAATTAGGACCCTCAGGACATAGTTTTTAGGTGGGTTAGGTGGGTAACACATTTATCATTAGGCTGTCTGTAAATGCAAAATACATATCAGGTCATTGCCTTAACCTTTTGAGAGAAGGCCCAGACAAATTTGTCTGTTGCTAGTCGTGTTGATTGTACCCCATCAAAACAAAAGGATAGTGGGTGACAGTGGACTTCCACATATCTTTAGTTTATGAATCCCATCAGCCCTAATCAGCATAGTTCATAGCAAGCAATTATAGGGGTTGTAGTCCAAAAACATTTGGAGGGACACAGCTACCTACTGCTGAGATCTGTCAGTGTTGGTGAGTCATGAATCAAACACAATCCAACCATGGGATTGTCACCAACTCAGGAACACTTGTTCATTTTGTCAGGTGCATAGCATTCTTTCTGAGTGTCTCTTTTTTCATGCAAGCAGATTTGGGGTGGAAAATAATACACAGAAAAGTATGCTTTTTGTTGTTGTTGTTACAAAACACGCTAATGCAAAGGCATTTGTGCATGCAAAAATGTGCTTCTCTTTTATGTATATCTCTTTTCTCATCATTGATTACTTTAGGCCAAGCAGTATGGCATCATAAGGATAACCTCTTTACAACAGGGGAAATCTGGTGCCAGTGAATTCTGTGTTGGGTTTTGCCAGCATCTCTAGCTAGGAATAAGGGATAATTGGTTTGGTCTTCATTTTTAAACAAACCAACCTGTCATTTCCTTGACAATACAGATCAAAATACAGTCAGATTCTGCCCTTGAATTTTTGTGAGGTAATTCTCCACTGAAATGCTGAATACAAAATAAGGAAGGAAAGTTGCCTATGAAATCATTTATGTTAGAGACAATTGTGTACCAAATGGGTGTAGTCAGGGGAAACTGTGTATGAAAATAATTGCAAATATGAGTGTGTGGCTGCTGAAAATTGCAGGATGATATGGAAAAATGGATGGAATGGAATTAGAAATGCAAAACTGACACAGAATAGAAATAGATTAATTTATCCATCCCTTTTTTAGCCATGCACTATGCAAAGGTTGATAAAAAGGAATGATGGGGCTCAGGGATCATGAATCGTGACTAAGTGCACAGGAGAATTTCAGCAAGGCTAGCTTTTTCATCTTTCTGTTAAAGAGCTGCACCTCCCAGACAGAGACCATTTCCGCACAACACTGTTATAGTGCTATTATTTCACTTTTAACATCCTATGGAATCTTGGGACTTACAGTTTAGGGAGGGGACTTTAGAATTCTCAGCCAAGGAGCTCTTTGGCCTCAGTAAACTATAACAGTGTAGTGTGGAAATGACCTTAGAGATGGATAATGAAACTCCTCTCTCCCTCAGTGCTCAGGGATTTTGGTAATCTGTTTGCTTCATGGCATGGGGTACAACCACAAATGCACCATATGTATATAATGTGATCTGGTTTCTTCCAAGAGGAAAGGAGAGGAGGAGGAGGAGGAGGATAGTAGTAGTAGTAGTAGTTACTATTATTGCTGTTGATGTTATTGTTATTGTTACCACTACTACTACTATTTGCTGTAAGGTCTTTATGTATGAACAAGGACCACAATGACAGTGCTACACAATGAATTCTGGCTTGTATTCAACAGAAGTCTGGTCTCCTGTCACTTGGGAAGCAGGTGGCCGCCATATCCACTCTGTCCCATGGCCCTTTCCGTATGTTACCTGCTTGCAGAGGTGGGGGTGCTGTTCATGCAAGCAGCCTCTTGCGCGAGGCACTTGCATCACTCCTCCGTTCTCCTGCAGCTGGCTTCCTAGTCGTGTGACCATCGCGCTAGTGCCCCGCCCCTTCTTTCCGCAGCGCAGTTTGGGAGCTGTAGGCTGAGCTGGGGGAGGAAGTGCAACCGGTCCGCTCATCTGACGCACCTTATGGCAGGTAAGTGCGCAAGGGCCCCAGGAGCATTGCGCGACCGTGCAGTATTTTCGGCTCCAAGCCGAAAATAATAAAATGCACGCGCGTCCCGCTTTAGGCTCATGAGCGTTGCGTGAATGGGAGTGTGTCGTATGGACCGACGCTCCCATTCACGCGACACTCAAGGGGCCCTCGTGCTACAGAAACTGCATGCGAAAAGGGCCCATTAGTGACCCTCATAGCAACAGAAAGAAACAGTGTCCCTGGCACAGTTCCCCCCGCTCACTGGAGATTACTTGTACAAAGGAAGGCAGAAACATCAGTCAGATGTTTCCTGAGTATCATTGATCGCAGCAGCATAACAATAAGTGCAGACTGGGAGACTTTCATTCCCAGACATTCCCAGCATAGACCCTAAACATAAAAGGTAACAGTCAGGAAAATGTAACTCCAGGCTACCCATTTATAACTGCCATACAGAATTCTGGATGTCATCATCATCGTCATCGTCATCATCTTCATCATGTTTATTTATATCCTGTCTTTTTCCCAGTTTGGGGCTCAAGGTGGCATACATAAAATAATAACAACACATATTGTATTGAATTAATATAGAAAAAAAAGGTGTGTGGGGGAGAGAGAGAGGGAGACACCAAAAAGTCCTCAGATCTATCCACATTATGACATTTCTGTATAAAACCCAATTAGGCAAACTCAGCCCTGGACTTTGGTTTTTGAATACCTATCTTATTTATCCATTCATTCAATTTTCATTTTATTTTATGAATGGTGAAGTACCATCCATTCTGGTGCCTTTGGAAGCGACAAGTTAAAAGCAGTCACACTGCCTGTAATATGCTACTTTTCATATAGGGAATCCATAATGATTTGAAAAATAAGGTAATGACTTACAGCATTATTGTTTCTTGGGATATTAAGTAACAATTGCTCACTACTTCAAAAATGTTGTTTGTAGAAGTGACCTGGGGCCAGTTTTGCCTCTTTTTCAAAATAGATGTTTTTTAAAAAAATAATAATAAGCAGCAAAAAGTAACCCAATAAATAAGTGAATAACTAGTATATTTAAAAAAATAATGTTAATGCATTCCATTTTTAAAAATAATAATATTTTAATAATTAGAGCAACACATAGATAAAGCTCCTGTCCTGAGCGTTCCAACTCTGAATGAGAAGTAGGTCACTTCATTTTTAAAAAAGGAAGTGGTTTTGTTTTCAGAGGCGATCACTCAAAGTGCAGAAGCAAAATGCAGTGATTAGACCTATCCGGCTCCCTTTAAATTCTTGTCTCCAATGGTTCACACGGAAAGATTCTTCCAAGTGCAGGAATGATTAGCAAGCTGTGATGTGGTGAAGTGTAATTTAAGGCCTCCCTTCCAAAGATAATTAATCCAGTTAGTGAAGAAAGCCCTAGCGCTCATCTCAGAAGAGGTCATTATCCAACAATTGTTATCT